>OZ020180.1:27684968-28001247 GCA_963971135.1 Stenus bimaculatus
ACTCTTTTTATGCACTCACTAGAGCCTTCTAAAGTTACTCCTATGAGAATTGATACTAAGCATAGTTAGTTACAATTGAGGTGCGCCTTCATTTTTGTTATTATTTAATAATAGAAAAGCCATCAAAATTTATCTTTTGCTTATAAAAATTAATTATTAATCAACTTGATCATTTACTCATTTCTGGCAAAAACAGGGGATGCCAAAGTCAAACCCCTGTAACTTTCAAACTATAAAAGATAGATCCCTACTTTTTTGGTTTTTTCTTGATAAAATTTGCTCAACTTCGTAAATTTTTGCAGAAAAAAATATTTTTTACTAAACTTAACATTTTTAATGCAACATAAATTTATAGAAATCTTATTTTTCAAAATTAAAGCTGTTTTAACGAAAAACAAATTAATGGAAAAGTCCCGTTTTTTTGCACGAACATATCTAACCAAAATTAGAGACATTAAATTATCATGTAAAATATCTGCTATTTTCTTGGCTTATGGCTTCTGGAAGTTTAAAAAGAATACTTTAAAATAAAATAAATTATTGTTTAAGTTGGTTTCAATCAAAGAAATTGTTAATAAAAATTGGGTCATACATACACGTATAAAATCAAGAATTAATGAATATGCAAATTATTAAAAATAAAATCCTTCCTTAATTCATTTCCAAGTTCCTCTAAAATTTTCAGCACGTATTTTCTTTGAATAAGTGATACGTCTTCTGGCTCCTTCTAAAGATATACTGTTTTGTTTCCACATTTACATTTGACCCTTCTTCATTTCACCAACAGTTTACTACCTTCGATACTTCTGTTATGACCAATTTTAGAGGATATTAGGGTCTTATTAACACTTGAGCTATAATATCCTGAATACAATTTTCAAACTCTTTATTTATAAGCGTAATTGTTAAGGAAGAGCATGGGTTTAGTAGTAGGTGTCAGGACCATATACACTGATTCTCTAAGGCTTTTCATAAGGTTTCCAATAATCTGTTAATATTCAATATTCTTCTTGAATTTGGGAAAGAAATGACCCATAGTACATATCACATAATGTACCAATAAAATTCTTCAATTCTGTTATATTTTAAAACTTAAATCACCTAGACTACGAAGGTAGTAGCTGCTTTTACAGTTAAAATCCGCGTTCAAAATTTACGAAATATGCCTTGCAATTATTTCAAACTACAACCATATTTTGTAAAAAACATTTAGTTTCATAATTGCATACTTTAAAGAACATTGAAGGCTAGACTTCTATAGGACGCCTTTTCCAAAAATCAAATTATTAAGCCCCAAAAATAAGTTTAAAATGGGCCAAATTTTACGTATTTTTAATGATTTTTTTGGCCATTTTGGATATAAAATATTAAAACACTGTTACATAAAATTTGTAGAAAATGTCACCTTCTCTAAAATTGCAAATCCTTTATCTGTATATACCCTACTTGGACAACCTTTAGAATCGCTTGACAGTTTCACTGATTTGGGTGTTACCCTCTATTAAAAAGTGGCATTTACTGAACACTACAACCATATTTCAAACAAAGCACCACAAATGTTGAGTTTCATAAAAGTAAATATAGCAGAGTTGAACTATCTGAGCTCCCTTAAAATACTATTCTTTTCTTTCTGTAGAAGTATACTTTTTTAGTGTAGAGTCGAGTCAGTATAACATCCATATCCACATCCAAAAGGTGGAGTCAATTCAAAATAAATTTCTGAATTATGTGTCTTTAAAACTTAATTACAATGAATACTCGATAACCAAGTTAAGAACCAAAATTAATATATCTACCCTTGGCGCCCTTAGATCTACATCAGATCTAATATTCCTACATAAAATATCGTCAGCCACAATTAGCCCCCTCGAAATTTTGGGCCAAATTGGTTTTCTTGTTCCATCCAAAGCCACCATATAACATAAACTCCTTAACATCAAGCATTCTCTAAGCTCTAAACATTTATTTAAAAAATTTCTCACTTGTGAATTTGAAGCTAACTGCTGCAGGTAATAATTGTAACCTGGACTCTGCGAATATTGAGTTTTTTGATAATTTGATAGTTAAATGTAAATTTTTTGCGTATTTGACCGTATCATATAAGCCCCAAAATCTTGAGGCTGCATATATGTCATAGCACAGGTGATATTTTTGAAATCTTTCAACTTTCCACGCAATAGGATACATTAATTTTTCTTGGCTGAGGCCTCTTATCTTGTAGTTCCTACTTTAAAAAAGTTACATCAAAAGTTTGCTACCATGACGAAGAAATTTTTGACTGAACACAAAGTTCGATGCGAATTTTATTTTTTGTCATTTTGGATGCTTGGTTAAAACCAAGTCAACAGTAATTGAATATATTTTATATAAAATAATAATTTTTTTCGTAAATTTTGGCCAGTTCCGAGTAACAATTTTTATTTGTATTACCCTAAAGGCCGATTTATAACGTTACCAATAACCTACGATCTAGAACCCGAAAATATCAACTATACAATTTCAATACTTTCATTTGTAACCCAAACATAAAATCCCCGACATAAGAAATGAATTGATTTTATTTCTGGGTCCTAGGTATTTCTGCACATTCGCAGTAAACGGGAGTGAAGTTGGTTAGTAGTTCATTTGTGGTTCCGAATGATTCCGAATCTGAACGAATTGGCGTTAATATTTAAAAATTTATTAATAAAATTGTAACATATTGTTTTTGTTTGGTTTTAAAATAATACTATTCGTCTGATTTTGAAGAATCGAGCTTCTAGGAGATTTGTTAACACAATTTTATATTCCGCCAAAACCAATTTAATGCTATGTTTATGTTTGTTTTATTTCGTTTATGTTTGGCTGTTTTTTTATTAACAATTAATAGTGGAAATAAAATGGTGGAAAGTGACGCTAAGTGGTTAAAGAAATTCATAAAATTGTTAAAATATATAGTAAGAAGAAATTTATGTAGTAAATATAATAATTTTTAGTCTTGAGAATGGGCGAATAAGGGCGCCCGAAACGTCGACCAAAAATTAAATTGTAAATAAAGGCCTAACACTCGATAATTCTTTTAATTCATCAAACAATTAATATATTTAACGGGTATATTATAGTATATTTTGGTTAGAAAATAATCAATCTTTTTGTTGAGAAAATGACAGTTGACTCTAGGTTGACACTCGGTTTTAGGTAACGTTATAAATTAGAAAAAATCGTTATGTTGACCTCGAATTTCTGGTTCTATGTCCTGGGTTATTGGTAACGTTATAAATCGGCCTTAACTGTTTCTCAACCTAAAATTTTGTGATGAAAATGTTTCTAGTTTTAAAAATATTATTCGTGAAAAATCGTTTTTGTTTAGGCGGTCATCAGGTGATTGACGTATTCCTTCGCTTTCCTAGATGAATATATATTAGAATACTTTTATAAATAACCTTTTACATGTCGATTAAATGATCCCCTTTGGGAGCGAAGTGAAGCTAAAATAATTGTTTTTTCCAGGAAAATAAATGACTTGGGAATTTAAAAAATTTCGCATTATTAACAAATACGTCCGAAGTATAAAATTTTCCATTTTTATGTACTCCTATATTTTTTAGATGTAAAAATTCCAATAACCTTGGAAATAATTAGATAATAATACCTAGGTTTGTAATTTTTTTTTATACTTCATTAACATTACATGAAAATTTATTTTTATTTGAGTAATAATTATAAAATAAATCCAGGACTCCTATAATTATTTTCTAGCAATTAACTGGAAACTTCGTTAATTGAACATTTTATCGTCCCTAAATTGATTTTGTAACATTTGCCATAGCTTTATAACCACTCTTTAATTTAGGTATGTATTTTGTAATAAATTTGTTTTAATTAAATAATAACAAATAATAAGTTGTAATATACGGTGTTACATAAATAATTCCAATTATTACTGAAATATGGTACATAACGCAAAACTCTTCATACCCACATTACGTTCGTAGTGAGTAGTGACACAATAAAGCACAAGCACAATGGGAAAATTGTTACATATTTTTATAAAGGAGCATTATTTTTTATTCGTGTGAAAGTGCAAGAAATGCCCTGCTAAAATTCCAACAGAGTGGACCATTACTGGTGGAAGGTTGCCTTGTAAAACAATGCTTTGCATGAGAATAGCTTTAAGAGTGATTAAAGTAAACGACTTATCAACCATCAACCATTTATACGTGTGTTCTTGTTGTTGATGGTCGTTTCAGTGTTAATGAATAGTACATTTAATTAACACCACGTTAAGTGTATGTGATATTTACCTAAACTCAGAATTAGTTTATTTTCATAAAACAAAAATGTCAAGGGTGAGTTTTAAATTTTATTACTTTTTTGATACTTAAAAAAATAAATTTCAGGTTCATTAGTAAAAATTGAAAATATTTAAAATTAAACATTTCTTTAATTTTATTTTTTTAAAATAAAATTTGAGCCCATCTGTACATTTGTATTATTCATAATTAAAATTATACCAATAAAATTTTCTGCAAATTAAAATTATAATTTTGATACTTTGAAACCTGTTTTTTTTTTTATTTTTTTTTGTGTGTATTCTATATGAGCTAAATATTTTAATGCAGGCATTAATCATCACAAGGATCTAAAATTCCTATTTTATGGCACATAAAGGAATATAAAATGGACCCTTTATATAGGGTTTTATTCTATTTTGATATAACGAAACCATTAATACGTGTAAATTAATTATGTATGAAGCTTTTTGCTGTAATTAAAGATTTTATTAAAGTAACTGCGGTTATCCCAAAAGAGAATATTGCAGCAAGACAAAAGCATTTGGTGCAGCGTTTATTATAAATATTGTACTAAGTGTAATGAGCTGTTGCACTCTAAAATATGCGTTTATAAAATTAAACAGAGCGTAAAATATTTGAGCACAAACGATTACAATCATTTAAGCATATTATTACATTGTACTGATATTAGTATTACAATTTAAAGTAAACTGCTCAACTAAATTTTTGTTAAGTTTCTTCATGGTTTTTGTTTTCGTTTACGAGTCGTAACTAGCCATAAAACAAATCCTGTTTTATTTTATAATCATTAAAATTTTTAATATTTCTCAGCAAATTAAGGTTACTGCATAAGTATTCATACTACTGCACCACTGCATGTCTATACCTGAAGTTTATTACAGGAAATTTTTAAAAATATTTTAATGTCGACCTAATAGTTTATGTATGTATACTAATAATATTTCTGCTTGGTTTTACAAAATAAGTAATCAACCAGTGGTTAGATTTCCTGCTATTAAGTTACAGGATAATACATAATATTACGTATTAAAGAATTAGCCAATTCTATATTTTTTTGGGAATTATCTCTAATCACAAAAGAATATGACAAAAATGTTAAGTCTTTTTTCAAATCTAATAATATAAATTTCATAAATATACAGGGTGACCGTCCGTTATACGCCAAACGTTAAGATTAGGAGCTAAAGCAAATATAATCGACAAATAACGAAAAAGGGAGGAGTCTACAACTATGCCCTTTTTTTGAAATGGTGTACTGCCTACTTGAAAAACTTACTCAGGACTACCTCTAATTAATTGAAAAATGTTCAGAAGGCTTCATTAAGTGAAGGAAAGGAGCCACGATTTCAAAATCTTCCCTGGTTTGTTGAGAATATATGTATAAAGAAGTTTCAGAAAACTTAAAAAAAAACACCTTAATGGGTCCTGTCTTGTTGATTTTTTTCAACATTTTATCAACTATTTCTGTATTACTGTTGTAACCAATTGAAAGACTATGGTTTTAGCTCTAGTTTATTTTAGATACCGATGACCTACTTTTGACCACTTACATAAGATGCAGAAGTACAAATATGTTATCAAAAAATATCTATTTCCTGTATAATTTCATATATAATTTCAAATTTAACCCCGATCCTTCAACCCGATCTTTAGTAATTTACAAAAATCAAAATATTTTCAATCACTTTGATATATGATAAGGATAAGTTTGGTTAATTCATCTTACTTTGATCTCTCTGTGGTATCATTTTGTATAGATCTTTTAGGGACACCCTGTAAATGTAAAGTGACTTTCAAGCTTATGAAAGGCAAGCGAAAACGTTTTTGGTACATTTTTTTCGAATTTTATCCTAAATGTTTACCGATTCTTTGATATTTGATTTTTTAAAATGTATTTCCTTTTCATGAGAATATTTTACAAATGTGTTGTTAAATTTAACAAAGTGTTTTTTTTATCTTTACTAATTTTATGATCACGTTTATTTGTACATTGTTGAGCTAGTCGGTTTTAAATTTCGTTAAAAAAACGAATGATTCTTGGATCGAATTAATACACATAGGTTACGCATTAAGTGAAAGTGAGGAAAATTACTTACTGGCCTCAAAAATTGATAAATAATGGGCTCCAGATAGAAGGTATCCAAATGAAATCGGGTTTAAAAGAAAGGTTTGTGGGAACAGGTCAGGTACCATATGAAATAAATCGTCAAAAAAACAGCTCGCAGTGAAGAAAATTATCAGTAACTGAGAATACCCTTGTTGGTACCTGGTACCCGAAAATTAAGTGACCAAATTGAAATTTCTTGATCCAGAGTATCCAAGATTTTAAGGACAAATAAGTTGGGACGAATCCAAATCATATCCAACCTTTGGAAAAGCTCTGTGAAAATGATTTTGAAAATCGTAGGAGCTTCTGTGAAAATCATCAAACGCAAAATAACCGATTTTTGTTTTTAATTCATTTATGGACGAGCCTACATTTCATAAAAAAAACATTTGTTAATAGACATAATTTTCATTATTATGATACAGACAGTCCACATTAATCAAGAACTGTAGAAGACCAACATCGATGGTCACTTATTGTTTGGGGAGGTATTGTAGGAAACTACCTTCTAGGTCCACACTTTTTTGATGAACGTTTAAATGGCCAAATTTATTATAATTTACTTCGAAACGAATTTCCTGAGCTTCTCAACAATTTTCCAGAAAATATTAGAGGATGTGGTTTCAGCATGATGGCGCTCCAACTCATATTATAGCAATGTTGTACATACGTGAACATCTTGACGAATTTCGTTGTCCATGGATTTGAATAGGTCTATTTTATGGCCGTTAAGATCTCCTGAACTAACAAAACTATTTTTTCCTTTGGGGGTATGTCAAAAAATTTGGTGTATCAACTTCCTCCCACATCCAAGAATGATATGAACATACGCATTGGGAAAGTATTAGGAAACGTAAACGACAATATGTGAGGAAATTTTGGTAGTTCATTTCTGCGACGGGTTGAATGTAATCAAGAAAATGGGCAACATATTGAGCATATTTTATAATTTTTGGCTTTTATTTTAAATGATTCGTATAAATATTAAAGAACACTTAAAAAGGAAAAATAGTTTGTCAAATAGTACAGGGTGCTCCATTTAAAAAAAGTGGAATAACCTGCTCTCCAACTACGAAACACCCTGTGACAAAAATAATTTCTGTTATGTGCTTCAATACAGTTTTGTAATTTAAGTTTTTTTCCTATCTATATTGCTACCGTTTTCACCCAGTATAATATCACAAGTGATACCCGATAAAGTTTTAACTCACTATACAGGGTGTCGCAAAATTCGACCGACAACGATTAACTGAGACCTGAAACTAGGTTGATATGACCCTATTTATCGATATCCAAAAATGCATCCCTCAGGAGATTTTGTAATGAAATTTTTTTATACGTGATTTTGAATATTGGACGCTCAATTGCTACAAATTTGGCTAATACTCGACTTTTGTAAATGGTGTTGGATGGAAGAAAAAGACACAAAACAGTCAAAAACTTTTTAGGTATTTACAAATTTTATTTAGAAATTATTTTTTCATGTAGTAAACTGAAAAGAAAAGATTTTCTGTCCCTTATGAATTTTTGAGTGGTTTTTGAATAAAATTAAAAAAATGGTAGGATAGTTAGGCCACTCAACATACATTTTTAATTAAATACTTTTTAAATTCCAAAAAAAACCATTGCATTTACTTAATATTAATGGCTTATTAGCATATTCCTTAAATGTGAATTTAATTATTAAAATTAACCACCAGTATTCTCAAACACGTTTAACGGTCATTTAATTTTAAATGCGCTTTAATTTGACATGTATACCCTATTTTGCAGCTAAACGTCATTTAAAGTATATTCAAACTTCATAAAAATACTATATATGTCAAATTAAACCTCATTTAATATTAACTGATCGTAACAAATTTTGATAATACTTTGATAAGACTTTTTCAAAGTTATATGTTTATGCTACCATGGAAACAAATAAATTCTTACCGTTTTCCAAATTATTTTTTTTTAATTTATTCAAAAGCGGCACAATCTACTTAAAATTTATAAGGGGCAAAGAATCTTACACTTGAATTTCTCCACAAAAGCAAATACATTTTAAATAAAATTATTAAATACCTAAAAAGTTTTTGACTGTTTTATGTCTTCTTCCTCCATCCAACACTATTTACAAAAGTCGACGATTAGCCAAATTTTTACCAATTGTGCATCCATTATTCAAATGCTTGTATACAAAATTTCATTAAAAAATCTTTACTGCTTTGGCTGCAATAAAAAAATTTCTATTTAAAAAGTTCCACTTTGAAGGCTTATTACTGTTCAGGGGTTCATTTTTGGATATAGAGAAATAGGGTCATATCAACTTATTTTAGGTCTACTATCTCCAGTTAATCGTTGTCGGTCGAATTTTGGGACACCCTGTATAATTCAATGAATTCTAAGAAAATCAGAACGGTTCATTTTGACACGCGTCAAAGTTTTCAACTGATAAAATTTTGACGTAACTGATGAAACTTATGGTAGTGTCTCTGTACTGGCGGGACGGGTGTTTAAGCTTGGTATTTCATAACAAACTTTTAATTTGACGTTAAAAGCTTCAAATAAATTAGATTCTTAAATATTTTATATAGTCATGATGAGTGGTGAAGTCTGCTTTTAATAACCTAATAAACAGAAATCACCCAGGTAGTAATTAAAATTTTCGTATACCACAGGCCACAGGAGGCAATAAACATTTTATAAATGGACAAACTTGTTAAAGGCGAATAAATAAGTTTTCAGAAAAAATAATTTACTCGGTATATCCGTGAAAAGGATAGTAATAACCGTGAAATTTTGAATTGAATTGAATACATTGAAACCGAAATATGTATCAGAATGGGCTCATTATAACCAAATTTGACTGTAACTTTTTTTTTCCCAGGACCCCTAGTTTTTTCGGGTACACAAAACTTACTAAAAATTTTAAAAATCACATGGGTTTAAAATAGGTTGCTCCTCTTATTCTGATCGGAATTATAATAAATCGAGAAATACTTTAGAAAGAAGTATTTAGCCGATTTGAAATTCTTTAAAATCTGCAAGGGTTCTCCCTTTATAAAAAAAAGACAAGATAGACGAACTAGTAGCAACAAAAATGTGCTCCACCATCCAGGATTTATACCTAAATTTTCTTAAATATTGTCCTTTTTTTCGAAACATCTATATGGACGACTATTTATTTTTATTAAGTAATTCAACTCGCTATTGTTAATACTTTATGAAATAAAATAATAAATTCTAAAAATTAGACCATGAAAAAAAAAAAAAGGTTTCGAATTTCAACTTTCTCAAAAAATCTCCCTAAGTCGGCCACATGTAAGTTAACTGAAATCAATACCAAAACACTATTTTTGTTCTTATTTGTTAAATATCGAAAAAAATTGTTTGAAAAAAATAGGGCGCTGCGAGGAAGTAACATTACTCTAAAATGAAAAAAGATATCGACATGCGATTTTCGACAAAATATACAATACTTTTAGGCGTACACTTTAAAAATATTTTAATAATTTACCGGGTGTCATAACATATGTCTGATTTTGCTTCCTAAGGGAGCTACAGGCCTTCAAAGGTGTTGAGGAAAAGAAAGGTTATAAAAATTAAAAATTCCCTTAATTTAAATTAAACATCCAAATTAATCAAATAAAGACATTAGCGTGTATTCAGCGACCGCGATGAAAAATTTAGAGACGTCGTTATCGTTATTCACGCGATTAAAAAATATTTCTTCATAAGAAATATTTACTTAAAGACGTGATTAACTTTAACGACGTCTCTAACATTTTCATCACGGTCGCTGAATACATGCTATAGATTTTATTAGCTACCTAATAATAAAAGACGTGTATTGTAGAAAAAAGTAGATACCTAACGTGCCGTAAAGTATCGTTAAAACTACCAGTGCGTGATTATGTGCATTTTTCTCTAAAATTGTGCATTCTACAGAGTTCGTACAAGAATACCTTTTTTATCTGAAATTGTTTGCCGAACATTACTTTGAAAAAAAAAATCTTAAAAAATGAACCCCTAAAAAGCTATCACAGTTTTTATTACCATCCCTCTCCAAAACTACCCTTTAGAAGCATCCAAAAAAATTCAAAAAAATCAGGGAAACATATCTAAGGCGTGTGATGATTCACACCAAATTTTAAGTTTCTACTATAAAGCGTTTTCAAATAAACCTACAAAAACCTTCTTTTTTGCACCTTCTTTGAAGGGCTGTATTTGTAAAATTAGTAATGTACTCAATTTTTGGTAAAATAATGCTGGATCCTATAAAAAACAATTTTTAACTTTTCGCCATTGGTAGCTTAAAGTTTACAGAAATTGAAGTAAATAAATTAAAAAAAACCTTAAAAATAATGTTTGTTTAAATTGTAGGTTTTAAATTAAAATATTAATATTTTTATTACTGCATAATTCCACTAAAATTGTTTTAATGACTTTTAAGTCTTAAATTTTAGTATTAGCATCTTAAGTCTATTCTATTTTTACTACAGAGATGACAATTAAAATAATTCTTGCAGGTTTATTTCGAAAATTTAATTATCCTTTTGAGTGCCGCTTTATGGGTTAATATAACAACGGCTGTGGAAGAAGCAGCCCCTGAGATATTCCTACCTCCCAGAAACTTTAATCCACATCCTTACGAGCTAGGATACGATCCTTCCCAACGACACCCGGATATTTATGAAAATCAAGTGGATCCCTACACCCCTCATAACCGTGGTCCAGTCTTATTTCCTGCAAATAAAGCCAGTGATGATCATCCAGTAAATAGACACCCTTATGCTTTTGTGGCCAAGAAAAAGAAGCACAGGTCTGGGTTTTCAGAATACGAAGAGGTTTGTATTATATAACTATTCTTTTGAAACGTATTAATATTTAAAAGGCGACTGGCACGCAATACGAATCTAAACAAGCGCATCTGCAGTGAAAAACTTTCGGAATGAATAGAAATTGTCTTTTTAAAATTTAAATCGACTCTCGCTTTTTGAGATGTCGCGTCGTGAGAACTACTAACATACTTCCATAAAATTAAAATTATTACAATAAAAATAAATATATCTATTTTTAAATCAAACTTTCGTCATATATTAGTATATAAACCAAAAAATTACTTTTATGTTAGTAACTAACAATGGGGATTTAGGGGAATCTTGTAAAATATAGAGTTTGACATCAACAACAATCAAGAAGATCCTCGGGGCGAATCATGATTTTGAAATCGGCATTTGTGTCGGCTACTGCGTATATTTTCAATACTTCATCCCTAATGCTACAAAGTACAATAAGCCTTGCTGGGAGTAAACATTATAGAAAGTCGTAAAAATTTTAGGGCTTGTTTAAAATCGTAAATTTCACGCTTTATTGTCACCTCTAGAACGTTTAAAATGTGTAACCAAGAATTTACGATCTCTTTGAGTAAACTGCTCTTAATTTAAATTCAAGTAGAAAATAGAGCGTCCCAACAACTTAATAACATATAAAATTAGTCAATTACTAGAATTAAACAATAGGGGTAACATTATAGCTAAATAAAATTAGTGATAATTTTGACTTCTACAACTGTTATCCTGGTGCACAAGTAAGTTTCTATTTAAGTTGCAGAGAAGTGAATTGTTCCAAACTCTCAAATTTATTGCTAATTTTAAGGAAGAAACTGGCTTTTTACTCAAGACATGTTGAAATTTAGTAATAACCTAATTAGTACTATTATTATCGTAATAAACTCATTATTTTTAGTATTTCTACTGTTCAAATTAATGTTATTGGTTTGTTCTAGTAATAAAAAACATTTTTGGATTTATTTTGTCATAAAAAAACCAAATCACATTCAAAATTTAAGTGTTCAAAATCTGAACGCGTAATAAAAATTTAATGCACAAAAAATAATTTAAACTTTATGGATTTACAACAATTTTCTGCATGAGCTTGTTTGCTGAAGTCTCTACAACATTTTATACAAAATATTTACGTCGATTCGTGATGATAATTGCGTGCGATAATTGACGCATGTAAAAAGTCCACTTGTGAGAAAATTAAATCATCAAAGCAGTTCATTATTGCAATTTTAAGCACGCGTTGTAATTATGTCCTCATTTTTTATTCTCATTTTTTTAATTAATGCAATTTTAGCAGAAAGCGTTATACTAAGCATGTAATAAAAAGAATAAATGCAATCCAAAAAATCTAAAACTAAAAATTTTATGAATTAACACATTCAACGTAAAATAAAAGTTCTAAAAAGTCTTAATCAATTTTTAGTATGTATTTTGTAATTGTCAAGATTTTTTAAATTCAACTGGAATATTTCGCATAAGTAATATTAAAAAAATGTAATTAGTTTTTTGTATTTTTTTGAATAAATTTACGTTTAAAAATTAGTAAAAAGTAAAAGCCAACAAAGAATGTTTTATACTTTTATTATTAACTTAATAATGCTATATTTTAAATTAAATTCTGCTTTTTATCAGCAGTAATGAATATTCATAACGTAACTTTACTTTTTTATATAAACTTACCTATTACAAAATATTAAATTTAACAATTAGTGAGACTTAAAACTTGTTTACTAGCTAATATAAAAAGAATTAAATTAAATGAGCGGAAATTACTGTTGAAGACTAAAACAAAGTATAAGTACAGGGTGTCCCAAAAGTCTCGGAGACAAAATTATAAAATTGGAATAAATCAAGATTTTTTTTTGAAAATTTTACAATTGATACAGTGTTATAAATTGTAAAAATGATTTCATCGTAGAATCCAAAAATATACAGGGTGTTACATTTTAAAAACCACTAATAAAACGAATATCTTGATTATTAAAAATATGTTTAAATGGTAGCTTGTTTAAATTGAATAAACTTTTGTCTAAACTTTTTTTTTGAAATTCAATGCGGTTCAAAAAATATTGAGGTGTTTCCGTTTCATTTGGCGGACCCTGTATATGAGATATTGAAATTCTTTTAATTCAATTAATGCGATTTATTATTCCATATAATATAGTAAAATTTCAAATTTATATTTTCATAAGTAAATGAATAACATGGGTAGTCCTAGTTTCGTATACACCCTGTATAAGTAGTAAATCACAAATTAGAACGTTCGAAAAAACAAGGGTCCACAGTCAAAATGTTCAAAAACCCAAGTTACCATAGACAAAATCCAAACTATAATTGATTTAAATAATAAATAATTGATAATAAGAAACTAAATTTAAACATGGTATTTTTTGTAGTCGTTCAATTATACTAATAACTAGTTCCTGGGATTTTTTTTGATCAGGATTTTTTTTTTTAGTTTACAAATCTTTAATTTGCCTTATGCATTTCGAGGATATTTTGTGGTCTCATCTTCAGAGAATTCAAAGACTTATTAATTAAAACTAACAGAAAAAAATTAAAGTAAATGTTAATTATAACTCACATTTGAACGCATCGATTTTTTGAAAATTTTATAACAAGGTAACGATGTGATGAAATCAAAGACGAATTATGGAAGTAGCAGTTTCATTGTCCGAAAAACATGGTCGCAAAATTAAGGTGTGAAAATTAAAATTAAGCTTGCTTGAAGATTGTGAACTAAACAGTTCCCACTTTAGATTACCCAAAAAACATGTGGTTTTAGGCAAATTAAAGATTTGTAAACTAAATTAGTTTGGTTTTAATAAGTCGTTTCTGCACTCCATGATGGACATTTACTATCTAAAAAAATTTGCTAGAAGAAAAGCGAGACACCCAGCATAATCAACTAAAATATGTTAAATAAAAAATTAATAAATGAGTATGAGCGAATCATGTGTTCATAGTCTTTTCTCTTTCTTACTCATATAATAACCTTTTACTTTATATCTTTTTATCTATTAGAGATAAAGGTACCTAACTTGAGTTTGACATATTCAGGAGAATAAGATCTATTGAAATATAAAAAATATACAGGGTGTTTGGACAATTAAGTGAACACTCTTTATAATAAAATCGTGGGCTAACAAGCACTAAGTCCAATAGTTAATATATTTTTGTTCACTATTTAACTATTGTAGAAAAGAATTTAAATTTAATTAGATTCTAGATTAATTGGAGTATACCTTAGAATTATGTAACTAATTTAGAAAATACTTTCGAATGCTATCAACCTGTAAAATTGAAATCTCGCAAATTATTTTTTTGGACTTAGTGCCTTTTGCATGTTAGCCCACGAAATTATGTACAATTGTTAGTTTACCTACTTTTTAAAACTTTTATTTATATTAATACATTTTTTGAGTTTTTTAAGTATCTAAAAAATATTGAAGTATTCTGGTGTTTTAAATAACCCTATACAGGGAGTCAGGAAAATGGCGGATAAGCTCTCCAGTACGTTGTTGGAGACCCTTCAGGAATTCTCCGAAAAATAGTTACAAAATCCTGTTGATAAATTGACCCATATCTTGGTCAAGAGTCAACGTTTTGAAATTAATTTCTTTTTTTTTAATAATTTTGAAAAAACGCTAATTGTCCCATAAAGGCTGGGTTCTTTTTCACCGTTTAGTAACAAATTAAATTCGTGCTATATTGACTTTATAATTAATAACTTAACTGCGATGCCAAATAAAATTTTCGATGTTAAAATACATTCTACAATAATTTTGATCGATTATACATTAAGAGGATAGTCGGTGAAATGTGTAACTCCGCATTTCGTCCGCAAAAGTATTAAAAAATGGTGATTTTTCAAACCATTTGGTGAGATTACTAATTGAGCAAAATGAAAAATTTTAATTGCATTAGAAAGAACGTTTATTGTGTTAGTACGATAGAAGACGCTTTTTTCTATTTTTTTACTCAAAATTGTAAAAAAAAAAATCTTGAAATGTGCAAAAATATGCTATTTTTTAGACCTTTTTAGCGAAGTTCATAATTTATTTTTCAAATTTTTACCGATCTACCGGACTAGTTCTATGTATCATTTCAATGATATAGCTTGAAATTAATTGATATTTATAAAGATGTGACCAAATTATTGCTTAGAAGTATAAGCCATTTTTCAATACTTTTGCAGGCGAAATGCAGAGTTGCACATTTCACCGAGTATCCTCTTAATGCAATTTTACAATTTTCATAGATGTTATTTTAACACCAAAAAAGTTATTTTACATTACTGTTAACCCTCTAATGCCCAAATTTTTTTCTTTCTAATAAAATTATAGTAAGCTACTTTAGGGTCGGTAATACTAAATTTGTGTTAAAATTTAACTGAAACTACCTGGTAGTCTGAGGACCCAGTTTTATTTGTTTTGTAAACAATCGTCTACAGGCAAGGACGGGTATTGCGCCAAAATTTCAATAAACGGAAATTCTACATAAAATTTATATCGCCCGCCTCAAGGCGGTTTTAGGAACTAGAGGGTTAAGTTACAGTAAAGTTTACAGAATAGCGTTTCTTTTATATCAAAAGTAACTGTCAAATATAACAGCGTTGGTATGGCAAACATTTTTGTTCAGAATGACCCTATAAATAATTCATCAAAATGGATATGTCAATCTGACAATTCGAATTGCGCAATCTGAATTTTGAAGTTTTTACGATTTATTACTTTATGTTTATATTTATTTCGCTTTAATTAATTCTTCCATCGTTCGAGATTATCAAGTTTTAAGGAGAAAACTTTGAATAATTATTGTAAAAACCTGTAGTTTTTAAATTGGAATTAATAAGTTTTTTAAATTGAAAAGTATCATTACTACAATGGAGTGTAGTCCATCTTAATAAAACCAAAGTTGAAATTTGACGTATTTCGAAATGCATATTTTAATAACTTTAGTAATACAATAAAATAAAATAATTATTTCTTGTTGTAGCTTACTTAAAAATTATTTTTATTAAAGTCGATCAAGGAAGCACCTTGAAGGCTTGTACCATTTTCATTATAAATTACCTGGTAGTAATCAATTTGATTGATGCTAAATTGTCTTAAGTAAATCTTTACCGAATGAGTTTGAATCGGAATAAAATAATTTTTTAACAAAGAACAATGGAAAAATTCAATTAATTATTGATTACTGGAGGCGTGGTAGTTGAAATAAAAAGAATTCCTTCAGGCATAGGCGTTCCTCGTACAAAATTTTTTTGTAACGACTACTCATTATTTGGTTAGTAAATAGCCTACAGATTGTACATTTATATTATTGTTTTATAACTTAATAAAATTACAAAAATATTATTATTATTAATATAAGTAAAGTTGTCAGAAAAATATTTTAATTAGGATATCTAAAATACAAATGAATCATTTTACAATTTTTTTTATTTATGAAACAATTCAAAGTCAAGAAAAGAACTACAAAATAAAAAAAATATTTAAAGTAACACGACAATTAATAAGTAAGCTAAGATGGCCATTTGATTTTGCTGCCATCGCTAGTCATAAAATAAGAAATGAACCATACAATCATTAAACTCCCCCAGAAACCAGAAAGGTTCTTAAAGGTGGAAGAAAGGATACTCGGTGAAATGTGTAACTCTTCATTTCGCCCGCAAAAGTATTGAAAAATGGTTATTTTTTCAAACCATTTGGTGAGATTACGAATCGAGCAAAATAAAAAATTTTAATTGCAGGAGAAAGAACGATTCTTGGGTTAATACGCTAGATGCCATTTTTTTTCTAGTTTTGTTTTTACTCAAAAGTGTAAAAAAATCCTGAAATGTCCAAAAATATTCTGGTTTTAGGACCTTTTTATCGCAGTTAATATTTTTTTTTAATTTTTACCGATCTACCAATTGTATTTCAGAAAAGATCAATTCAATTTCAGAAATCATCAATTGTAATTTAGAATAGTTAATTGTGTTTCAGAAATCATCAATTGTAATTCAGAAAAGATTAATTGTATTTCAGAAAGTATTAATTGTATTTCAGAAAAACTAATTTAATTTTAGAAAACACTTTGTAAAATATTGAGGAAGCCAAGAGTTTTTGGTAGATTATTTCAGTTGAGTTTAAAATTGGTGAATAAGGACCTAAGTCTGATGTTACTGATATAACGTTAAACAAACTTTAATAACACGCAATAAAAATGGGTGGCTGCTATTTAAAAAAAAGTTAAGTGATTATCGCCTGACCTACAACTTGCTGTTCAAGGTCATGAAAATATTTCTAAGAAATCCCTCACCAAGAATTGTATAACTTTTATTTGAAATATTTTTCTGTAAAATTCCTAATTTACAAATTAAAGTAGTGTTGCAGAACTTTATGTATTGATAGTCTATGCGGCGGCGACACTAAGTCTAGTGTGATAAAACTTTTCAAGGTCGTACATATAATTCGTTACGTCATTGAGGGGAGAACTCAAAATGCCACTGCTGCCACGTGTAGACCGAACGCCACTATAAATTTTTTTTTTCAAAATTTTTAATTTTTTCTAATGTCTAGTATCATAAAACTTCAGGATTCTGATTTCTCCTCGCGACAGGGGAGTGTTAGGGCTATAAAAAAATGCGGTGCTGCCAGTCTCCGAGAGAACGCTTATCAGTGGCAGCAGGAAAATAAGAGATCCTACAAATTCGATTTTCAAAAATTGGCAACCACTTTTACTGACGTCTCGTAAAAGTGGTTGCTTATTACTGACGTCTCGTAAAAGTGGTGGCTTATTTTTGAAAATGATTCCCACTTTCGGGTTGCTACCTCGGTTCCTATCAGGTTTGGGGGCATTTTTTTATAGCCCTAACCCTGTCGCGAGGAACGAGGAATAATCAGAATACTGAAGTTTTATGATACTAGATATTAAAAAAAATAAAAATTTTGAAAAAAAAATTTTATAGTGACGTTCGGTCTACACGTGGTAGGAACCGAGGCAGCAACCCGAAAGTGGGAATCGTTTTCAAAAATAAGCAACCACTTTTACGAGACGTCAGTAATAATCAACCACTATTACGAGACGTCGGTAATAAGCAACCATTTTTACGTGACGTCAGTAAAAGTGGTTGCCAATTTTTGAAAATCGAATTTGTGAGATCTCTTATTTTCCTGCTGCCACTGATAAGCGTTCTAACGGAGACTGGCAGCACCGCATTTTTTTATAGCCCTAACCCTCCCCTGTGGCGAGGAGAAATCAGAATCATGAATTTCGAAACGAAAACCTCCAGTTGTTTGGTGTATCATAATGACAAAAGGAAAAGAGCCTTATATAATCATGAAGTTTTATGATACTAGACATTAGAAAAAAATAAAAATATTGAAAAAAAAATTTTTATAGTGGCGTTCGGTTTACACGTGGCAGCAGTGCCATTTTGTGTTCCCCCCTGAATGACGTAACGAATTATATGTACGACCTTGAAAAGTTTTATCACACTAGACCTAGTGTCGCCGCCGCTTCTACTATGACTATTCAAATCACAAGTGATTATTTTTTGTGACAAGCAAAACGTCAAAAATATCAGCGATTATTTTATTACGTTAATGTCAAAATTTGAAGTTTGAAGTTGGCTGTCAAATTTTGCACAAAAAACTGAAAAATCATCGTTAAATAGTCTCTTAAATATCTTGTTCAAATTTTAAGTCATACATTACCACTCAAGTCATTTGGGGTTAAAAATTCTCCTCCTGCTACTCAGTCGGGGAATTAAAACTTAACCCCAAATAACATTCGTGGTAATGACAGTGAAAAATATATTTAAAATTATTTTACATAAGAAAATTTAAACCCTTGTAACTTTCAAACTATTTACTTTAGAAAAATAAAAAAAAATATGTTTCGCAAACGTCGGAAAGCAAGCTATAATAAAATCCAATAAAAATGGTTTGCTGACTTTCATCTTGCTATTCAAGGTCATAGGCAATATTTCCAGATAGTACGTCACTAAGAATCGTAAAACTTTTATTTGAAACATTTTTCTCAAAAATGCGTCATTGCAAAAATAAACGGGCGTTGCTGAACTTTTTGTACACCTTGTATAAAGCTGTGACCATATTTTTTTAGAATTACGCCATTTCTAATACTTTTGCGGACGAAATACGGAGTTACACATTTCAGTATCCTCTTAATAAAAAATGCGCATGCACTCTATTTGAAAGTGCAAATAGTGGTCCAAAGATCAACTATTCAAATTTGGGGGAACTAGCATTACTCATATTTTAATCATTAATTATATTTTAATTTTTAAAAGTTTTAAGAGTTAAGAAGTAAATTTATGTATATTCTGCAATAATTAATTAAATAGACACTTAATAAGCTCTCTGTACCTGTATGATACACAATTAAAATAATTTTATAGCACGGCTCTAAACGCCGTTTGGTCGTAAAAAGATGTTTTATGTCAGTTTTAAGCTTCAGAATTTACTTAAGAATAATGCTGTTAAAATGCGTTATTACTTAATTTAATATATATTTGAAAAAAGTATGTACATTAATATTAAATAAAAGAATTAAATGAGGAAATTTTATTTACTTTTAAATTTTTATCAAAGATAATTAAAAGTGGCTTGACGCTTTACTGATAAATATGATAAAATTCTCTACTTAACTTTGTTGTAAGTTGAAATAAGTAACTTTGAGTGAAAATCCAGTTTAACATTTTTGTGAAAATTAGTTAAAACTTAAATTTATAATCGGAGGAAAACTAATCTAATTTTCTCGCCTTTCCTGTTTTTTTGTTAATGTAATGAATATAAATTAATCTTCAACACCTTCAATTCTAGAAAACGTCTCGCGTCGTTAAATCGGCAGTCGCTTTTTCAGGTTTCTGCAACTTCGTGACGCTTTTCTGTATTCATCTAGTGCTCACTTTAAAGACATCACATGTTATGTAAAACACGGTGCTCAACTCCAGACTCACGCATAGGTGAATGTTTTATTTTCGCATAATTCTCACTTCAAAGCTGCATGCATGCCTTCACCCATTCAAAACGTATTCATTTTATTTTTGTGAAAAAACAACAATTCAAATACCTTTTCAAATAAGGGTTGTACAAAACTTAGCGAGCGCAAAATAAAAGAATTAATTTTGTTTGCAAATGATGTTTTCTTTTGCAGAATGTAAATCCAGGAGTTTATAAAGCACTGGCAGCCCATGGTGCGAAAGTGCTTAAAACATCGCGTGCTGAGGATTTAAAGGATGCCAAGTTTGATCCTTCTTACTCTAATGTAAGTAATATTATCGAAGTAATTTGTAATACTAATCTAATAATAATACAGAAGTTAAGAGTTCCTTTGTCCAATTAGAAAATTCAAAAATATCAAATTTCAAAATTACACCTCAAGCAGCAAGTTCAAACTTTTAGTGAATATTATTAATTACGTTATTATTATTAATTAAATACTAACAAATTAGTTAAGTACGTATAGCAAAACCCAAAATGTATGTACTCAACTGTCACCTACTACATACAGAGCGAGACGAGAAGGGTGCACCAAAAATGGCCAACGAAGTAGCTTCTTTATTTTTTTATCAGATTTAAATATTTTTATTTTGTCCAAAAACATCTGAGTAACGATAGACAACTTTTAATTTTCAAATGGCAACATGACTACAAAAATGAATAATAATAATTTTTTTAATAATTGTTTTAAAATTTATATTTTTAATTATTTTTAGATTTTTTAGTTTTAATAAAGATGCATAATAATGTTTTTTTTTTACTTTCATTATTGAGTATTTTTTTTGTGTGTTATTACTTATTTATTAACTTCGTGTATTGCAACACCAATATTTCACAAAAAGTAAAAATGAAAGAAAAATAAAAAATATTATTTCTATAATTTTTTTATTGGAATATTATATCTGATTTATTATTTATTTAAACGATTTATTTTGGTATATACAGGATGTTCCGTTTGTGGTTCACCAAACGTCACGGTTAGAAACTAGAACAAATGTAATCGACGAAAATAATAGGGGTCTATCTTTTTTAGTTATGCAGCTACAACTTTTTCAAAATCGCTAATTTCTTTTAACCAATATACGTAGAATTAAAAGAAAACGGTACAGCCTATTTGACAAACTATTCTCAGGACATTAGTACCTGATAGAAGTAACTTTACTAAGGGACGAAAAAGAGCTACGGTTTTAAAAATTTATCTGGTTTGTTGAGAATATGAATAAGTTTCAGAAAATTAAATAAAACACAACCGTAATGGCTCTTATCTAGGAGAAAATTAAAAAAATAAACTGAAAGAAAATATGTATTATTTTATTTTTTTTTTCTCTTTTTGATTTATTTTCCAACATTTTATTGTTGACCACTTACATAACATGCACAAGTAAAAACATGTTATCCAAAAATATCTTTTTCCTGTATAATTTCATATACCAAATTTAACCCCGATCCTTCAACCAGATTTGTAGTAATTTAAAAAAATCGAAATATTTTCAATAACTTTGATGGTCTGTAGTACCTTAATCAAGCATATTTGGATAAAGATAAATTTGGTTAATTCATCTCAGGAGTATGTGGTATCATACAGATATGTACAGTCCTTTTAGGGACACCCTGTATGTGTTGAAAGTGGCTTTCAAGATCCTAAACGGCAAGTGAAAAAGTTTTTGAATAACGAGATAATTTTTGTAAACTACGACTTTAACCTAAAATTCCATAAGGTAATAAAATATTATTTCCCATTCTCGCCTCGTCCGCTTTTAATGTGTCATTTTCGTTTTTATAGCCCTCTTCATTTTAGAGTTATGTCCAAGAAGTACTGATAAAAATTGAAAAATTAGTTAATAAGTAAATTTGAAAATATTAAATTTTATTTAGAAAAACTACTTGCCCTTCCAAAACACTTGATGGCTTTAATTTTTCAGAGAACAAAAATAAAAACGAAATTCCCATATATGTATAAGCTGAGTTCTTAAGAGATTGCATAATTTATTGGTGCTCATAACTGCAGAAATTATTTTTGTCTATAGAGGGTGTTTCGTAGTTGGGGCGCAGGCACTTCCCCCTTTTTTTAAAATGGAACACTAAGTTAAAGAATACAACGAAATTTTTTTTTAAATTTGATTCTATTTTTGGTATTTTTTTTTCTTATTGTATCATGACAGCTACGAATGGGGTAAAATAAGAAAACTATTATAATTATTTAAATTTTACACCCTGTATTGTTACAAAATATTGATTTAAGCTTTTTAATGATAATTAATTTATCCTTACTTACATTGGTAAAGATGTTATTTGCGATTTTGTGATTTTTGAATCGGTGACCCAAAATTCAAAAGACTACCTACAGCTCTAAAAGTAAAAAAGCTAGACACATTAGCCTATATTCAGCGACGGGGTAGAAAAATTTAGAGACGTCATTAACTTTAAAGATGTTTTAAAAATATTTCTTATGAAGAAACAACGTCTCTAAATTTTTCATCGCCGATTACAGGCTAACTTTTTTGGTTTTTTGTCGATTAAATTTGGTCATTTTCTATTCCCGACGTTTGGTGAACTACGAACAGAAGACCCTGTATAAATCGGATATAAACTAACTTCGTTAGCATTCTTTGTACATCCATATACAGGGTGTCCAGAAATTAAGCGGCCAAACTTTTGGAGGCGATTCTACAACTAATTTTGAGAAAAAAACTTCCTATAAACATGTGTCCGATTTCGCTTCCTAAAGCAGCTACAGCCCTTTAACTATTGTGACTAAAACTAGGTTTTTGTCATTTATTTGAAAACGGTTTGTAATAAAGATTTGAAATTTGGTGTGAAGACTAATACGTTTAAGATATAATTTCTCAATTTTTTTTAGATTTTTTTATAGCTCTGGAAGGGTAGTTTTAAGGAGGGTTGGGGTTATAAACAGCGGCAACTTTTTTATGGTTAACATATAATCATTTTTGTTTTTATACTAATATTCCTTATTCAATTCTAGACAAAAAAACTTCCTATGAACTAAGTCCGATTTCGCTTCCTAAGGGAGCTACAGTCCAATAAAGATGGTAATAAAAAATAGGTTTTAGCATTATCATTTAAAGGCTGCTTTGAAACAAAAGACGAATAGCATTTAAAAAACATACGATTGAGAAATTGAAAAATTATATCTTAAACGTATTAGTCTTCATACCAAATTTCAAATTTTTATTACAAACAGTTTTCAAATAAATGACAAAAACCTAGTTTTAGTCACAATAGTTAAAGGGCTGTAGCTCCCTTGGGAAGCTAAATTGGACACATGTTTATAGGAAGTTTTTTTCTTAAAATTAGTTGTAGAATCGCCTCCTAAAGTTTGGCTGCTTAATTTCTGGACACCCTGTATACATATTACGGGATGTATAGAAACGCAGATTTTAAAAGCGCGCAGATACAAATTTTAAAAAATTGTCAAAACTTCTTCAAATAAGATCTATATACATACATATGATTTTTTAATAATTCGTTGATATTTTAATGGGCTGTAAGTTAAAATATCTAAACAGCTTGCATGTAAACCAGAATTTAGGTAACTGAAGGAAAAGAACTAGTTGTCATGATTTGTAGGAATAATAATGTAGTTTCAGAAAGTAATAAAAACCTTAAGATGGGAAAATTATGAGAAAGAGATAGAATTATAGCAATCATTTGTTATTTTATTTTTTGCATAATAACCATTAACAAAACAAAATAAAATTTACCTGGTCCTCATCCTTATAAATAACTCTGAAATATATGTCCCTGAATGAAAAAATCGACAAGAAACGAACAGCAGAATTTAATTTTCAAACTCCAAAACAGAAAATAAAGTTCTTAGAAAAAAAATATTTAGTTAACAAATACTCATACTCTACTTTAGAAAACTTGTAAGGCATTTTTAATTCAGCAAAAACTAACACACCCAATGACCACAAAAATCGCATAAAGAATGATGTAAATTTTAAAATACCGAGATTTTAATGCCGCATGTTAGTAAATTAAATTCAAATTGTAACAAAGAACATAATTTCTGTTTAAAATAAATTTTAAATCAATTATTTAAATAGTCTTCAAATTGAATTTTTTGTTTTGGAATTTGTAAATTTGAGAGTGTTGTAACTTTTGAATAAAAAAAAAATTGACCTGCAACTTTTGTGTTTATTAGTCTTAGAATTGAACCTACTTTACACCCACAAAATTTATGCATAACGATACAGGACACCTTGTATAGTATAAAGTATATTATTTATTTTTCAACTAAAATCACTTAAAATTTAATCCTAAAATGCCAAAAACTTGGAGGTTAAATTTTAATACAAGGTGTCCCGTTATTCTACCGACAACGTTTAACTGAAGATTCCTCACCTCAAAATAATTCGATATGACCCTACTTATCTATTACCAAAAGTGAACCCCTGAGGAGTTATAAGCTTTTGAAGTTGAACTAAAAAAATACATTTTTCTTTATTGCATCCAAACCAATGAAGATTTTATGACGAAATTTGGTGTACTTTAGTTTTTATCAGAAACGCGCACTTTGTAAAAAATTACACAAAATTTAACATCTGCAAAGGGTTTAAATGGAAGAGGATGGGTATAAACTTCATTATAAGTTTTTAGTCTCTTAAGATATTAACATTAAAGTTACCAATTCCCATTTAATCATTCAATTGTAAGATTTTTTGTCTCTTACGTCTTCCAAATAAATTATGCCGTTCTTGCAGAAAATGAGAAAAATAAAACTAGTGCAAAACAGCAAAGTTAGGCAACACAAAGTACTTTTTCCTATTGTTTCAATATTAAGTCGCCCTTCGAAACCAAAACCATAGTAAGAACATTGATGTCATAATAGATAATACAGTAACTTTTAATTTACAAAAATTACTTATAAAATGGATGCAATCAATTCATTTAATGAATATGCCGACATGCACCTAGTATTCAGTGAATGTCACAGTAATGGTAGAACTGCTGCTAGAAGATATGCTGAGAAGTATCCAAATCGTCAAACTCCTCATCTGGAAACTGGAAACTGATCGTAGAAATGTAGGGCGCCCACGAACAATAAGAACAGTAGAGGCAGAAGAACAAATATTGGGATCTATGGAGGAGAATCGCAGTTACTTCATCCATACCATTTTCGCAAAGTTCAAGAATTGCTGCCGATTGATTTGAACAATAGATTGTTATTTTGCCAATGGTTCAAACGCAAATACGACCAAAATCCAAATATGGCCAGAATAATTTTGTTTACTGACGAATCTTGCTTCTCAAGAAGCGGAATGATTAATTTGCATAATTTGCATAGCTGGTCGGATGAAAATCCCCATGAGAAAATTGTAGCCAATGATCAAAGGCAGTTTTCCATCAACCTGTGGGCAGGGATAATCGACAATCATATTATAGAGGGCCATTTGAATTACCACCAAGAGTGAAGAGTGTCGTATTTAGATTTTCCAAGAAATAATCTTACTGGACTACTAGAAGAAGTACCCCATTTTTCAATAAATGTGAGAAATTATTTAAATGAAAAATTTCCTCGCCGATGGATTGGTCGGGGTGCTGATGCTCCAGTCACTTGGCCACCGCCATCACCGGATCTAAATCCTCTAGATTTTTCTTCTTGGGGTTGTTTAAAAGATACAGTTTACAGTACTTCAGTCGAAAGCAGAGAAGATCTTTGGGTACGAATCGTCAACGCAACCAATGAGATACGTAAAATCTCAAACGTCTTTGAATCTATTCGATTTTCATGTTTGCACCGTATTAATTCTTGTATTCATTCAGAGGGCACTCACGTTGAACATGCACCTAATTTATTACAATAATTTTTTTAATAAAACTGTTAAATTAATTCTTCTTCGTTTGTTTTATTTTAAATTAATACCGTTTAAACTGGTAAACTTTAACAATACATTAGATATTCTCCAAAAAATTAAAATTTAAGTTTATGCAACTTCACTTAGATAATGTGAAGCTATTAATTAAATTAGTCTTTCACCGAATTTCTTTTTTACATTTTTCGCAGGAAGGGCATAATTTATTTGGAAGACATAAGAGACAAAAAATCTTACAATTGAATGAATAAATGGGAATTGGTAACTTTAATATTAATATCTTAAGAGACTAAAAACTTATAAGGAGGTTTATGCCCATCCTCTTCAATTTAAACCCTTTGCAGATGTTGAATTTTGTCTAATTTTCTACAAAGTGCGCGTTTCTTATAAAAACTCAAGTACGCCAAATTTCGTCATAAAATCTTCATTGGTTTGGACGCAATAAAGAAAAATGTATTTTTTTAGTTTAACTTCAAAAACTTATAACTCCTCAGGGGTTCACTTTTGGTAATAGATAAGTAGGGTCATATCGACTTATTTTGAGGTGAGGAATCTTCAGTTAAACGTTGTCGGTCGAATAACGGGACACCTTGTATATGGGCTATAATTTGATCGGTCTTTGGCATTTACGAAGATATTACCTTTTGGGAATTTCCTGATTTCCCGATAGCGCAGCCCGTTTCTTGCATACTGTATGATAAATAACTTTAAAAATACTACAATCCACTATCAATAGCGCTATCCATAGCAGATACTGCTTTTATTTTTTTGATTACTTAAACTTGTTAATAATATAAAAATTTCTTTATTTTTGAGATATTTGTTAAAGAAAACGTAGGTTTTATTATAATAATTTGTGATTTGATTTATTTTTAGCAAAAAAAGGAGTATGAATTTTCTTATAAAGTGGTGGACCATTTAACAGGCGACGATTTCTCGCACATACAATCTCAAAATGCGCAATCAACAAGCGGGGAATATCGAGTAAAACTCCCTGACGGTCGACTTCAAATAGTCTCTTATACTGCTGACAAGGACGGGTACAAGGCTGATGTGAAATATGCAGAAGACGAGGTGCAAATTGCCAAACCAAACATAATAAACCAACAAAATTATCCACAACCGCAACACAATTATATTAATAATTACGATCTTGGTGCAAAACAAATTATTTACGACGATAATTTAGAGCATCGTGTGCAATTATATTTGCCCGACAAGTTTCAAATCGCTCCACCAGAGGCTGACGTCCAGCTTTTTGCAACTAAATTTATTGCGTCCACTTTGGCACCGTACGCGAATGAGGAGCCCCAAATTCACCACCCAACCTCGTCTTCGCGAATAAATAAATTCAAACCCATTTATGTTGACGCACACGGGTACAACTACCAAACATCACTACGTCACTACAAAAAGTAACGAAATTGGCAATAGTGCAGTTTCAAATCAACATTTTTATTTGTAAAATAAATTATGTACTTATTTTTTTATAATAAAATTACTTTTTATAATTTTGTACGTTTTATTTTAAATTTAATTATGAAACTTAATATTTTCAACCTATTCAATTTATAACTTCAAAAAATCAATTTATTTTGTAAATTGAATATTAGATACCACTTTTTATTTTAATTGGACGCTTTTTACCTTTAGTAAACATAACAGCATTTTAAACTAAAAAAGTTATGCAATGCGTTTCCAGTTTCCATATGATGTGTAGTAATTAAAAGCTCTGGATTTAAATTAAGTTAATTTAGCGTTTTCAAAAGGTTCAATTAATTCAACATTTTTTGTACAAAACTTTCGTTAAAACGATAAGGTGATTTTTTTAGTGTTTAGACTTTATAACTTCATTATATCTTAAAAATTCCTAGATAGCCATCTGTTTTGGTTTTGTTATGATGTAAATGTGCAAAATATTATTTAAGTGTCTATTCTGTGCAAACCTATAAGCTCTTACAGGAAATATCTGAAATGTATCTGTTACAGGCTCTTCCATACAAGGATCTAAGTAACTACCGCGATCTTATCCATATCACATGTAGGAGCTACCCATAAGTGGGAGTGAGGTAAAATTCGCATCCGTAGAAGAAATGAGGTATACAGACGGGGGCACAAAAAACGCCAACGATTTAGCTTCGTTATTTCTTATCCGATTTTAATAAGTGATATGTCAAATTAAATGGTTTAAAAAATACTACTATCAGATAATAAAAGAATAATTTTATTTTTGAAAACATCAGAGGAGGAGGAGGTAACTTTCCTTTTTTAAATGGCAACATATTTTTTTTAATTTAAAAAAATCATTAACAAAAATAATCTAAACCAATTATAGCAATATTTTTTTTAAATTAATTTTATCTTATTTTTTTATAATTTTTTTTATTATAAATTTTTTTTAATTTAATTTAATTGTTTTTTTTTTTGTTTTTGAGTTTTTTATTTTTTTAAGTTTTGTTTTTTAATTTATTATTAAAATTTTTTAATTTATTGATAGGTAATTTTTTAATTTCACAAAAACAGATCATTTTTTACGTAAAAGCTTACTTTGCAAGTTATATGCCGAAAACTAAAAAAAATCTGTGACTTTTAGTTATTTTTGATGATTTATAATATTTGCCGACAAAATGTTATTGGTCAACTTTAGATTCGTATTCAGCACCTCAAAACATAAAATAAGCCTAAAGAATTGTTTTATGTCATTTTAGCCATGAATAAGACTATAATAGTAGTCGAAACGTCGGTTCTTATTTATTAATAAAAATTCATCAAAGAAATTGTTCGTTTGCTGTTACTCCTTCTATTCATAAAATAAGCCACTAGAAATAATTACACCAGATCTTTCCACTTTAAACAACCATTTGATTGGACATCTAGTTCAGTACTGCTGCTGCTACTAATGTACATTTTTGGTTTCTATAAAAATCTTCTCTGAATATTGAAAAAAAAAACATTTATCTTCCAATTATATTGTAAAATGGAAAGAAATTACATACAGGGTGTCCCGGGATAACTGTGATAATTTTTTATGGTGATAGAGGAAGTGAATCTAAGCATTTTTCACTTATAAAGTATTGTCCGGAAATGCTTCCTAAAAAGTTATACCACTTCAAAAATTTTCAAAAATTTTCAAAAAATATATTTTACATGTCACTATCATCTTGACAAAAAAAGATTCTTAAATACCTGAAGATGGGATTTGATAATCCCGAAATCGATAGTATTTAATTTATTTTATACAAAAAGTATAAATAATAAAGTTGGACTTAAAAAAATATATCTCAAGTGTTTCTAATTTATTGAAGCAGTCCAAATATTTGTGTCATCATTTAATTTATTTATATATATTTTTGTAAATAAAATAAATATTATAAGAGATATTAATTTGAAATTTTAGCCACACTTTTTTCACATAAAGGTACACATTTTCGGCCAATAAAAATTGAAAAAATAATTTCAGGGGCGTTACATATGGGAGGTCATCAATCTTTTGTTTCTTTAAGTTTTTGATAATTTTAAAAGTACTAAAATAATCCTTGATAAATGTTATACAGAAAAGGTACTCTTATTGTATGTCGCTCCGGTGCTTCATTTCGGAGTAAAAGTAGATTTTATAATTTTTAGCTAAAAATATGAATTTAAAAAACAACTTCAAACTAGGCGAATTTACCACGAATTTACCTAAAATATCATGTATTATATATGTGGGCTGCTCCATATGAAAGATGCATGTCTAGTAATTCCGCATTAGAAAATCTAAGCATTTTTATAGCCATTAATATTAATAAATGCAATGGTTTTTTTTGTAATTTAAAAAGAATTTTATTAAAAATGTATGTTGAGTGGCCTAACTTATCTACCATTTTTTTATTTCATTTAAAAACTACTCAGCTTACGAAACGTTCATAAGGAACACAAAATCTTAATTTTTCAGTTTTCTACATGAAAAAAATATTTTTTAATTAAAATTTTTAAATACCTAAAAATTTTTGACTGGTTTGTGTCTTCTTCTTCCATCCAACACCATTTACAAAAGTCGAGTATTAGCCAACTTTTTACCAATTGAGCGTACGATACTCAAAATCACGTATAAAAAAAATTCATTGCAAAATCTTTACTGCTTTGGCTGTAATGAAAAAAATATATTTTAAAAATTCAACTTTGGAGGCTTATAACTGGTCAGGGGTACATTTTTGGATAATAATAATAATAATAATAAACTTTATTCACCCAACAGATAATAATCCATTTACAGGGAAAATATTATAATAATGTAAGTTAAAATAAGTTAAACATAGAAAATAACTAGAATAATGTGTTATTTAAGATTCACAAGCACTGTATTTAAGTGAGTTCATTAAAAGCACTCCGTAACCTTTCTCTTAAAATTTCCGATGTTGCCATCAAAGATGTCCGCATTATATTGAAATGTATGGTAGTTTCGAATCATTCTGTAGATTGGCGAGTTGGAAAAGTGCCGAGTTATAGGCGTTGAAAAAGAAAAAGTCAGACAGTTCCTTGGAGATGTACGAGGTACATGAAAATCCAAGAAGTATAGGAGATTAGTGTCATCCACTAAGCTATGCACCAATTTGTAGAGGAAACATACATCTGTGACCCTGTGTCGGTCATGAATAGTAATCATGGAGAATTTGTTTAAAAGTGCAGTGTATGAAAGGTTCCAGTTTGGGTAGATTCCCTCTTCAATTAAATACATATGACGAAGAAATCTTTTCTGTATTTTTCCAAGATTTGTATATAATGTAAGTAGCCAGGTTCCCATACTACCGAACAGTAGTCAAGCTTGCTCAGTACAAATGCTGTGAATAAGGTTTGAAGTGTGTCAATACTACTGAATAATTTAGCGTTTCTTATTATGAATCCGAGGGACTTGAAGCAGTCTTTCGCGAGCTGCTGAATTTGTAGATTAAATGTGAGCTTGGTGTCAAATAAAACACCTAAGTCTTTAAATTGCTCGACTCTGTTTAAGGCTAGGTTATCTATGGTGTAGTGTCTATTAATTGAATTCATTTTTTCGGCTGTATGTCATAACGCAACATTTTGATACATTAAGGGATAGTTTATTTTGTATGCAATAATTCGAGAGCGTATTCAGGTCACACTGTTGTAGTCTTCTTCAGATCTTACAGTTCTAAACAGTTTAATATCATCCGCATAAACTAATATTTGCGAATCTATCGCGTTTGCAACGTCATTAATGAAGAGTAAGAATAATAGTGGACCAAGGTTTGAACCTTGGGGTACCCCGCTGGTGGCTATATACGGGTCAGATTTGCATCCCTTGTATTCCACAACTTGCATTCTATCCTTCAAGTACGATCCAATAAGCAAAATAATGTTGCTGTTGATATTATAGCTTTGCAGTTTATCGAGTAGGATATTATGGTGCATCCGGTCAAATGCGTTCGACATGTCAGTGTAGATGACATCTGTTTGTAAATTATCGTCCATTGCTTTTGAGATGTATTGTGTAATGTTTATTAGGTTTGTATTAGTTGACCTCCTTGAGATGAAACCGTGTTGATGTTCCGAAATAAGTTTATGGTTGTTAAAAATAAGATGCTCCGTTAATATTGATTCAAAGATCTTAGAGAAATTACTTAATATTGATATTGGCGGTAGTTTTTAATATCGTTTCTTTTACCATTTTTAAAGATCGGGCAAATCCTCACCTCCTTCCATTTAGTAGGAAAGTTGCAGGTTTCTAATATTAAATTAAAGATATAGGTCACAGGCGTGGACAGTGCGTGTTTACAGTCCTTTAGGAAAAATGATGGAATGTTATCAAGGCCCATAGTGAAATTATCTTTAAGTTTTTTGCAGTGGTTAATAGTATCATTCTCATTTATTTTGAAGTTGCCCGGGCATTTCTTGTTGTTTTTAAATAAGAAAGGGACAGTATCATTTATCTAATTATTCATGAAATGATCAGCAAAAGAATTTACTATTGCATTTCCGTCGGCCATGAGCTCATCTTTATAGTACATATAGATAAATAGGGCCATATCAACTTATATTCAGATCTACTGTCTCCAGTTAATCGTCGGTCGAATTTTGGGACACCCTGTATACATATGAATTCAGGTACATTTGGGTATTCACATGTGTTTTTTTAAATACGTTATGGACGCATCGATGCGCGTTTTCAACGCGTTATGGCAATTTTTTTAGATGCACCTATATGAATTTCGGGTTGTGACTGAACCTGAGATACCAGAACGCGTTATGGTCCTTTTTTCACTCAATGACCGTGATATCCACGGAAACCGTCCATTACCCATTACAACCCATATAACAAACCTTACAGATATTTTCTGTAAGGATTTATGGTTTTACACAGAACATAGAATTGCACTAATTTAAATTTTTGATAAAATATATTTATTAAACATACTTAAATAAAATTATTTAGAATAAGAACTCGTATAATTTATAATTATATTTTTTGTTAAAGTAAGTGCCTAAAGTCATAGCTAATAAATATGTAATATTTATTTTATGGAGGTAATACGAAACCTATATGAAGAAAAGTAATTCTATAATAAAAATAACGTTCTCCTTGGGAGATTCAGAAAGCCACTTTTTATTTTGGTCGGTTTTGCGATATTTTATTTGATTGATATGTACAACCTTCAGGATGGATGAGTAAAAATTTAATAAAAATTTAGTTAAAATAACAATTAAATTAAATTTACGAAAAACACTTTTTATAAATGTAGCATTGTTTTATCAAAATGTAAAATTGGAAATGGCATAAAGAAATGTTAGAAAATAAATCCAAAATAAATAATGCCAAAGAAAATTTCTAATAATTAATTAAAAAGCATATTAATATGTAAGTAAATATTGGAGAAAAATTAATTTTTATTATTATATAAAATCCCTTTTATTACATAAGAATAAAGTATTATTTTTACAGTTTGGCGTAAGTGTAAAGTCGTGAGATTTAACTTTTATGATAACGGCGCCTTCTGGAGAGATTTTACGTTTTCTAATAAGCATTAATAAAATGTATATAAATTTTATTGCAGCTTGCATCAGCTGCTTTTTAAAAGGAATCGAATTTCTTGTTAAAAAAATATGATTGGAATAAAACCTTATGGAGACATAAACTCTATAAATAAGAAAGATCATGTTTTCAAACCCACATGTATTTAATTTGACAAGTGAAACTTTATATCAAATTAGGCAAGGTTTTTAATTATTCCTTGATCCTTTAATAATGTGCACGTTAATTTAACGTGGGATATTCAATTTAGCCAATTATTGATTAACACTGCTTTGCGCAAAACAAATACCACAGTTGATTATGCAGTGTGGATATAAATTTTTCACTGGGGCGAATAATTATTAATTATTTAATACGTAGCAACCCCAATAAATTATTTAATTTTTTAATTCTATTTGACATAAAAATGGCTGATCTGGTTATAAGCATTATTTTGTAATTTTACTTAGAATATTACAACTTTTTAAATGAATAGACGGGGTGTAATGTGAACCTCTTATTGGAAGTCAAGTAACATCAAGTAGGTTTAATTATTAGTGATGCTGCTTGATGTTACTTGGATGCCTTTGAGAGACTCTTCATTTATCATAGATTGACAGCTTATTAGAACCACTACAAAGCAACTAGAATACAATCAAATAATATACGCTTTTCACATTTTATTAGTCCAGCTACTGAACAAGTATTTAAAATAACTTAAATAAATTATTTTTTGTAACTACGATATCAATTAAATGAAGGAAGTTTAGCGCTACGCTTAAGTGGGGTAAGATCGTAAACGGGCCAACATCCTTAACGGTCTGTATTTATTATAACCAAAGTAGTTTGGGTATAAGGCCGAGTGGCTGCAAGTGAGTATTTCTGAATTACGATCAGTGCGATCTTATGTTTACAACCCTAGTTCTAGTATATTCCTGGAATATCTAATTGTTTAACAGAGCTATCTTGTGCGACTAAATGCATCTCATTCATAGTTGATGTGTTCCTAGATTCCATCCTCTGGGCCAGGGATCTCCCAATATTTTTGTACAAGGGCCAAATTCACTTATCTATAAACTCGGGCGGGCACTATTAGGACTGACTACTTTTTGTAGTGCTAAACTACTATAATGCCAAAAAAGGATACTTTCGGAACTCAAAACTACGGCTACCGCGGGGCCACTGTATATTTTTACTTTCGACTTACCCATTACGCTGAAGTGATACATCAATGGGCAGTTTCCAGGTAGATCGAGAAGCTTCGTAGCTTTTTTAGACGAGTGTTCAATAAACTCTTCGGTTGATATGGACCTGTAGTTCTCCAGTAGGCTACTGTCCTAAGGACACTATGTTATTCTTTTCCCACCATGGGAGCTCTTCCCATATGTCTGGTATTAAGGCCACATGATGGGTCAGGACCAATCTATGTTTACTAATTGTGCCTCAGCTTGTCACCTTTAGTAAGTTGCTTCAGGGACTGAAAGAATTTCTAAGTCGAGTTGGTTTCAAGGTCTTTAATGTTATCATCGTTGCCTGGGTCTTCGTCAGGAAGCATAATTTGCTCCTTTCAGTCTCTAGCGTAAGTACTCTTTGGCACATAGACCATGTCCAGGGTTTCTGTCTAACAAAAACCGATAGTTGAGTCTGTAGATGCCTATGATAGGTTTTCGCATAATGCGTGACCCTTCCTTTGACTTAGGTCCGTCAATGAATTATAAGGAAGCCTTCTACAATAAGTAATAGCTTATATGCATAAACATACATTATTCTACATTTAAAGTTTTAGGATAAAGAGGTTTAATCTAACTTTGATCCGATTTTGAAATCACATATAGGTAAATGTGTACAGCAAAGCGAAACAAACTGAGTTCCTGGTCAGCGTTCTAACGGTCGTGGCAATTTGGTCATCTTATTATCCAAAACTACTGCAAATCTTCTCATAGATTCTATAATAAGTCTAATGAGAAATCAATTTTCAGAAGATATAGAAAATGCTATAATGTATAGTATTCAAATTGACTGAACTCAATATAATAATATACACGACCAACTGTCTGTAATCATCAAATATGTTAATGAGAAAAAGTAAAGAGTATAGGAAAGATTTTTGGCACTAGTTAATTGTACTTCCGGAACAAGACGGAACGTGTGTGATATAGTATGTGAAGTTTTACGAGCAGATCGTATAGACGTATGTAAATTTTACCCCGTCTTTCAGCCTTGCCTCTTTAATTGGTCTATGAAATTAAAATTTGAAATTATATTAATTTTGAAAAGAAAATTATTGAAAATTATCCTTAAGGAACGTTAATTGACGTATCAATTAATGAATAGGTCCTTTTTATAGAGGCAGACCGGGTTTTACATAAATACTGAATTTTGACCAATTTAAATGATGTTATACGATGGGTGGCTGATAACTTCACCTCATTGATCTGAAATTGTAACTCTCCAACTCAGAAATGTACTGATTATAATTAAATGTTCTCACTTACTTCTCAGGGGTTAAGGCCTCTCTGATCTCTGTTACGCCCTTACTGCTCAGCTCTCGCCGTTGTAATTTTCTCAAACTCGCGCACTTTACACTTAAATAGCTGAAAGAAGGATTCGCTAGGTTTTGAAATTAAGCACCATGATCTGAATTTAAAAATATTAAAACTATATTACAGTGATAATTAATGAAAATATGAATTAAAATGGACAAATAAAATATACAAATGTTAACTTAAAACAAAATATGAAGACTTAAATTACAAAAAAAACAAGAAAATCAAAATAAACTTAAAACTTCAATACCATAATTTGCATTTAAAACAAATTATCTCGAGAATGTACCCTAGCAAATACCTCTTATCAGATACACGCAAACACTTTACAAAACAAAAACAAACAAAAAAAACTAAACAAAAATAAAAGAAAATGACACGAAACTTTGTGAACTGAGCAGCAAGTCGGGTAATGTACGAATTAACAATCTTTTCAAAATCCACCGCTTTTGTACTTAGACAAAAATACAAAAGTGGGGGATGAACTGACCAATGAGGGTGCGGTATTTAAGTAGTGTTTGCGTGTTCAGTTCGAGGGGTTGCTTAGTGTTAACAAAAAAATCCCATCAACCCTCTTAACTGAAAATAGGGTTGCAGTAAATACAAATTAAAAAAATAAAATAAAAATAAAAAATATTACAGACATAAATTTGGAAAGGGGCACAAATTACCTAAAAGCTTTTCTCATTTATTACATTTTCAATAATACTTTAATATCTAATTTATCAGCGGGTCACGGCGCTTCTTCTGAGTTGGTCAAAACTTTAACTTTACATAAACAAATTATTTATTTAAAAAATAACAAAACAATTGTGGGTTTTTCCGTCTTTGGGGCGCCTACCATTAGGCGCGTCGGACTTTGGGTTCCAACAATAAGGTTGTAAAATTTCGCCCTAGGCTCAGTCCCGACTAATTGTAATAGGGTCGGTATTTACTTGGAAATAAAATTTATTCCGATAGCAATTGCAAATACCGACAAAGATGTTTTATTTATACAAGTCGTAAACGCGCATCAAAAAAAAACCCAAATTGCTTTACAATGACTAATAGTTAAATCCCGGCAATATTATGGAAAATGCAATAGTCCCTAATCATCACATATTTACACTCTTCCCCACTTAAAATTCGAGTATACCTACTCGAATCAAAAAATTACAAACAATGAAAGAAATAAAATAAGAAAAAAAAAATCCTAACTAAAACGCGTCAAATTCCTAATCCTAATATATATACAAAATTAACTTATACCAATCATAATCTATTATAAATATAGTAATTTCCTGTTGTTGGAATCCAGTCTGGGAGTCGATCTTCTTTGGAGTTGAAACGTATCCATACTAGACTCAGTAACTTTGCTGACAGTATTTATAGACCCTACTCGGTTCAGACCTATTCTGCCAGTAACCAAACTTCCTTTATTTCATTCGGCTTCATTCTTCTTTGATAAACGCCATATTTCTCTTCCCTACGATCTTGGGTTGTAGTAGACTTAACACTTTCCAGACTGGGTACCATAGCTGAATCGTCCAATTATAGAATGCCATTTTCTGAAATTCGATGGCAGATCAGATTCTTACAATTACAACTTATTAAAATTAGCCATCATCCACCATATATTTCCTAAACAATCTAATAACTTCTTAACCATGAACTGAACCACTAACAAACTCGAACCCTCAAATAAATGAATCTTGTTATTAATCTAATTCCTCAGTTTTTAGATAACTTTCAATTGATTTTACTTTCTTCAGTGTACCTTCTTTAAAATATTATAATAAAAAACAAACAAAAATAATCTTATACATGATCATCTTATATACTCCATATACGAAATTTCCAATAAAGGTGTGATCAGTACCCTACTCTAAACCACGATATCATGAATATAAGATAACCCAAGAACTGAAATAACTCCTAATGTACTTGACTCTAAGTTGTATAATAAAACCAATTACTTGAATAATTTTCCATTACAGTAACATCAAATGACATCCAATAAACACAAGAGAAAAAAAACTTCATTAACAAAAAAAAAAAAAAAAAATGACATTCGAACCCTAACTTAAAAAAAACATACTTTTCATCCACTTGAAGCAAAAAAAAACGTTTAAAACAAGGTTCTAATTCAAGACCCAAGAACTATCATCTATAACTTCCCATTTACAAAATTGCTAAAGAAAAAAAAAACGTCAGACAAATTATAGATTTTCTGGACACATCTCTTACTTGCAAGTAGTCAATCTCTAGTCCACTTTACATTCAACCACTCAACACAGAGGTTTATTAACTCTGGCCACTATCTCTTCCTCTAACAAAGATGAGTGCACAAACGCCAGTACACTTAATAGGCATACAACCAAAACAACGAAGAGAGGTTTACAAACTCCAGTAAATACCTCTACCTCTAACAAATGTGAGTGCACAAACTCCAGTACTCTCAACAAACACACCACAAACAAAACAAAGAGAGGTTTACAAACTCCAGTAAATACCTCTACTTCTAACAAATGTGAGTGCACAAACTCCAGTACACTCAACAAACACACCACAAACAAAACAAAGAGAGGTTTACAAACTCCAGTAAATACCTCTACTTCTAACAAATGTGAGTGCACAAACTCCAGTACACTCAACAAACACACCACAAACAAAACAAAGAGAGGTTTACAAACTCCAGTAAATACCTCTACTTCTAACAAATGTGAGTGCACAAACTCCAGTACACTCAACAAACACACCACAAACAAAACAAAGAGAGGTTTACAAACTCCAGTAAATACCTCTACTTCTAACAAATGTGAGTGCACAAACTCCAGTACACTCAACAAACACACCACAAACAAAACAAAGAGAGGTTTACAAACTCCAGTAAATACCTCTACCTCTAACAAATGTGAGTGCACAAACTCCAGTACACTCAACAAACACACCACAAACAAAACAAAGAGAGGTTTACAAACTCCAGTAAATACCTCTACTTCTAACAAATGTGAGTGCACAAACTCCAGTACACTCAACAAACACACCACAAACAAAACAAAGAGAGGTTTACGAACTCCAGTAAATACCTCTACCTCTAACAAATGTGAGTGCACAAACTCCAGTACACTCAACAAACACACGACAAAACGATCTTCTAATCTAACATCTATTTAAATACAAAAGCCTGGCCAGTACTTTTGCATTAATTTACTCTTCTCATGCGCTCCTCCAACTTACTTTATAAATTTCAACTATTCTTCATTTTATTGCGGACAAAAAAAACAATCTATAACAGGTAACCTCCTTCTTCAAATAAATAAAAATACTTCAATGCAAAACTATAATTTACTTTAAATAAAACTTTGAGTCTGACCACGATCAAAAAAAAATTATAATACCAACTTAGAAATTATAATGTGCAAAACTACATTAAATTTATTTCCACTTTAATTTACAATCTGGGGCTTTATGCCCCAACGCACCACAATTAAAACAAATTGTTTGCTTCGGAATTGGACAGTATTTACTAATATGACCCGTAGAACCACAATTCCAACAAGTCGATTTTAAATAAAAATGATTTTTCCGAAATATTTTATCTGTCTGTGGATTATTATTACCTAACTCAAAATTCACTTCAAAACCACTATTTTTGCTCAACCTATTATGTTGATCAGCCCTAGTCTCTTTAATCATTGTTTTAAACAACAATTCATACTCTTCGGCACATTTTAACACCTCATAAACATTAGAGCACGATCTATTGTGTCTTATAACTTCGTTACACAATTTTGTATCAATTCCCTCCAAAAATTGTGTCAGAACTTTATTTTCCCTAATAATTTGATTTACTTTAGAAAACCTATCATTCACAAATTCCGGATAAATTTGTACAGCAATCACCTCTAATCTCGTAAGAAATTCAAACAAACTTTCGCTCTCTTTTCGCGTGATATTCTTTATTGCCCCAGCAGGAACGTAATCTAAATCTTTACCAAACAATCTAATTAACCATTTTTTCAAAGAACCATAATCAGTAGGTCTAGAGAAAGTAGGACTGTGGAAAAAAATACCTACATGGAATTCCTTTTAACTTAAGCTTCATTAAATTAAATGACAGACCTTCGGACCAACCTAGCAAACCACTCAAATTTTCAATTTGTTCTATGAAAATATAAACATCAGAATTTCCCGAAAATTCTTCAATCATTGAACAATTTGCAAGAAAAACAAAACTATTATTATCCACTATTCTTGGTGTATAATTAATTTTAGATAATTTATCCATGGAGTTATTTTCACTAGAAAAAATCGGTACACATCCACTTTTCTCTATTTCAGAATTACTCATTTTCGGATTTCTTTCTAAAATGTTACCACTTTCAAATTAAGATATATAAAAAAAAACCGTTACTACAATCAACAATCTTTAGATAATTTACTAATCCAATAGCCAAAACAAACAAAAATCGCAATGAATAAAATTCAACTCTCCAAAAAAAAAAAAAACACAAGCTAATAAATTTCCAATAGTATGCAACTTAATTGAAGAATAGCACAAATTTCCTATACGTACTTATTAATTTTAATAAAATCACTCGTTACTTACTCTATACTTTGTCTTGTTGCTTTTAAGACAAAGGAATTCGTACATTAGTAATATGTCAAGTGAGAAAATTTAATCGAAGTAATTCAAATTAACAAACAAAACTAAAAAAAAAAAAAAAATCAAATACATCTACTGTGCAATAGATTCCGTTCCAATTTCAATAACAAAGAGGTAGTCTTCAAAACATCCTACCGACTGCGCCAATGTAAATTTTACCCCGTCTTTCAGCCTTGCCTCTTTAATTGGTCTATGAAATTAAAATTTGAAATTATATTAATTTTGAAAAGAAAATTATTGAAAATTATCCTTAAGGAACGTTAATTGACGTATCAATTAATGAATAGGTCCTTTTTATAGAGGCAGACCGGGTTTTACATAAATACTGAATTTTGACCAATTTAAATGATGTTATACGATGGGTGGCTGATAACTTCACCTCATTGATCTGAAATTGTAACTCTCCAACTCAGAAATGTACTGATTATAATTAAATGTTCTCACTTACTTCTCAGGGGTTAAGGCCTCTCTGATCTCTGTTACGCCCTTACTGCTCAGCTCTCGCCGTTGTAATTTTCTCAAACTCGCGCACTTTACACTTAAATAGCTGAAAGAAGGATTCGCTAGGTTTTGAAATTAAGCACCATGATCTGAATTTAAAAATATTAAAACTATATTACAGTGATAATTAATGAAAATATGAATTAAAATGGACAAATAAAATATACAAATGTTAACTTAAAACAAAATATGAAGACTTAAATTACAAAAAAAACAAGAAAATCAAAATAAACTTAAAACTTCAATACCATAATTTGCATTTAAAACAAATTATCTCGAGAATGTACCCTAGCAAATACCTCTTATCAGATACACGCAAACACTTTACAAAACAAAAACAAACAAAAAAAACTAAACAAAAATAAAAGAAAATGACACGAAACTTTGTGAACTGAGCAGCAAGTCGGGTAATGTACGAATTAACAATCTTTTCAAAATCCACCGCTTTTGTACTTAGACAAAAATACAAAAGTGGGGGATGAACTGACCAATGAGGGTGCGGTATTTAAGTAGTGTTTGCGTGTTCCGTTCGAGGGGTTGCTTAGTGTTAACAAAAAAATCCCATCAACCCTCTTAACTGAAAATAGGGTTGCAGTAAATACAAATTAAAAAAATAAAATAAAAATAAAAAAATATTACAGACATAAATTTGGAAAGGGGCACAAATTACCTAAAAGCTTTTCTCATTTATTACATTTTCAATAATACTTTAATATCTAATTTATCAGCGGGTCACGGCGCTTCTTCTGAGTTGGTCAAAACTTTAACTTTACATAAACAAATTATTTATTTAAAAAATAACAAAACAATTGTGGGTTTTTCCGTCTTTGGGGCGCCTACCATTAGGCGCGTCGGACTTTGGGTTCCAACAATAAGGTTGTAAAATTTCGCCCTAGGCTCAGTCCCGACTAATTGTAATAGGGTCGGTATTTACTTGGAAATAAAATTTATTCCGATAGCAATTGCAAATACCGACAAAGATGTTTTATTTATACAAGTCGTAAACGCGCATCAAAAAAAAACCCAAATTGCTTTACAATGACTAATAGTTAAATCCCGGCAATATTATGGAAAATGCAATAGTCCCTAATCATCACATATTTACACGTAAAAAGATGTGTAGGTAATTCAACTGAAAAGCTATTATACGCTTTGAAGCGTGGCTCAACAAGGAAGCACCAGATCAAATACATATGATGTTATGCCCACGTTCTGACGTTCTTAATATGGTTATTGTTGATTAGTTAAAAACTTGCGTGGTGGGTTATTTCTGAATGACTGATTGGGAAAATGTAAGCAAATTTAAATTTATATCTGTTATAGGAGAAACCTGTTAGTGGACTAAAGACAGAGAAATTTCAAAAGTTTTTGGTTCTTACAATAATCCACAAGATTCATGGCTATGAACAACATTTCTATATCAAATGAACAAGCAAAAACTTTAAAATATTCTTTACTGAAATATGAAACAATGATATCTGCTTATATTTTTGTAACAGCATTATCAAACTATATACAAAGAAGGGTATGAATATCATTCAGGCATTCAACATGGTGAAATCAACAATTACTACGTTACAGGCAGATTGAAGAAATTTTGAGGATATTTTAAAGACGACTTGGTCCTTCCAAAATTTAATTAATAACAGGTTAGAAAGTGCAGACTTGAAGACGTTCTTGAAGATAATTTTCCTATAAAAAGAGTACAAAAAGGACGAAAATATTTAATGATAAAATTAAGAAGGAAATATGCATAAAACTATATGAAAAAAAGGTTTAACGTGTCCCTTGTAGAAATCAAGATTGTGTTTAACTTGTGGTAATGTTGTGGCAATAATGTGATGTCGTGATATCGTTTTTCAATGTATTAACTTTATATTCATAAAATTGTGAAGTACAATATTGTGAATACAACATTCCAGCGACATTTAGACAATATGGTTCTCGTCATATTGTGTAAACATATTTTTACAATATTGTGTAAATATTAAATTTATATATATCCGCAATATTTTAGTGAAGTTGTAAACACAATATTGTGTAAATATAAAATTTAGATATATCCACAATATTTTAGTAAAGATACAGAATATTTTTTTACAATTTATATAAAATTTTAGTAATTAATATTTGTTTTATTTGTAAAAAAGTTCTTTACTATCCAGTTTTTATGTGTTTTTACAATTAAAATGTACAAAATAGTTTCAATTCATATGCCTAAATTATTGTTATTATTAACTGATTATAATAATAATACAAAAAAAAAATTAATCGTATGGTGATTTTACTAAAAGTGAAAATGAATTTATTTTAAATAGACTTAAAAGGCAATTACAGAAATTCCAAGAAGATATACTACAATCTGCGCAGGGTCCAACTTAAATACACGTCCCTCTTCCAGTTACTAGTTTGTTTGATGACTACCCTAGACTGCCATAGACGCTTAAGTACGTCATTTTTATTCACAATAAGTGTGATTTAAGTACAAAGTTTACAGTGCAATTTTGAAGAATTTTTTACTTCATCACGGTAAGTTTACTTTCTTTGCACATTTGATACTTTTTGGATGGGAGAATTTAAATAAAATCACTTAGAATTTTTATACAAGAATAAGTTAATTTAAAGCAAGTTTAGTTTTAAAGACAAAAATAAAATCATACATTAGTAAATCTGCGTTAATTAGTTTTTAATTCAATTAATAATATGTGTTAAATAATATAATATACTTTCAGAAAATGGAAACGTCAAGAGGTAATAATTACAATGTCAGGACTGTATTGCCAATCAGAACACACTACAGAAAATCCCATTGGATCTTGGATCTGCTGAATAAATATATTTTAAAATATTAAAAACGTTTGTTTTTCTCCAGAATTATTTATTATTATCAATATTGTTGTCACAACGTTTCCACAATATTGTCACTATATTAAAAAGATATACTCTCAATATTGTCACAACATTATTTGGGTCAACATTTTAACATGTGCAAATATTGTGACACAAGTTTACACTATATTATAATATTGTGTACGATATTATCACAACATTGTCGCAATATCGTGTTTCTACTCGGAGTTTAATGTAATTTATTGCAGGACAATCATATTCTAAATCTTTAAATGACGACATTTACACTACTGTGCTTGACACGCATGAAGATAATTAACATGAAGAAACTAACGATTACAAAAACTCTAGAAATTGTATTATATGCAGCTTTAATGTACTACAAAATCCTAATTTGGATATAGTACTGCTTACAAAAACTTGTTTTTTGCATATAAGTTTATATTAACACTATACCAGGTTTATTGTGAACGAACTTTATCTAAATTGAAATATGTCCTAAACATACTTAGAAATCGACACAAGACATTTTAGAAAAAAAATTAATGTTAATGAGCGTGGAAAAAGACATACTCTGCTTTCAATTACTGATGAAGAAATTATTAAAGAAGCATCTCAAAAAAGTAACATAATTTAAAAAATGCTATGTTTCCTAATAATAATTAGGTATTATTGTGTTTTATATTTATATTTTTTTATTATTTATTGTTGACTTTTGCTATTTGTACTTTTATTGAAAGTGTGCATAATGTTTAAGTTAAAGTATTTTGTTAAGTTAATAATTATTTACACAGGGTGGTCCAACGAAAACTTGACAAGCCCCTTTTTCGGTATTTAACTTCAATTTAGGAAAACGCGTTCAGACAGGTCGATTTTTGTTTTTAGGGGGATAGATTTTTAATTAATTAGCTCTTACTTATTTTCAACCTCAACCGGGGGTTGATATCAACTTTACAATTTCAAATGGCAATAGGCGTCAAAGTACTTAAAAATTAAAAGTACACGTCACCAGATTCACGAAAATGCCTTTTATTAAAAATCAGTGCAGAATTTGCTGAAAAAAATCGATTACAATTTTAATTAATTATTTAATGAAAATGAACTTATCATATCTGTTTAAATACTATTTAACTTCAATTTTCGAAAAAACGCTCGAACAGTCGATTTTTGTTTTTAAGGGGACGAATTTTTAAATAATTACCACTTACCTCCTTTCTGCCCCTAATAGGGGGTTGACATCAACTTTGTAATTACAAATGGCAATAAATGGTTAAAATTCATAAAAATAAAAAGCACCACGAACTAGCTTCTTAACAGTACAGTTGGTCCCAGCTGGAAGTAGGACAAAAGTAATCACGATCGCGTATTCTTCGTCCTACTTCCAGCTGGGAGCAACTTTACATTTATTGTAAAAATCGATCCAAAACTTGCTGTCAAAACTAGATTAAAATTTTAATTAATTAATTAATGTAAATGAACCATATTGACACCCCGTCTAGGATTGAATGTAGGTATGAGTTGAATTCAAAAATTGTTTTCAGAAAACTGAAATCGTCCTTTCAAGGAGTTTAGAGTTTAACCAAACATTGAAGTAAAATACTGAAATTCAGGCATTTAAGGTTCGTTTATATTAATTAATTTAATCTAATTTTTAAAGTTTTTGTCCGATTTTTAAAATAAGGGCGCTGTTGTTATTTTAACCCATTATGCCGTTAGAGTAAGGTAAGGGGTGATTATTTAAAAATTGCCCCCCACCAAAAAAATAATGGTCGACCTATCCGAGCGTTTTTCCTAAATTAAAATTAAATACTGTAAAACATGATAAGTTCTCATTTAACTAAATTGATTAATTAAAATTGTAATCGAATTTTCTCAGCAAGTTGTGCACATATTTTTAATATAAAGGCATTTTCGTAAATCTGGTTCAGGTTATACTTCAGTTACTAACAACTAACAAAAAAGAATATTTCGCTTTTGTAGATGTTATGAAAATTAATGTAAAGAGACTATAGCTCAATGGTTAAATACAAGGAAGACTTTTGTTTTGAGAGTGGAGTTGTCAGCTGTCAGCGGGATATTGTCAAGGATAATATTGCAAGTGGTGTAAGAATATTATCGAAACAGTTTTAGAAATCCACGAATTTTAATCCCAACGACGAAAATGCATTTTTTTTTAAGATTGTGGTTATAATAAGTTAGGCATTTCTAAAAAAATATCGATAATATTCTAGCCACGAGTGATATTTGGAAAGAGAATATAATGACTGAAAAGGTGTTTAAAAAATCTGCCAATGTAACACTTGACTTTAACGAGTTTTCAGTTCATTATTTAAAAAAAAATGATAGTGGTATTTTAAATATGGTATTGTCAACGTGGAATTTTACTTATACTTATAAGAAATTGTATTATCAGTGGGATAATGCCAGGAATTGCATTCTCATCATATATTTAAGATCAACATGACAAAATGATAAAAAATAAATATCCAACTTTTTCTGTAAAATATCTTAGAAATATAAGTAAAAAATATTTTCATAACCCCCAGTATTATCAAAACATTGGTTAGGTTAGGTTAGGTTATGTAAGAAATTGCAACACTACAATACCATATCATAAAGAACTAAAATTAAGCCCCATGGCGGTTTTTATCTTGATACCTTTATAGGAAGAAAAGTTATGTGGATTCTTTTTTTTTAAAGTGAACTTTAATTGGGTGTAACTTTGCAGGGAACAATTTTTTTGGCAAAGTGTTGGAAGAACTTCTCATCTTAATTTGAGGTGATAAACCTATTCTACTATGTCTAACCACGTCATGATGGGACACCCTGTATACTTATGTCAAATTAATTTTATTAATTTCCTTGAAATTGAAAATATAAATTTTGAAGTACATTTAGTACTGCTGAAAATTCCAACTATTGCGTTTTTCTAACAAAACATTGATATTGATTGTTGTTTTGAAAAATTTCGTTAATGTACAGTAGTATGTTTTAAGTGGGTATATTTATACAGTATTATTCAAGAAGAACCAGTCCTCATACAAATGGAGAGGATTATCGAATTATGAATTATAAAGTTAAGTGAATCATAAAAGTTTAATTTTGTATTATTATACCATGACAAAAATATTTTTGTAACTTTGGATGACTCCAGGGAATATTAAAGGTAAATAAAAATTTTCCTAATATTCTTCAATAAGATTTTTATTAAAAAAAGTAGGTGTATATTATAGACCTGTAGTGTTCATTTTTGTTGTCTCTGTTAAAGTAGAATTCACGAAACGTGACTTTCTGATTACACGGCAGTTTTCACGTTCAAATAAAATTGTTGCGACAATTGTGCAGGACGAGCACGATCTGTTTTCATCTTCCCACCGTTTATTTGTTCGGCATTTTTATATTTGTACAGGACCGCCTAAATAATTGGCGTCCTTTGTGTGTTCTTCGATTTAAACGCGACTCTGCAGAGAAAACTTTGATTTTATTTACACCAAAAGCGCGCGAAATTTTTACATTGGCGCGAAGAATATAAAAAACTCAAAAAGAACAAAAATTTAAAGTATAAAATAAAGGGCTTTATTACGCTTTGAGGTCTTTTTTGCAGCAAATAATACGATTCGGTATAAATTATGAAATGTACGCATTTTTTTTAAACAGATGTAAATATGAGAATCTTTTTATTTAGGTACTTTGATAAATTATTCTAAAAGAGCTTATAAAATGTAGTAAATGTTCGAAAATAATAGGATTAAATATTTATTTTAGCTCAAAGCTTTAGAATATGATACAAAATTATGCAACTCTCAAAGGACTTATGAATACATACATTAAGAATGTTTATGTATAAAAAATTTACCTCATTTTTTATATTAATATTAAAAAATAAAGCTTTTAAAATCATTTATAATATTAAAATTATTAATTTTATTGGGCTTAAAATGATAATCCTAAAAGCCTCTTTGATGCGAATATCCTAATCCTGGAAGGGAATTTAAACATTAATTATACATTTAGTTTTGAAATATTTTGAATATATCTACATATTTGTATAACATGAAGTTGCCACTATTCATTTAAGTACTCTAAAATATTTTAGGCTAAAAACTTCAAATGAATCGAATTTTAGTGGGACTTGGAAGACGTCATTTCAAAGAATGGCACTATTTTTTGGTATTTTGCTATATAACAGAATGTCATTAGATGATACTGGGGTAATATGGTATATTTTAAAATGTTATCTAAAACAACCATTTCGATTTTAAGGCAGTCACAATAGTCCCGCGCCGTACGAACTTCAAGTATTGGTAAGTTTGTACTATTCTTTCAAAATAGTTTGAAATATTAAACAAAGTTTCGAAAATACTTGGAGTTCAGAAAGTATTCGAGCTCCAAAGTATGTAAAAATTGGAATCGAAAACCGATCGAGTTCAAAGAATGTTTAGTTCAGTAAAATGGTGTTCAAATAGGACTTCTGCATTAAAATAAAGACCTGAGGTGGGATTTTATTTCTCTGGCGAAATTTATCACTTCGCCAAAACGTCATGGTTTTCCGCCAATACGTCATGACTTCCCGCGTCAAGCGATAAATATCGAAATCGGTATTTTGTTTCTTGAAATATCGCTATTTACATGCGGTATCCCATGGATACCTATCGCAAGGAGTAATACAGGCGAAACGCGTATCGCCTCGTTCGTTATCGTACACATAACCTCAAAATTTAAAATTTGTGTGTGAAGAAAAGTGCAAACAACTGTAAAATGAATGGAATGAAGATACTATGAAATGTAATTATTATGCATATTCAAATTAATATCTTTTCGTTTGTATAAAGATTTTTTTCCAAAAGTGTATTATTAAAAGATTTTCAAGTTTGAGGTAATTGAGGATGGATAATATGCTATGGGAGGAGCAGAAACAAAAATTAAACACTGATGGAGAGACATTAAGACTGTAAAGCAGTTGAAAAAGGTAGGATACAATTTTTAGTCTCTATAATACCAAAATTTAATATTCATTCAGGCAGAGTTAAAGCAAAAATGCTAAAATTTAACAAAAATTGATATTGAACAGGAGGATATTGCGCAATTGCATCCGAGTCGGTTTGGGAACAAAATTTTGATAACAAATTGTGCCCGTCTAAAACGGCCTTTAGGTTTAGACCTTAGGTTTTTTCTCTCACCGGGTAAATAATAGAAAATCATAAGTTACAATAGGTAGGTGTCGAGTGTGGTTTGGTATTGTTTAATAGCTTTTTTAAATTTACTTTTAGTCAAAAAACCTATAATTTCCAATAATGAAAGACCGAATATGTTCCCATTTTAAACTTTATAGTTAAAATCCATGTAACAAATAAGTCAGGCTATCATCGAACTCCCACTCAAGTGTGGGACCTTAGTAAGAACGATACTAAAAAGGTGACTTATTCGAGACTCGGACTAAACTTGTGGTTCTCTTGACTTTAAAAGTAGATCAATATATTTTTTGAGTTTACTTTATAAATACAATACCATTCAAGACTAACCGATGATTTTCAAAATAAAGAGTTATAACGTTTGGTCTAAATCCCCCTGCATTAAATAATAAAGAAAGCAATTTCTAAAGATGGTTTCAAAATGATTAATTTGTTCAATAGATTAAATTTTGAAATTTAAGGAATTTCCTTATTTTTCAACACAATATGTAGAATTTCAATATTGGTGCGCAGGCAGGATTCTGGGAGAATGTTGTCTTTCCCAACAAAAAAAGATATAATATTAAAAAATATAGAAGTATATTTTTTAGTACAAACTGAATAAACATGTTTATATAAATAATAATGTATATTAATTTTTAGCCCCTAACCATAGATGCAACAATCTGGATGAGCTTGGAGTGGTATTTTTTCCTTTTGATGTAATTATATGCTCAAGATTTTTACCTGGATTGCATATTGCTATAATGGCACATGAGTAAAATCAATGCAACTGATATAAAGTCCATGAGTCGACTCAAGTAAAGTTTTCCCAACATAACATACAGATGTTTTTTGTTAAATCGGTAGTTGTTTTAAGTATTCGAGAATGTGCCATCATCTTTTTAAACATCGACTCCGTTATAGAAAATAAAATTGAAAGTTGTACCATTCAGTTAAGAATTTTAAGCAAATTCATAGAAATATGTGCTACCCCGGGCACAAGTTTCAGCTATGTTAAGTTGTATAGTGAATTTAGGGTTTCAAAAGAGGCATTTTTTAATATTTCGGTCAAGTTTCAGCAGAAACAAATGATGGCACATTTCTGAATATAAAAAAACAAGAAACATCTCTGTCTTATGTTAGGGAGACTTTAGTGCAGTCGGTTCTCCTACTAATAATTCAAGGAAAGTTTTAATTTTGTATAAACCTAAAAAAGAAACTGTAAATAATATGATTTGATTTTATCAATTTCTTGGTATCTTTCTTGGTCCAAATGCTGAATAGCCCATCCCGCAAACGTCTTATAACACAGAGCCTTTGTGATATTTAAAAAACATAACCGTTTTAGCTGTCTTGATAAGCCCATCTTATTTATTTTTACCCTTTTGAAAATGAAATTATAGTATCATTCATTATGGTGATACAGGCTTTGGTTAGTTTAGGTATAGTTTGATACTTCTTTTTACGGTAAAGGTTTTTAAATTATTTATTCTGGTGATACGGGGAGGTTGATACTTCTTGAGACGGTAAAGGTTTTTAAATTATTTATTCTGGTAATACGGAGGAGATAGTTTAGGGATAGTTTAGTTTTATTTTTATGTTACTTTAGTTTTTATCAATGTTACGCTACTTTTTTTTGAAACGGCAAAGATTTTTATAATATATTTTGCCATTTAGTTAGGTTTGTGTTAGAAAAATATGGTTATTTTTGGCTACTAAATATAAATTTGAATAAAGTTTTGTAGCCGCATGGTGGCGCCATCTTTCGGAAACGCGTTTTATTAGGGAATGCGCTATTCAGCACTCTCACCCCTTTCTTTTATTGGGCCATAATGTCTCACATCATGGGGACATGTTGGTCACAATAAGTCCTGCTACTTCATTGATAGCCAGCGATAGCTGAGCTGCGACAGTTTAATGCCATCTCTTTTAACTACCCTGACCAAAAAACATCATCGCTGTGAAAATCTTTGTTTATTTTGGAATCTTGTGAATGTTTGACTCAACCTCTTGTTGATACGAAATAATTGTTTAAATCTAAAATATCTCTACCACTTTGTATATCAATTTTATCAATTCTAATGCTCAAACCTCCACCTTCTTGAAACTTCTTAAGCTTTTCCTTTAATTTAGTGGTGTACTTTGTTTTACTTTTGGCTTTCTTTTAGACCTTACAAAAGTGATGCTGGTCAACAGATATTTTTCCTAGAGACTACAGGAATTAGCATTAAGTAGAAGAAATGTTTTTGTTGCCAGTTCGAGTAAATCAGAGTAAACCGCAAACTTTAAGATTTATTTTTACCAGTAGTCACTTCTTTATTAACTGTTTAATGTGTTAATGCCTGCATATTTAGTAAAACAGACTGGTTTAATGGTACGACACAATTGTTATTAGAAATTTAGTAGTTTGCCGATAATATGGCAACTCGAAGGTTGAAGAAATCAATTTAACTTTATAAAAAGTACTTTTTCCTCTGGAAATAACGTCTCTCTTTTTCGACTTCATTCCCTATATGTAAAAATTTTGTAATTGCACTATAAATAATTAAATTACAATTTACAAACTTGCGTTGCGTTCGCATTATGTATTTTGTAAAACTTTTTTGAGGTTATGTTTTTCGTTATTTTGATTTCTTGTATTTACATTTAAACGACGTGAAGTTCGCCCGTATACGAAAATGTATAGAATATAGACAAAATATCATCGGCAACGTCGCTTGGCGATATCTCGATTCATTCCGCTTCGCAAGGCGATATGTCAGGAAACAAAATACCGATTTATCGAACGAGGTGATAAATGATTGGCGATACGTATCGCTAGCGATATTTATCACCAGAGAAACAAAATCCCACTTCAGAAAACAACAATTCATTTTTTGTGGGACATATGGTTTTCGCTCAAAGGGGTTTTGAAAAATCAGTAATATTTGGAAATAACACATTTTTAGAGAATTTCTCATCAAAAAGAAAAGCAAATTTAACTCGTAAAAGATGATGAGTTGCAAAAAAATCACTCATCCTTAGTCCTAGACAGAGGATCAAAATAGGTCAAGAAGAAATACATCTTAGTAAAAGTTGATTTATATCGGAGATAGACCCCTTTAAAAATGAAAAGTACATAACTATTTTAAAACTTTTTAGACTACAGTTTTCAAATTTGGTTCAAGTCTTAACTCACTTCAGTTAGTTATTAAAATGCTTGTTTTTGATTTTTTTACGAGATTTGCTTAAATGTAGTCATAAATTTAAGGAATGAATTATATTTTTATATTTATCCAAAATTACATTCTCCAATCAATTTTACATAAAAAAGGACTCATATTTCATATCGATAGAATTGATCGTTTCGGAGAAAAATGCAAATTAATAATCTCGTTAATAATATTTAAGTTTTAAACTGAATTTAACCTCAAATTTTTTTAATTCCCACAACTCTGCTTTTTTTATTTATTGTAACAAATTGACGAAGAAGCTATTAACAATAGTATTCAGAGTTCAATGGGGAACAATTTGAACATTTTCGTTAAAATTTGTTACTTGTAAATTAAAAATTTACTTTTTTTTTGTAATATTTTCATTGAGAATTAATAATTTTTTTTTGAGTAAATTTATTTTCTTTTTAAAAAATAGTTAAAATTTTTTTAAATATTTTTATGTGATCATTAATATGATAAAAAGGTCTATGAAAAATGTATAAAAAAAGTAGGGGTTTCCCTTTAAAAAAATTGATGATGACGTCATAGTGAAGTTATCAGTGACGTCATGAATATTTTTTTCATTCCAAAAGATGGCATTTTTAAAATAAAAATTGACTTCTCCGAGCGATTTTTACAAAAAACTTTTTACGGAAGTTATGACCTTGGTTACAAACTTTATCACCACCCTGTATAATAAGTAGGTACGTACCTTAGCAAATGCTTACTTTTAAGGAAATATTGTAAAAATGTGTTTTTGCTAACTTCAGAAAAATTCTGATTCTCACCGGTTTTCAACATCCCTGTAAGCGAAAACCATATTTAGGCAATTTTCTTCTCTTTATTTTAATACTGGTTCATTTTTACGTACAAATCTTACTTTGCAAGTTACAAGCCAAAACTTATGAGGATTCATTATGTCGAACTATAATGGGTTCGGATTGTTCGAGCTGTTTATGTTTTCAAACTGAGTTGGAACATCAAAAGGTTTAGAGGCCGGACTTTGTTCATATTTTTAGAGTATTCTATATTCTGTCGAAAACCGCATGTCGATATATTTTTTCATTTTAAAGTAATGTTACTTGCTCGCAGTGCTTGGACACCCTGTATATGGTTATTGAAATTTAACAAATAAAAATAAAAGTATAAAAATATCGTCTGTTTTAAAGGTATGAAAGTTGTTCTTTCTTATAATAATATTAAAAAGTTTTTGGCTAGTTTAATATGCCGTTAGAATTTATGTCATATTTCGTATTAAGTCATTCATAAATAATGAAGACAATAAATAATAAACCACTTTATGTTGTTCGGATGTCTGACAAAATGATAAAGAGTAACACGCCTCAAAGTGCCTGCTCTAAACAAGTTTAAGTGCCATCCCAGATAAGCGGTGTAAGCAGCAATTTTCCTGCAATGTCTCCTTATCTCCACGCATTTTTTACAAAATGTTTATTTCCTAATAGGAGCTCGTAAATTAAATGAACGACGATTTATTCTTGATTTTCACCGCGAATAATTTTCACGAGGTATTTATACTCGCGGCGTAAATAACTCGGAAAATGCGCTAATAAAAATTGACTTTAGAGAACGGTCTGAGGAAAATTCATTGCCCCGCATAGCTTCCCGGCGGTTTTTAGGGGAAGGAGGACTGCACTGCAGTCTGGGGAACAATCCGCGGTATGTGCGGCTTTCCGCCGGCTGTTCTTGTTACTGGAAATAAATTAAGAGAAGGGAGTCACTAAAAGGGATTTTAAATCGTATCCCTTTTTCAACTTAATATATTTCACCGCTCTTGAGCGACACATTAGCTACCAAAAGAAATATTACTCGAGACAATTATTCTCTAATTACATTCCTAATAACAAATTCAATACACTAAACTACTAAAAAACAAATTTCAAACAATTAAAATTACTTAATTAATTTTCTTTAAATAATTCCGAATCACAAATTATAATCTTTAATTAAAGCTTGTCAAAGTTTTCAATTAATTATTTATGAATATTAAATAAAGCTGCTATAAAAATTTTCAACTGTTGCCTTAAAAAGTTGAAAAGTGCTTTAGGATTTTTCCGTGGATAATTAAATTCAAGACTTAGTTAACGTAAGGACTTCTTTTAACTTTTACAACGAGCTACGTTAATTTGACCTTTGTGTTGCCCACATCCCGTACTTGTATTACAAGAATGTGAAAACTAGAAGCTAGAAGTAAATTAAATATGTCTGAGTGTCTACAAGCAATATCAAGACCTTTTTGAGCCCTAGGCAATAATGACTTTAAGGTCCTTTAAAAAATAATCTATCAAATTTATTTTCTATTACAGATTTTCCCAAAACTTTTAATTTTAAATAAATACTTAAGTTGTTAACACTTTTCTTTCTTTGCGATTAAATACGCCGCTGGCAATTTTTTTTTTAAATCTTCAAGGTTAATAGTTTTTTCATCCATAAACTTACAGAATAATTATTACTCAAAACATTTCAAATTCTGTAAAATTTTCCTTTAGAGATTATACTAAATTCTATAAATCAAATATTTTCTCAAAATTTTAGAAAGAAAAGCTTTACTATATTATGCCATGAATATAATTCAGTGCTGAATGCCGAAAATGAATCTGATTTATTATTTTCCTCCATCGCAGTTAAAAATTTGGAAGGTCCGACCAATTCACACGGTATAAGTGTTGTAAATTAAAGCTTCGAATTGGATAATTTTATCGTTTAAAATATTGTAACTACAATACCAAGAAGGTGACAACTTTTGAAGGTAATATAGAGCATATGCACTTAAGATTATTTTTTAAAATATTTATGATTTATGAATTATTAAAAATATAAATTTTCTGTAGATTTACGTACATATTTTATATTTATTGATATTTTACGAGTAGAAATTGCGAACAAGTGTCTTTAAATTTATCTTAAAATTTAATTTTCTTACTGCTGCACTTTAAAATTTAGCATTTAAAGCCAGAGAGTAATCTAACAGTCGATAAATTTTATCGTCTATTTCATATTTAAATAACGAATTATATGCTTTAAATATACATAGATGTATTACAAAACTTCTTAACAATGGTGTGAATATTAATTAACAATATTTTTTATTTCTATTTCCTTTAAACCTGTTGTCGTATTAAATTTAAGTAAGTATGTAATTTACATTCCATAAACTATATTTTGGATATAATACAGAGTGTTAATTATTTCCGCCAATATTTTAAAATTTGACAGTTTCACTTTCAACAACGGCTTGACACGTCATAATAGTAGACGCTAGTACTCTACGAACTTCGTCAAATATTTGTTATGTTTGAATTTTTCACTTAAAAGTTCGGATTTCAAAATATTCCAAATATTTGAACATTAAGCACAAATATTCGAGTTCAAAGAAAGTTTAAACTCCGAAAAAGGTAAGAGTTTGTAAAATCTATACATATTTATAGGAAATGCCAAATACTAGCAAAAAATAAAGTTCTTAATAAAAAAGTTCCAACTTTTTTAAGCGGTATAATCCTTCTTGAAATTGTTTTAATCTGCTTAAAGCTATACAGAGTGATCAAAAAGTTCGGTAACGCCCGTTTATTTTTGAAATGACGCATTTTTGAGAAAAATGTTTAATATAAAAGTTGTACCATTCTTAGTGACGCACCATTTGAGAATACTGCTATGACCTTGAACCTAAAGTTGAAGGTCAGACGATAACAACTTATCTTTTTTTTAAATAGCAACCCCCATTTTTATTGCATATTATTATAGCTTGCTTTTAGAGGTTTACAGGGCATATTTTTTATGCTTCTAAAGTAAATAGTTTAGAAGTTTCAAGGGTTTAAATTTTCAATACCTAAAGTTCGGCAACGCCGCTTTATTTTGGAAACTAAGCATTTTTAAGAAAAATGTTTCAAATAAAAGTTATAACATTCTTAGTGACGCACTATTTGAGAATATTGCTATGACCTTTATTGCATATTATTATAGCTTGCTTTTAGAGGTTTACAAGCCATTTTTTTATTTTTCTAAATAGTTATAAGTTACAAAAGAGTTTAAATTTTTATAGTGTAATCATACAAAACTAAATTCCTATTCGAAAAAGAGAATGTTTATGCACTGCCTGTCTGTTTTTACAAAGCCTTTAAAGAAAACAAACGCAATTGTTGTTATTTATTTGATCAAAGGCATTTTAGTTTTGCTTGATTTGGACGTTTAACTTCCTAAAACAATTTAAAATACCCAAATCAATTGCTTTTATTTAAATATTTAAAAATGTATTTAACCTGGAAAGAGAGAATAACAGTTCTAGTTATGCGAGGATGTGTGACAAGACCCGGAGGTATGAAGAAGCTGTTTTTTTGTTTAAGAAGATACTCGGTGAAATGTTTGAAAACGGAGCCTAGTGCCAATCAAATTGAATTTAGTTTTCATATAGAATTTTTGTTTTTCATGTAGAGAGTATGATAGGGGCGTATTTTTTGAACAATGATAAAAAAATGCGTTTTTATTTTTATTCATAAAGTAAGCCCCTATCATAGACTCTACATGAAAAACAAAAATTCTATATGAAAACTAAATTCAATTTTATTGGAACTAGGCATCGTTTTTGTTAAATTTTTGATTATAAATGCCCAATTCTAATGTTTTAAAACGGCATAAGTTTTATCCTTATAAAATAACATAAGTTCAGGAACTATCAGAAGGTGATTTTGATAGAAGGATCGAATTTTATGAAGAAATGATGAGGAGGTTTGATCGTAATAATTTTTCCATTTGGATTGTGTTTTCGGATGAGGCAACGTTCCAATTAAATGGTTTCGTAAATCGCCATAATTGCAAATACTGGAATAATAAAAATCCACATTGGATGAGAGAAAACACACCCAGTATCCGGAAAAATTAAATGTATGGGCGGGAATATTTATATATAATAACAGAATTATTGGACCATTGAACCAAAATAAAAAAATATGGCCTGTTAACCTCTAATAACAAGCAATAATAATATGCAATCAAAATGGGGGTTTGATATTTAAAAAAATATATGATATCGCCTGATCTTCAACTTGAAGTTCAAGGTCATGGCAATATACTCAAATGGTGCGTCACTAAGAATGGTATAACTTTTATTTGAAACATTTGTCTCAAAAAAAGCCGAAAATTTGCCGAGTAATGAAGTCAAATGCTCATGCATGGTTTGATGAAATGATACTTTAAATTTGCCAAAAAATAAACATTAAAGCGCAAATTCTAATAATCAATTTCACTATGTATGTATACAGGGTGTCTCACTTTTTTTCCAGTAAAATTTTTATTACATAGTAGATGTCATTCTGAACAAAAAATTTCCTATGAACTATTATTATGTTTTTTTTTTACTCCTTACAGCAATTTTGAAATTGATAAATTTTTCTGATTTTTGTGGAACACCCTGTATAATATTCTTTCTTATTATATTTTTTATTTAAATCAATTATTATTTGGGTTTTTTCTTTGCCAAATTGAATTTTTTTAACATTATTGACTGTATCTAAAATAAGAGGACAATGCGGTTAAATTTCTCTCGCTAAAATTTAGCATCTTATTGGCTAAAGATATACAAAATCCAAAGCATACTTGATTTAAATAAAAAAATTTAAAATAAAATTTATACAGGGTGTCCAACAAACATCATTAAATTTTTGAAATAAAATATATTAAAAAGAGAGGTATCTTCGAATAACAAAAAATATATTTATATAAGCTAGCGCACTTTCGGATAATAATCCATCATCAGGCTAAAAGAAAATGGTTAAATAACACAAAATATTATAAAAAATTAAATAAATTACCAATAAACATAAGGAAAAAGATGAAAAAAATGTTGTATAATAAAAAAGAATATTTTTGAGTGACAAGTTCAACTATATGAAATATACTAATATGATTTAAATAAAATAAAAAATATAAAATAAACAAATAAAGTAGTTAAAAAGTAATTTTATCAAAAAATTTAGTTGATGCAAAATTATCAATATCATTAAGGTTATTTCCTTTTCGTTTTGACAAATTTATTTCAAAAGATTCAGCAAAGTTTAGTTTCTTTCCTTTATCTAAATTATGAAGAATTGTAACAAAAGATTTAGGTTTAAAATTATGGTCAAAATTATTGACATGTACTGCAAATTTAGAATCTGTTTTAAACTTGCGAATTGAATTAAGATGTTCTTTAATTCTTACTTCGAAATTTCGTCCTGTTTGTCCACAATATTCCGCGCCACAATCACAAGTTAATTTATAAACACCACTTTTATTTAATTTACTAACTTTATCTTTGTTATTGCCTAAAATTTGTTGCATATTTATCGATCGACTATAAGAAAAATTAAATTTCTTATTATTGTTGGATTTGTTAAAAATATTTTTAATTCTAAATGAAAGATGATTAATGAATGGGATCGATAAATATGGTGAATTAAATTCAAAATTATTTGAAAAAATGTTCATTTCTTTTAAAAAACAAGATTTTTTCATTGTGTTAAATGTTTTAATCAAAACATCTTTTGGGAAATGATTAGTGAAGCCAATATAAAAAATTATCTCTAATTCATTTCTAAAGTTACTATAATTTAAAGGAATGTTAAAAAGTCTAAAAAATGAAAAATTAAAAAATGCCAATTTATGAGAAATTGGATGATTTGATAAATAGTCAATACAGTGATCTGTATGAGTTGGTTTGCGATAGATACTATAATTTAAATTGTTGGATTCTGGATTTCTAATAACCAAAATATCTAAAAAAGGAATAGACAAATTATTTTCTAATTCGTAAGTAAATTTAATTTTTGGATGTATAGAATTAAGGAAATTAATAATATTACAGATATTTGCATCATTCTTAATTATACAAAAAACATCATCAACATATCTTCCCCAAAATAAACATTGATTCTCAAATAATGTGTTAGAAAAAATCAAACTTTCAATGTGGTTCATAAAAAGATCAGCAAAAAGAGGAGAAAGTTGATGACCCATTGCTAATCCAGTTTTTTGTATATAAATATCATTATTAAACATAAAGAAATTTTGATTAATAGAAATTTTAGTTAATTCTGAAATGGCTTCAGCTATATCATCATCTAAAATTGAATCATTGATATAGTTATTTAAAATTTCTAAACATTCAGAAGGTGGAATAGAAGAAAATAAATTAATAACATCAAAAGATATTAATACAACCTCTGAATAATTAATATCTTTTATTAATTCTAACCTATTAATAAGGTCCTTTGTGTTCTTTAAAGCATATTTAAAATTAAAGTTAATATTTTGCTTTAAGTATTTATCCAAAAAGGAGGAAAGTTTATAAACAGGAGAACCAATAAAAGATACAACTGGACGAATTGGAATATTTGGTTTGTGTATTTTAGGTAAACCGTATAATTTTGGAATAATTGGATTCATTAAAATAATTTGATAAGATTTATATAAATTTAGATATGCAAATTTTTGAATTGTATGTTTTAATGAATCATTAAATTTCTTAAAAAATGAAATATTTACTTTCTCAAAATCTCTTGATAAAATAAAATCAAAAACTTTTGTTTTATAATCATCCTTATTCATAATAACAAGACAATTTCCCTTGTCTGCTTTATTAAAACAAATATTATTTTCTAAGGATTTCATCTTAATATCATCAATAGTATTTCTATACCTGAGTATTAACTTTATTTATAGAAATAAACTCATTAATGATATTAGAACAGTTATTAATAGAATATTCGTTATTGATTAAATTACTTCTATCTAATGCAATTGTAGTATCAAATAAGAAATTTTTAATATCACTAACATTTTTGGGTAAATTTGGTGAAAATTTTAAACCTTTATTTAACAATATATTTTCATTCTCCGAAAAGGAAACATTAGTAAAATTCTTAACCCTTGGGTGGAAAGAATGAAGATTAAAATTAAAAGGATTAAAATTAGAAATAATATTTGTAGAATTGTAATGAAAATTGTGGTAATTTTTGTAATTAAAAGAAGTTAATGAATTATCATAATTTGGAAGATTATCATTATGTGTTATATTAACTTTTTCTGAATTAGCACTTACGATTTGGATATTATTATTCTGATAATCCTTTGATTGAACATAATTATTATTTAAAAACAATAAATGATTTATCTTGTTCTGAAGTTTTAGACGAAGTTCTTTTCCAAACACAAAACCATTTTCACGAATAGTATAGTCCAGAGAATCCCATTCTAGATGATGAAGTTCAGTTGATAAATTAATGTGTAAAACTTTAAGATTAAAATATAAAGTATCACGTAGTTTATATGCCATTTTAATTTCAGATTTAAGAATAGTATCATAAGCAATGTTTAATGCTTTGAAATCTAAGAAATTCATATTCTTTCTATTTTTGATGAAGAATTTGGTTGTAATAAATTTCGGATAAACTTTTTTTGTTATTCGAAGATACCTCTCTTTTTAATATATTTTATTATATATCGAATAACTATATACTTTAATGGATTATTTTATTATAAAATTTTTGAAATTTTAAAATTGCTGTAACTCTTTAAGGAGTCGAAAAAACATAATAGTTCATAGGAATTTTTTTGTTCAGAATGATATTTATTATCTAAAAAAATTGTTAGAAAAAAAGTGAGACACCCTGTATAAAGTACGCATATCAGCAACATTTCTTCTGAGTTTGCAAAAAGTGGTGTGAGATGGAATAACAAGTTTATAGCAAATGACCTTTAAACATCTGTGCTTCCTTCTAAGAGATTTTTATACATATGTATATAGGTAATATCAAATCATGCATCATGCTGAAATTTTCCAGAATTATGTCATTGACTTTATACTCATAAGCCAAACCGGACGTTGAATGGGAAAATATGATGTCCTTAGATTTTCCAACGTTAAAGTACAGAACAGGCCCACTGTAAATTACATCCAAATCATCCTGCAACTTAATACAATAGGTGCTTTCCAAGTAAATTTTAACTACTTTGAAGTGAGTTACTTCTGAACTAATCAAAGTAAAAATGCGCTTGGAACACGTAAGGAGTTTGGTCTGTAAACATAACCACAAAAACCGAATTATAACCAATGAGAACGCGAATCAGAACCCCCACTCCCCAGAGCAGTTCCACGCTAAAAATTAGGTAGGTACTCTAGGGGACGGGGACGAGGTAAAATGGAGTGCTTCAGAGTAGTCCATTCCGATCCGCTTGGAACATACTGAAGTAGTTCGGAGTTACTCTGGAGCGCTCTGGACTACTCAGAGCGGTTACCTGGAAAGCGCCTTATGGGTGCCTTACGAGCATAAGGAGCATATGTAGCCTGATATGCGTTCCGTGTGGAGCATTTGCAGCATACGGTGGGTTTCAAGGTCGTGCATTTCGCACAGAGCGTGTACTAGCTCTTGTGTTGATGCTCCGTATGCAAGCATGCGCACTGCGCACTTAATATTTCTTTATAACTTGTTTCCTTTAGTTGTGAGTTCTAGGTGGTTGTTACTTAAATTTTTAGGTTCCATTTTAATAATTTTAAACTGTTCGTTATTTAAGAAATGTTTTTTGTTAACTGCTACGAATAACAACAATAAGCAATAAACAGCTGACAATTGACAGTTCAAAATTTCAAAAAAAGCGTTCCGAGTGAATTTTTTGCATAAGCCCATTTTCTCTCGGAACGCAACATATGCATATGCGTCATATGCAGAATATGTTCCACTCGGAAGGCACCGTATGAGTGCACTCCGAGTAGAGCATATTCAAGTAGACAACGTTTTAAATGATCTGAGTGGTGCTCTCGCCTATATGCAGCAAGTTCATTCGGGTCGTTTATTTTCGGCCCAAAGACTCTTCTCCCTGTTGTCAGTTGTCAATGTATTGTAAATACATTTTTTTCCTCTTAATAAAAGTACTGAATTTTTAATAGTTTCTGAATTCTATATTACGATAAATACTTTGTAAATGATAATAAATAAACTAAACACAAAAATGAAACAACTAACTCCCAAGGATGTGTATCAAACAAATATAGTCCATTGCGCATAACAAGGTGAAACACGGGGTGCGTTCCGAGTGGAACATATGCATTTTGTAGTGCATATGCCAGATATAACGTTCCGAATGATATGCGCGCATATACACGTATATGCAATTGTTCAATTTGGAACGCTTATACATATGTACGTAACACGCTTCTGTTTCGAAAATTAATATTTAATTTTATAAATAAGTATACAAAATATAACTCTATATCTTTTGAACTCATTTCCGTTTCTGAATTTACATCAGTCAATTGATTTTGACAATTTGTTGAATGTGAAACTTCCAAGTTTTCCATAAATAATGGCATTTGAATTAATTTAGAATTATTACTCATGATGAAAATTGAAAATTCTAAAAACTAACCACAAAAAATAGATAAAACAGAAATATAAAACTCTTTATATTGGATAATGTGCGATTTAATACCCAAATTACACATTGCCTCCATATGAAACACTGCTCAGCTAGAGGTGAGGCACGGTATGCACGTTATTCAAGAACCCAAATGGCCGAAAAATGCAATTTTATGCAGCATATGTCCCATTCGGAGCACGTCATATACTGCATATGTCTCACTCGGAACGCGCCCACGATATGCAAAAAATATGTAGCAACAGGAATCAGAAGGCCCCGTTTATATGCACGATAAGTTTTATTCAGATCACCTTGTATATTCCATATGAGGCATATGCTCCATTCGAGTCGCACTCTATCTGGCGTGGAGCTAATAGATTTAATAGTATATTAAAAAACGAGTTTCATAAGTCGCATATTGTAGTGCTACTATCGACTTATGAAACGAGTTTTTTATACTATTTTTTCTATTTTGCGCCTTTTTATCTATTTAAAATAAAATATTATAGTTTTCAATTTTAGTAACTTTTCTGGTAGTTGGCAACTCTAATGTCAGGTTTGTCAAATCATCAAATAACCTGTAAATCGCTTGGCAACTGCCACTTTAAAATCAATAAACTTCAGTGCTACCAACTTCGAAAAATAAAATTTACTACTCAGTAACGCACCGATAGCAGTGCGGTACTGGCTAGTAACGCACCAAAATAGAAAAAAAAATTAAATCGTGAGCGTATAGCAAAAAGTCAGAATTATTTATCACATCCCGTATGGGAACCTTGTGGCACCCCGGAATACACATATACTCATTTGTCAATTAATTATCGATTCTAACTCTTTGTTTACGGTTTACTAGAAAATTCTTTAACCAATTTGTGATTGAATAATTGAAACCATCGCGGATATTTTACATAGTAATATATTATGGTTTACATGAAAAGTCAGTGTAGATTAGGTTGACTCTGCAATAAAAAGTGCCATTTTATAAAAAAAATCTCTCACCATATCTCCTTTTTCTTATTTCTAAAGCTGTGATAGTAAAAGCAGCAATAATACCGCCTAGAGTTGGAATATCCACCTCGCAGTAAATTTGGTTTGGCCGCGCAACACTCTTAGTCAAATGTTCCAGACAAAAGTTGCTATATTTAAGAAATTTGTTATCAACAATTGTCTATATGTTGGCAACAGTTGCCGACAAATATTGTGCTGCATTTATTATTATAGCTTCCCAAAGAAAAAGGAGAATTCTTTTGCAAAATGGCTCCAACTATGAAGTCAATATCGTATTTACTTTGACAATGGTAGGTCGCAGCTTCTTTTGTAATTTTGTTATTTCAATTTTGAAAACAGTACCAACTATCGTGTATTCGTGTGATATTGTCCAATTAAAGAGAAAACACGGAAACAAAAACAAAAAAAGCAACATTGTCCATGTATCTGTGTTTCGAAAAATCTCTAACTTGTATTCGAGTTGCCGCGAACATGTTGCCAATTTGAGTCCCAGCGATTAAAAACAAGTTGCTCACCAAAATATTGGAAATTTTGCCAAACGTGAATATAATGAAAATGCTGTATCTTTTTGTTTCAGTATTTTCGGTTCAAATGAAAACATAGATTACTTTTATGCACAGGTTGCATTAATTCTTGAACTGGGTAAGTTAAATCAATAAAATATACGAAAGTTTATATTCTTTTGGGTAATTTTGGGATAAAGAAGTTCTCAGAAATCGGATCTAGCCATTCTGGCAATATTATGAAATATTTATCAGTTAAAAATAATTTCGATGTCATTAGGGGGAAGGGGAAGAAGTATACTGACCAAAATGGCAGTAATAATCAACAGTCGGCAAATACTAAAATATGTTCTGTAAACTTCTGAAAATAAGCCACAACAATATGTAATAAGAAGGTTTCTATTTAAAATAAGTTAATTATTATTGATTGACCTTCAACCAGGTTTTACGATGATATGGATAACAATAATCCAGAATACATTACGTTGTAGTAACAATAGTCAGTATTATGGATAACGTTTTAATATGAAAGTAAAATAAAGAAATTTTTCGTTATTATGCTTTTTCTCTTGAATCTTGCATCAAATAAATAAATTCATCACAGTGGAAAACCTTATTTTTAAATACGATGAAATTATAGTGGTAGGAAAATGCTACAATCATCAAAATTTCCAGATTTACTGCTTGAACATACAGATTTATTTAAAGTGATATTCTCGGACTAGAAATAAAAACTTTTTGAAAATAGTGACACAATTTAAAAAAGTTGGCTAGGAAGATGAAAGTATAATTTTAAAGATTTCAATATGAAGTTTTTATTATATTATTTTTCGTATAAAAATGCGCATTAAATTCTGTAATATAATCCGTATTTACAGTAAAATTTTAAAAATGGATTACTGAAAAGGAAAAAAAAGACGGATTGTTTTCCTTGATAACTAGGAAGCCCTCATCATTCTGATATGATTTATGACTTTTTCGTTTTATTTGCACACGCGTTTAAAGAAAATATGTTTAGCCTCTCGCGGAAAATCTCGCTCGGAAGCATAAAATAACAGCTGCATTACTTAAGAAGGCCCGAGGATGGCAGATAAAAATAAAAAATTCAGAGAGTGCTTTATGAAGAATGTAATAATATAACATAATGTACGCACGGTTTGAGATAAATTTGGATTTTAAAAATGCAAGCTTAGCATTTAGGTATTTCGCGAGAGTATTGCGGTGAATAAATTTCACATATTTTCTCTACGTGATAAGCTGCGCATGGTTTTTTATTTTATTGCAAACGAACACCAAATTATTATAATTTATATTGTTTTAATAAGGAAATGTGTATTATATTCGTGTATATGCGATAAAGGCACAATTTCGACTGTTATCAGTTGAATTAATCTAAACGTACGCTGACAAGAAGTGCGGGAAAACAAGCGAGAATGGTGAACAACGCTCAACTAAATTGAAATGGGTGTTTCGAATATACCTACTAACCACCCCTACGGAATACTGATCATAATGATAAAACTAGACTCAAATGCAACAAAAATTGATAACATTAGGAAATAATTTCAATTAAGCAATGGAATTAGATTAGACTTTTCTTTGGACTAAATATACCAAGATACGTGCTTTGAGATTTCTCGTTAGCTTTCGTCTCATTAGCTATTCTCTGCGATAGGCATGAACCATCGTGATTTGAGCTTCGTTAAAGTAAAAATGACCCAGCCCCAGCCGCAGCGGTGTATAACACAAAAGCCAACAGAATAAGCAAGTGAGTCTTCGTTATTACCCAGCCAACGTCTTCAATAATTTTTACTCGTATTTGTTACGTTTACTTTTCATCCCAAGAACAACTTTACACCTAACTAAATTTCAGAAAGCAACAATTATAGAAAATACTAAAAGTGAAAGATCATCATGTAGTTATTGCAAACTTAGTTTAGGTACAACTTATTTTTTTTAAAGAATCTCATAACTTTGAAAATTGATGAAACAATTTTTACTGCTGACAATGCCACCTCATTTCCATTGGTAAATACAGATATAGTAGATTAGTATATACGCTAGGTATAAATAATATCCTAAAACTACAATAACTCTAATTAAGTGAGCGCAAGGTTGCAGATGGTAAATATACGATAGATGGTAGAGTAAGCAATTTAGCTTATAATATTAAAAAAAATGGAAATTTAATTGAGGTCAGCATTAATTATCAGTGATTTTCTGATAATAATTTGTGGGTGTTTAAAAATTAAATAACTTAAACATATACACCAAAAACAACATGTTGTATGAAAAACTATTATTTATCATACTAGTAAATATACAGGGTGCTTAAAAAGTCGCGAACACGCTCCACACTACGTTGTTAAGAAGCACTCGTTAGACAAGGGAAAAATATTCAAAGAAATCATCCTAGCAGATTATTCAAGATATGAGCGATCAAAGTTAAAAAATTTGGTTGTACATTTTTAATTATTTTTGCTCTTTATAGTACAGAACATAAAGATAATTATTGCATTTCTCAACAAAAAATATTAATTTATGTTGAGAATGTAAAGATATTTGCATTATAAAATTTATAATTTATCATAAAATTGACAAAAATGACATATGGCAACCAATGGCAACAATGTAAAAATATTACAATTATTTCTTCGTTTCCTGCAACTTTAATAAAATAACTTCGAACATCAACTTAAAATGTATATTTTTTATTTGTTTTAAATAAAAATTACTAATAATACAATGGTCTATATTTTCACTAATTAATTCTTGGACTTTCATAAAATGTCATGTTAATATCAACTTTATCACCTTTATTAGATTGTAAACATAACTTACCAAAAATTTTAATTAAATATTAAGAGGTAAATGGTATCTTCAAAGTCTACTTTGAAAACAATGTTGTCAAGTTAACTTCTTTAAAATATGCCAATAACTTCGGAATTTCTATCCAAATACGTTTTTAATTATTGTGCCCTTATTTAACGATTGCTTCCAAACAAAGTACCGTGGAGCGTGTCCGCGACTTTTTAACCACCTTGTATAAACAATACATAAACATTGAATAAAAAACTATTCTTAAATCAAGTAACATTGTAGCATTCCAATTTTATCCCTCATTATATTTCTAAAAGCGAATTAAATTAATGTTATCATCTTGTTTGGCCTGAGTACTGTTACTATGGAGTTAGTTACCTGCTTGAGGCGATGATTGTTCACCTTTAACCAAGAAGTATTGGATGTGCTAAATCCCTGAGAAGCTTTCACCACCATAGCACTAACAACTTAAGGATGAATCTGTCGATAAAGAGCGTTTTAAGGACTTTTATGGAGTTCCAGTTCCTATTTTGTTTAATCAGCTGCTGGACGTGGATTCCTGAAATCTCACACAGTGAATGTTAAATTCACCTTCCTCGAGAGCATGCATAAACTTTCACTCGTGAATCTTGTTTCGCCTGGTTAAGACGTTAAGATGTGAATTTGGATTCGCTGATGAGATTTTGACGCATGCGCTTCGAGGAAGGTGAATTTAACATTCACTGTGTGAGATTTCAGGAATCCATGCCCTGCAATCATAGATAAACCTGCAATGTTTTGATTATGCCATTTATAGATTATCCTTAGCAGGCAACGTTCGTTTTCAGCTGTTCCAGGTACAGTCCGGTTCAATCGGGCAATGTTCAGGTCGTTTCACTACCAACCGTGTTGTCCTAAAATTAGTAATTTGCATCTGTTTGAATAACTACTGGGTTTTTCTTTGGTAATTACAACGGAAATAGGTCCTGGCGTAGATGTATTGAGGTTAGCTGACCTACTGTGGACGTTTTATCGACTTGAACGGAAACGATTGTGGTGTTTAGTATGAATTCGAATTGCCGCCTTTTTGGGGCCTTTCTTGATTTTCCGGCGTAACGTGAGGAGTAGAAATTTTGGAATTTCAGGGGACGGAGGCTGTTTTTCTCGTAAGAACCCATCGCGAGTAGTTGAACTAGTGCTCTATTTTTTTATCCGTTCCTGTTGGTCAGGCCATCTAATAATTGTACTTCGCGTTAGTTGAAGTGGTTGAAATTAGTTCTTGTTTTGAAGAATCGAAGAATCGATGGCCATTTATTAATTTAATCGACCGTTCGACGGATTCAATTTAAGACCGCCTAATATCTAGAGGTAAGCTACCTACCATTGTTCCACCACGTGATTTTTTCTAACGTACCCTGACTTCTGTAGGCCATCTTCTATGGTGATTTCGGCGCAAATTGGTTCCTGGTGACACAGCTAATTTCACATGGCTTAATTTCTTGTAATTGGAGGATTTTGGGTGGACATTTGCTCGTATTTTGCACGTGTTCTTTTGGGGGCCATCTTGGCTAGTAACTGGGCGTTCTTGTTGCAGCTGGGTGTTCTTGTTGGAGCTGGGCGTTCTTGTGGAAGCTGAACTTCACCTGCGTCCGGAGAAATATCGTACCTTCGTCGTATACAGAGTGAGCTTGACCTGATATGGTCACCTTATGATGAACTTAGTTGTATAGAGTATATAGACTTTTAATTTTGCATATATCTCCCTTAGGGATGAATAACTTTTGATTTGTTGGAATTTGTTCTTTTGTGGTAAACCCTCGTTGGTCAGGGTATAAATTTATGTTTTGCAGTAAACCCTCGTTGGTCAGGGTATAATTTAGTTTTGCGGTAAACCCTCGTTGGTCAGGGTATCCTATTTAATGGTACACCCTTGTTAGTGGTGATGAATATTATTTAATTAGTAGTTATGTGTCTGAGCCCTTGACAAGATCAGAGTATTATATTATGCGGTAAACCCTCGTTGGTCAGGGTATAATTTTTATGTTTTGCGATAAACCCTCGTTGGTTAGGGTAGTAAATTTTGGTTCGTCGATTAGATATTTAAGTTTAAATCCCTGTAAGGAACTAATAGGCCTATTTTTTCTATATCTTATGTACTTTAAGTTTCAGAACTGAAACAACAGTTCTCTTTATTAGATTTAAGTATTGTTTAATTAGGTTATAAGCTGTTGTTATACAGCAGGTCTATGACCACCACCTTGTATATAGGTCAAAATAAAAACCATTATTATCTGAATTTTTGTTTATACTGTGCTGAACCTGTCATCCTATTTAGGTTTCGTACTTGACCATTTGGTAGAGATTTTACAAGTACGTGGCGCCCTAACTTTAAATTTCTTGAACCACGACCACCCATTGGTTAGTCGGCAATCTACCATTAAAAAGGGAGAATTTATGGTACACCATACTTAATTTATATTCATCAAGAATACAAAAACCATAAAATTTTTAAATAAAAAACTGTAATACAGATGTATGTATATAATATAATATATCACAACTTTAAAACTAAAATCAATTAAATAAATTGAACTTTCCTTGCTATAATTTCCGAAAAATTTTTAATTACTTCATGCATGTCTAAACTTTCAGATAATTCATGTTCTATGGAAGTAAGTGCTAAGTTGTTTAATATTTCTTGAACATTGAACTACGAATACAGTTTTTAATGATATTTAATTTTGAAAATGACCTTTCTCCAGAAGCGACAACCTATGTCTTTTTCATTTCTAATATTATCTGTTAACTTAATTTGTAAATCTTTGCAACATTTTAATATTTCTTTATCGTCTACATCCTTTAAATTTGTTACGTAAAAGGCCCCATACACTATCAAACAGTTTGCACAAACATGTTTGGGCAATATCTTGCGCAAATTATTTCAAACATGTTTGAATTTACATCACAGTTTGCGCAACAACTCAAACATCGCCATACACTGTCAATGTGTTTGCATAACACCCTCTGTTGCTCAAATTGTTTGATAATGTATGGGGCCTTTTATATAAAAACATAAAAACCTAAAGTCGTCACTAGGTGTTCTTAATAATTCAAATCTGTATTAAGAGAATATATTTTCGTGACTAGTATTGAATAAAAAAAATTAATTTTTAAGTTTTGTTGAGGGTCGCTTACGGCTTCATCTATATGTTCAAAATCAAAATTAGTTTTCTATTTGCGTTTACGTAAAAGGGAGGCATCCGGAAATTTGGGATCTACTTCTAAAGTTTCTGACAATTCTTTTGATGCATTTATAAATTCCAAGAATCCATGATCAGAACGTTTATTTTGTATGTATTTAGATAAATCATTTAGTTGTTGAAGAGAAGAATTTATATTTAAATTTGGACTTTGCTTACGACATTAACATGACTTAATATTTCATACCAAATTACTGCAAAAGATAAAAATTTAAATGATTTTATTTTTTCTGCTAAGCATTTTGACTGCTGCCGTGATTTAACATCTTTATTATTATCTTCTATTATCTCTAATAGGGCATCGTAAATTTCCCCAATTTCATAGCGTAAGGGTCTAACTGCGTCAACTCGACTTTCCCATTTTGTGTCGCTTACTGGTTTTAATACTAATTTTGTAATATGCTTTTTCAAAATGCCCCATCGTTATGTTTACCCCTCGTATTGGCCCTATTATCATATCCTTGTCCACGTAAATCATTAACATCAACTTCGACAACGTTATTTAATACGAATGTAGCTAACCCTCCACCGTCGAATTTGTTATTGGACAAAAACCAAGAAATTGTTCCTATATTTAGATTTTTTTAGTTTTTTCATTTAAATTAACAAATCTAATTACTATTATTGTTAGTTTCTCTGTATGGCTTACATCAGGAGTGCAGTCAGAAAAATATTTACATTGTTTTACCATAGATAATATTTTGTCCTTGGTAGCAATTATTGAAATTATATCATTTTGAGCTTTATCACCCAGGTAAGTAGGCATAAATGTTTGACTATTTTCTGAATTTTTAATTCTAAGAATATGCTGATTAATGAGGTGATCGAATTTTGAAATCATTACAACGGCTTTTAAAAAATTTCCATTACTCTAATCAAAAAGTGTGTTAGTTGATCCCCTGATGGCTTAATTTTCTCCAGCTAAGAATTGTATGATGTGAATTATCCGTAGTATATCTTCATACCAATATTTTTTTTCATTATTAAAGATTTCTTGTTCGTAGACATCTATAGTTGTTTTTTTTTTGAGCAAAGCTTTTTTGAGATCCATCAATTTGGTACAATTTTGGAAATGTTTCACTTTCTTTTCGTGCTTGGATAAAAATTGTGATAGATGCTGCCAGTCCAAAAATCCATTTGTGGCTAATAAATTGTTTGGAAACCCAAAAAGTTTGCAGGGAAAACAAAAAAACGCTGTTTAAAGCTATTGAATAAAGAAGCCAATCTCGTGGTGTCTTTTCTCCATTAGGCAAAGTTCTTCTATAATATACATCAGAATTTTTTTTTCTATTTTCCTTAACGGGATAATTAAGTTTTTTTACCTGCACTTGCTCATTCTGAATTAAAAGTTGAATAGTATTATTGGACAGCCTTGCAGACTACGTACCAAGGTCGTTACCAATTTATTCATCTTGGTTTTAATTGTGTTCCTCATCTTGGTCTTCATTGTGTTCTTCATCTTTCTGCTTCTGAATCCATATTTTCTTCAATATTTTCCATGGTATGTTCATCATCCATTTGTATATTAACTGGTTCATAAAATAACGTTGAAGACGAAGTTCAAGAATCTTCTGAAATTTTTAAATATTTTAAAATTGCTCTATCATATTGTTTTTTTTTTACTTTTTCCTTCTTTTCTTTACTTTTTTTGGTATTTGGGCACCGGAAAGCCTTTTAGTTTTTCTCTCTTTGGATTTCTCGCTATGGATACTATAGGTTCAAAATATTTTTATTTTAATAAAGGTTAATCATTTACAATTGGCATCCTTTCCACTAGCCAAATGGACAATATGACTTTTATCTATGAATATGACAAGTTCAGGACTTATAACCTATACAATAATCTAGAATGACAGCTTGAATTGTCATTTGTTTAAATAAGTCTTGTCAAAACGTCATAGCTTACTTAATTTAATTCAAATAATTCAAACAAAGATGGATTGAAATACTTCGTTGAAATCAGGAAAAAAAATGCAATTAAAATGTTGAAAAATTCAATATGGCTTCCATTTAAAATAAGAAATTTAGTACCGATGTCTTAAAAACCGAGTTTGTTTGTGAAAAACATATTTAAATTCGTCCTTACGAAACTAATAACTTTTATCTGAAACTTTTTTTTGTAACTTTTCTGGTTAATGAAACAAACGACTTTTACAAACATTTCATTTTTCGGAGTGGCTAGGAATTTTTAATTATTTTATATGGCATCTGAATAAGTATAAAAAATGCAAAACATTGCCCATTTAACCGAATCTGTAACTTTATTAATAACAAAGATAAGAATTGGGACATATATCATATGTCTGTATAAACATGATCCTTCAAGCTGTTAATGGTTGCCTTTCATTTTAATTTTTTTTCATGATTATGAAACCAAAACATAATTATTGGAAATAGACATTATTTGTTCATAATATGATTAAAATTCTAAAAGATTTTCAATTCGTTCTGTTTCAAAGAAAAAGCAATTGTTTGTTTCAATTATACCTTTTGAGCCATATTGAATTTATAAAATATTGAATAGAATAGATAGTGATTCAGTTGAAGTCGAAGATCGGCAAAAAGATTCAAAAGACTTTTTGGGATCTCTTCTAAATGGGCTCAATGATGAGAGGTTGAAACTAAAAAAAAATAGTCACCGCAGTTGGAAAAGTGATAATAAATGGCATACAAATGTGTAAAATTTTCTTTGTCAGTAATTGAGAATTGAGATTGGAAACCAATACATTTGGAATAATCTATGGCATTTGGATTAAATGGACAAAGGCCACATGCTCTGAGTTTGTGGCTTAATATGATTTTTTACAGCTTTCAACAAAAGAGGTACAATTGAAAGTTTGTTCAAAACTTTTTCAGTATTTTCATCATTTCATCATCCTGCCTCCAAACTTGTTTCACTGGTCTAAATACAGCCACATTTAGTGCTGCAAAATTCGTGCTGCATAAAGCTATTAACTCAAATTTTTAAGAGCAAAAAATACCAAGTTCATAGATTAAATGTGATTTATCCAAAAATAATATAACTGGAAAGTCCATATTCTTCTTCACAAGGGGTGTGGAGGGTGAAATATATTGGCTACAACTTCAAAATTGAGGGTTCCAGTAGTTTGGTGAATCATGATATCCAATAGTTCGAGTAAAGGGCCTTAATTACCAAACGAATTCAAGAATGTGTGTGACTTTGCTAGATTCCTTTTCCTTGTTAACCTTTTGAATGTCCTCAGAATGAAAGCCAGGCTAGCCAATGTAACTTCAAAATTGAAGGTTCCAGTAGTTTGGTGATTCATGATATCCAATAGTTCGACTAAAGGGCCTTAATTACCAAATAAATTCGTTTGGTAATTAAGGCCCTTTAGTCGAATTGGCTATATATTGATAAAATGTGGTTGCCGTCATCCAGCCATCACTTCTACCAATTAGCCAAGATGGGCAAATTTTTCTGATATTCTTTGATAAATAATCATGGGGACGCACAGTTGGTCATTTGCAGAAAAACTAAACATATATAATACTTAAATTTTCTTTTGAAGACCCTCCGTTAATACTAATTACATTTTTGCATCCCTTTTCAGCGAAAATTTTCCTGTGAAGGGGCAAATTTGGAAACCAGTTTCGTCTTAATTGTACCATGGAGTATGGATACAATGACTAGTATCCATACTCCATGATTATACATATATTCTAGACGGATCGTTAAAAACTTGTTAAAAAACTGTTAAATTATTCTTTGCGAAATAGGCATTTATTGCCGAAAACCATTTTTTTTATATCTTTTTGAGAAACGCATGAACTGCCCATGCTTACCACTTCACTAATTCCTTTTGATGATGTCTTATGACCTTTAAGAAAAGCTTTAATTGAAAAGGGAACATAATAAATTTTAATAAATTCAATAAATAATAGTATTACCTTTACCCATGCATCCCCTGGATTTTCAACTTTAAAGGTATTAGGTGGTGGATTTAATTTAAAAAAAAAATTGTATACTTGATTTCAAATCAGTAGATTTTCTTGGAAAACCTTGTATTTCTGGTTTCCTTAACCCATCTATATTATGTAAATTAAAAAATTAAAAAATTGATACATTAAATATTTAAACACATAAAATTATAGCTATTCGACACGTTATTTTCCTGTCCAATAACTATTCAAATACAATTTTAAATGATTTCCAAAGAGTTCCTTCGCGAAGAAAAACTTCATCTAGTAGGACACATGTTCAATAACTAACAAAGTGGGGTTACACAATTGATTTATTGTATAAAACGATATTTCAACCTAAAATTACCATTTTTAATTTATTATCTTATATGGTAAGATATTATTAAGTGTTTAAATTAAATTTATAACGTTATAACTCTGGGATAGGGAAAGGAACAACCTAATGTACATATGTTGGAAATAAATAATAATCGGTAACCCCTATTTTCCAAATTTAAACAAAAGAAACCTGTATTCAACGATCATGAACAAAATTTTTGAGACGTCTTATAAAGAAATATTTTTTAATAACGTGTTTAACGTTAACGACGTTTCTTAATTTTTCATCACGGTCGCTGAATACAGGCTAAGGTGTCCCAGTAATTATCGAGTGTCGGTTTGTCCTACTTACTTAACATTTTTTAAATCTATAAAATACTTTAATCTTAAATTTTATTAAAGTAAAAAAGATTTAAACTGAAAAAACATGAAATAAAAACACAATAAAAATAAAGATATGCTTCTTCAAATACAAAATTTAAAGAACTCAGGTAAATATATGTTTATGTATTTGAAAATGACGTATTACTTTTTTCGGAAGTATCATTCCGCATGTGCCAAATATTCCCAGGGTAAACAATGCACGGTTATTTTATAAATTGTTTGTACGTGTTTTTCTTGAATATTTCAGAAAATGCGCCGGATTTATTTCGCAAATGTGTCCCCGAAGACTTTATGCCTCCTACACTTCGGGTAGAAAATAAAACTTTGCTTTACCTTGCCTATATATAAACATAAACAATAATAAAAAAATAAATTAAAAGATCCAACACGGGAAGAAATATTTATAAAGTATATTTATTAATATTCTTCGTTATTTTAAAGGAGAGTATTGCCTATATGAATATTTGTTGGAGATTATAAAGTTGATCGGGCTTATCTTTTAGTGGAGTTAGTTTAAAGGAAATACCGCAAGTTATCCTCTAAGTATGGGCGTAATTTGTTACCCAAATGCAGGGATAAAGTATTAAAACCAACAATATTATGCTTTAAGAAGCTTAATTTTAAACCATAGATGAATACGGAAATTTGCTTTAATTATCTTGAATTTTAAATCAATATTAATACTGTATGAATATGCAGGTAGATGTAATGATGCAGAAAGCGTATAAGACGTGTGTTGAAATTTTAATGGACTTGGATTTTATATTATTTATGTCATTTTATAATTTTAACCAAAAATTAATGGGTCGATTCAATGCAAACGTGTAAGACTTCTGCAAGGTCTAAACAAACCATAAAAATCTCCTAATACAAAATATTTATACATATAAATAGAAATAGAATTACGGTATTGTGAGGATTTTTAACAAAAAAAATAATTTTAGAAATATTTTTGCCATGTTTATGGATTTTTTGTTCATTCATAAATATGGAAGGTGTAGTTTTGTAAAGTCAATGTCGGGTTTCGGTTTAATTTTAGTACTCAATACCTATTTACTACATAAGATGTTAATTCTTTTATTTTTAGGTTGCACGCTTGATCTATTATACAGGGTGGCCCAGATTTTACTTCCCAGCAGGCGTATTCTTGAACCACTCCACACGATGTCGCATACCACATTACAAGGGCAGACTCTTATTTTTTCATGAAACTGGCAAAGAGAGAATGATGAAAGTGGTATGCTACATCGTGTGGACCGTTCAAGAATATGGGGGCAGGAAATATCTCAGTTATTTGAAGAGATAAAATTATACTTCAAAAAGTGCTTTGAACGGCAGCACTTATATCTCATAATTTCATTCTAAAAAATTATTGACATTTACCACTCTTAAGATGCCATCATCATTTTTTTTTTCTTTAATGGGACACCCTATCTTTTAAAATTGATATTGCATCTACAATTTATTCTAGAAACAGTGATATGCTACACTTAGTATTTTAGATACATTTTGTGTATAAAAAAATTATAATATTGATCGAAGTAGCATGCAAAATTATTTATTTAGTTTTTTATAATTTGTTTTTTAAATCTAAACCAATTTAATTTAACCTAATCTAACTGAACCTAACTATAAATTACAAATTTTGTTAAAAAACTAAATAAATAATTTTGCATAATACAGGGTGAGCTAAAATGATTGTGGTTTGATATATAGGCAACCAAATACGCAGGTTGGTACAACTGAAATCTTAAAAAGAAAATCTAGTAATCCAATGGCGTAGCAAAAATTTTTTCCAAAATTTCTAATTTCACAGCAAATGTCAAATATTGAAAAATTTTTTCTTCATTTTCGAGGCAGATGCTAACATAAAACAAAGATTTATTCAAATTAATCTTGATAAAATCTGACGTTTATGAAATAGAAAGCACAATAATGAAATTCAAAAATCTGAAGATTTGACACAACGGTAAAAATTACACCTACGCCTCTTTTGTGAAGTAGTTACTTTGTTTTAATGTTGACATGATTTTGTGTTACTATGAACTTGAAGCAAACAAATTCCCCAGATTTTTAGGCGGGGAATTTGAATTAACCACAATCATTTTAGCTCACCCTGTACATACTTCGATCAATATTTTAATTTTTTATTCACAAAATGTACTTAAAATACTAAGTGTAGCATAAATAAGTCTAGAATAAATTGTAGATGCAATATCAATTATAAAAAATAGGGTGTCCCATTTAAGAAAAAAAATGATGATGGCATCTTAAGAGTGTTAAATACCGTTAATTTTTTTAGAATGAAATTATGAGGTATAAGTGCTGACGTTCAAAGCACTTTTTGATTTATATTTTTATCTCTTCAAATAACTGAGATATTTCCTGGGAAGTAAAATCTTGGCCACCCTGTAGATACATCAAGTACCTTGAATAATAAAATAAGCTTCTTATTTGTAAAAAGTTCGTAGACAATGTATAAAGAATTTCTGGGATTTAATTTTTACAGGAGAAAAACAAATTTACTAAAGTTATATTCAAGTAGTTTTTAAAATATTGTTTTTGGAATTACAATCCTTTTAGCAAAATAATTAAAAATATTTACACAACGTATTTTTTTTCATGTAAAATGAAAACATACTTTATAATTAATGTAATAACATTCTTTATTCCCAAATGCAAGCTTTATTTACAATTCCATTTCTATTAAAAATAATTTAACACAGCAACTTTTATAATTTGGAAAATATTCTTATATTAATTAAAAATATAAACATAATTGTATTTTCTCTCTCGCTTGTTATGAAAATTTTCAATTTACGTTTTTTCTTCTTATTCTCGCTTAAAAAAGTGGCCCAATTACATATTTCTAAATAAATTAGCGAGGCCTTTATTTCTTTCAAAACGACGTAGAAATTATAAGAATAATTAAAAATGAAAACCCTCCGAATCCAACATGTTTAATTATTTGTTGAATATTAAGTAGATTTGTATTCAAACTAAAAGTCACAAGTCATTTTAAAAGTGAAATGAAAATGTTAGATTTTTTATTTTAACTAAAGAAGTTGAAAATGAATTTTTGTATTTTTAATGTCAAGGTACACAAATAACAAAGTACAATTTAACTTTCTAGCTAGTAGCTAATATCATTGTTAGTATGATCTGCTAACGATTTGTATTTCGTAGATTATAGAGGACTCTCATTATTTGAAATTAGATGGACATCATCATACTTCTTATCTCGAGTGGACCATGAAGTTTAAACATCGCCAATGGAATTGATTTCAAATTAATTCCATATAAGCTCAAATAAGCACGCCCTGCATAAATTCAATGTATATAAAAATGTATTGTAAACATGAAATATTAAAATAGAAGCGCTGATATTTTTGCATTATGCATGTTATATTTATGTTGGCAGAAAGTTTTTCTTGTAAAGGATAAGGGAAATATGCTGCAATTTATTATGACGTACGCGATATTAGAACGTCCAAAAGCATCTTTAATGCCACGTCTAAATCTGATACCCCATAAATAAAAGAAGACCTATCAAAAAAACATTATGTGTGCGTTTTAAAATTTTTATTTCATATTTAATTGGATGTTAAAGTTAAGTATCTGCACCATCTTTCGCGAATGCGACCTAATTATTATTTTAATTAAAGTTGTTTCTAATTTATCCCAAATGTAAGAGAACTAATGTAATTAAAAAGTTTTTTTTAATTAATGTACGCTTGTTTCATCGCGCAAAGAGCAATTAAATTCTGAATTTGAATGAAATGCGTTGATCATGTAGTACAAAAATTGAATGGAGATAGCCTTGGATGTTACATTTACTTAGATCCCTTAAACTTTCAGTTTTCTAAATATAACCTTAAATCCTTATACCATAATGAAAAAATTCCATCACATACTTTTGTAAAAAAATATTTATAAAATATCTTAAAGGACTTGTTAAATAAAATGAAGCACAAATTATTATTTAACCTATTTGTACTAAGAAGCTCTAAAAGAAAATTGGTTTCTTTATTTTGTTTTTGCAATTTTTGAAATATTCTCTTCCTTGCTTCTTTGTAATTGTTTATTCCAAAAAGACAAGTTCTCTACAAAAATTCATTAAATCGTTGTAAAAATGCAAATTTTCATTTTTTCAGTGTATATATCTTAAATATATCTTAAATGTCCATATTTTTAAATACATCTATTGTCATGTTATGAAAGTTTATTGTTTAATATGAAAGCTTATTTCCTACAAGAGGATGTACATACAATATTGTATTTACTTATCAAAATTAAATTGATTTTAAACATGTGTATAAACCTTTGGCCTTTATAAAGTTTTCTTAGGCGATTGAAAGCGAGATTTGCAAAGGATGATTATTCTATCGATTGGAAAAGAAAAAAATTTATTATTCTGTTAGGAACCCAATATAAAAGGGATTAAGAAAAGTGTGCTTTTTCTATAGGCTCTTAATCTGTGCGCATTACGAGGCTTACTACTAATTCCCAAAGCTTACAAATATCTGCAAATATCCTGAATTTTATTTTTACCTAATTCCTAAAAACGTTAAATTTTATCGCTCATTGCTAAAAGGAATTAAAAATACGTAAAATATATCAAATTTAAATGTTGAGCGTTAAGTGTTTAAATATATTACATACACTATATATTTCACAACTTTTGAAGCCATAGTAGTCTAAGAGCTAGTGAACGGTTATTTCTGCAGTAAAATAACTTATTTTATAATGTTCTATGAACAACACATGCAACGAAATTGCAATTCTGCCTCGCCTTCTCCAGTCGTTATTAGGTTTAATTAACACTCAAAGTTGTTAAAAGAAGTACAGATTCAAGCAGTTATTTCTGCAGAGTTGAAATTTTGACAGATTGTCTATTTTAACACTTCAAGATTGTATCCAAAAAGGCAGAACAAAATTCCAGTAATAGACAATTTATCACAATTAGTTTTCACCAATAAAAAATGATTTTTGGGCATTTGTAATAAAAAATTTAACAAAAACGATGACCAGTGCCCTTCAAATTGAATCAAAAATGATAAAAAACGCGTTTTACATGGAAAAATCCAGTTATTTTGTGAATTAAAACTAAAATCCATAAATCCTCATCAACAATGGAAAACTCTAAAAAGTAACAACATTATTAGTATTTCAGATAATATCATTCCTGATGCCCTAGGAAAAGCCGATGGCATAAATGACTACTTTATTAATTCCACTCCTAAAACTAATTGAAAATCTGAGTTAATTAACTATATTATAAAAATATATTGCCCAAAAATAAATTTTCTTATAAATTAGAAAATACAGTAGACGTTATAAACACGAATAAATCAAATGCAAAAGGTTTGGACGGAATTAACCTCAATATGCTGAAAACCTGTGTCCCATATATTTTAGAATATATGTATAGTCCATATCATAAATACGTGCTTACTAGAAGGTGTATTTCCACAGATGTGGAAAGAGTCTATAATAATATCAAAAATATTGGAAAGGATAGTTTATTAGCAACTTTGTGAATATACCGAATCTAGCAAATTACTACCTGTAGAGCAATCTATATATATCTATTATACAGGGTGTCCCACTTTTTTTCAAGCATGTGGAAATGTCATTCTGAACGAAAAATTTTACTGAATTAGCGTTTTCTACCAAAATGCATGCATACAAGATTCCAATACAAAATCTTTAGTAGGTACTTTGGCTGCAATTAAAAAAAATATTATTTTAAAAATCAACTTCAGAAGCTTATAATTTCTTAGGGGTGCATTTTTGGATACGGCCAAATCGACTTATTTTCAGGTCTATCACCAGTTAAGCATTGTCGGTGTAGTTACAGGAAATAAAAAAAATTCTGATTTTATACAGAGTGTCTCACAAAAATCATTAAAATTTTTAGACTTTTTAAGGAGTTAAAAAAGTTCATGGAAAGTTTATTATTAAGAATGATATTTACCATCTAAACAAAAATTTCTGGAAAAAACCGGGATACAGTATATTTCTATTTCTATTCAATTTGCAGAAATAGAAGCAGATTTTGCAAGGTGACATTTAAATTAAACCATTTTTATTGGTCAATAAAATGTTTCAATTTGTTATATTTTTCCATAGAATATCAATACAAAGAAAAGTATAGGTGATTTTTTTTTTAATTTGTAAAGGAGGCTTTAAAGAACATGAAAAAACTGCTTTTTTAAATTCTGAAGCAGTAATGAAAAATATTCATATTTTACAAGTCACAATTCGTTATTTTAACTAATTTGAAGCATGCAAGTAAAATATACTTATGACTTTTAGGGTAATGATTATACTTTATCCCTTCGAATAATTTTATTTTATATCTTTAATAATTCCTGTGTGATTTGAATTTTGATCGTTATTTGAATTATTCTGAATACTTCTACTTGTACTTACTGAACTATTTAGTGTATTTTTATTCTCTTTTCTTCTTTTTTCAAGAAGGCTCTGCTTTCGTCTTTGATTTTGTTTTTCTCTGGTTGATTTTGTATTGCAACTTCTAGTTCGATGGCTAGTATTTCCAGGGTTGGTGGGTTTTGTTGCAAATTTTGAACCTTGTAGTAGGAAGCTTTCTTTGAGTGTGATCTTGGAGAAGTTGGTTAATTTTGTGTGAAAGTTATGTATTATGGGTGTTTGCCTTTGTTGTTGTTTGTGTTTATTTTTTCTGAGAAGATCTAATTTCTAGTTTTTAATTCTTCTATTTTCTGTTTTGATGTTATTTATGTCTGCATTTGATTCTTCCATTATAAATTCTAATTCAGTATTGTGTAATCTATAATCTCTGATAACCGTCAATAGAAAGCTTGTATAAAATGCCATCGATTGATGTTAAAATATACAGGGTGTTCCATTTAAAAAAATAATTGTTCAATTTGCGTTTCATAAGGCACCATGATAAAATTATCACAAACTTAAATTAGTTGTAAACTAAGCGATGTTTAAAAATTTTCAACCCAAATTGTTTATCTGTTTTAGAGCAGTGATTTTTCAAAAATTGATCTTTTTTGGCATAAATGGCAAATATTAGCAAAACGAGTGATAAAAATTTATATAAATATAATTACTTTTTGATATGGAATCCTAAAATGTCAACAAAATTTTGTATGAATCAACATGATTGTATGTACGCTCTTTCAATTTCGACACTTAAAATGGCCGTAATTACTAACATTATTTCACATGTGCAGTCATTTTTGGATTTTTGAAAAGCTAATAGTTCTGGGCTTCTTGGATGTTGGCATACTCAATTTAATTTATAAATTTTGATTGATCATATCTTCGGAACGAGATGAGATAAGTCAATAAAATAAAAAGTGTTTACGTCACCTGGGCATCGTACGATGTACAAACATAATTTGACGACTCAAGACATTTTCTGAAAATCGAACTGTTTCTGACTTCTTGAATTTATTCCATCGTACAAAATCAGCCTACATAATTAAGTATCAAAGGTTAAAAAGTCCCAAAATCGAAACTGCTGGGGTCTTGGCCATGTTTTCTGGAATATTTTCCTCTTGCTTTTCTTCGATTTCTTTCCATTTTTGAAGATAGTAAAGTTTCTTCTCTGTCCAAATCTTTAGACTCTTCATCCTAAAAAGTAATTAATTTAAAATATTTTAATTATCTTATTAATTTGACTAATTACTATGTTGGTGTTGGGTTGGTGTTGGTGGATTTATTGTTGTTATGTTCTTATGATTTGATTTATTGCGTCAAAGCTACAGCAACACAATAATATTACGTACCTATTTGATAATTTGATTTCGATTAGATAAATGCGTATTGGTAATTTATCGTTCTTTGTAGGTCGGTTTGTTCATGCAAGTAATTAGACCAATGCCAGGGGCCTTGCAATGAATGTATTAAATCTATATTTACCCTCATATTTAGCATTAAACCTACTCTCTGGTATTATCTGCAAAATTTATTAAAATATTTACCTTATTATCAAGAATTTAATTTTTTTATTACTTTTTACACTAATTTAACAATAAATTACGTGTTTATTTTGAATAAAACAGCATTTATTTTATTTTTGTGTTTTGGGTTAAAGTTTAAGGGAACTAATTTTCAATGGCTGTAAAAAAGCACTAAAGCTGGTGGTAGTAAACTTATTTCTCGGATTACAAATTAAATAAGTTTGCTATTTAAAAAATGATTGAAGTATTTTTGTATTTTGTATGGGTTAAATTTGGCATCGTGGCTGATTTAATGCAAACTGCAAAGTTAGTCTATAAATGTGTGTATTTGTGTGCAAACTAGAACCGTTAACAGAACCAAAGCTCAGAAATGTTCGGTCAAAGTTCCGCGCCTGCAATTTTCCACCAAAGCAAAGCAACAACATCATGTAGACCAATTTAAACTTGATGAAATTCGTTACACGCTTCTTGTGCTTTTTTAAAAGAGATACAAACTTGGATATTAATACCTTTTTTTCAGGTAAATATATTTTTTAATTGGCGAGAAGTAACTTTTATAAAATTGAATGTAGGCAAATAAATTTCCATAAATTTTAAATGTGCTTGTTAACTTTTCATAAATTTAATTTATGTTAAATTATATGCATGAACTAATATTTATTTAAAATATTTAATAGTAAATTCAAAATTAATGCAATTAATTTGTCAACTAGTTCAAAGCAATCAATATACATATGCAATTCAGGCAAAAAACATTAACATCTTTCTTTTAATCTAGCGCACTACCCTATTATAATTATCTTACTTTCTACACTAAAAAGAAAACTCCTAATTTTAAGTTCATTTATCTTCAATGGCAATTAATATCCATTATCTAAAAACCTGCAGAAACAAAATAACTCAATCTCTTGGTTTTCTGGTAGCTACTAAATCCTACTTATTATTCCTGATTCCTGAGAAACCTAAAACTGAAGTGAATAAAATCTCCACTGATTTTTTTTGGTACGTTTCACATTACACACCTCCACCTCTGGAATTGGAATTTACAACGTCATGTTGTTTAATACTTTTTTAATTCTGAGATTTCTCTGAATATAATAAAAAGGTAAAAGAATTAAAATAACAAATTTTAATGTTCATAAATTATAAATATTTTTCGTTGATCGTTTATTAAGAGTCATTTTCTAATAGGCAAAAACAGCAGTTTTCGGGCAACACTAGATATGCTAGTGCAAACAATATTTTTGTATACTTTTTTTTATTTTAGATTCTAGAGTCATTCAACTAAATATGGACAGAAGGAAAAAAATTGGAGAATCTATAAAAAAAATATAATTACCCAAATGTACCTTAACTTTGCTCGCTTATAATTAATTTTGGATAAAATTGCAACACAAAAGCAGTTGTCCAGTTTTAGTTTAATTAATCTAGTTTACAAATCAGAAAAAATTTTGAAAATCTGTCAAAAGAAACTAGAGATATGCAGTTGCCAGTAATGTTCGATTTCATGATTTTTCACAATTTTTTAAACAAAAAAAAAACTCATTAACATAAATAATATGTACAATAGTTTCAATTATCATGCAAAACTGTGTATATTGTTGCTAGTATTTATTTAAACTGGGTATTTAATGTTTATATCGGTGCGCGGCGCGAGTAACATAAATGACCCTTAAGGAGTATTTTTAATGTATACAAAATAAATCATTAATAACCCATATTAACAGAATTCACGTGTAATTTTAGTTGCCTAAAAATTTAAGAACTACTTCTCATTTTTTAATTTATTTTTAAATATACTAAATTTATTTTTCGGTCGATAATTAAGTTACAATAATTCTTAGTTGTTTAAAGTTGGTCCGAAAAATAAAATTTATATATTTAAAAATAAATCAAAAAAATGAGAAGTTGTTTCTTGATTTTTAGGTTAGCTGTGAATGCTCTTAATACATGATTTTTGTTTAGTGAATGATTTTGGAGGTGCCCTATGTTGATGACGTTTCTAACGAAATTTTCTACGAAGTTTACGAAAATTGTGAATATAAAGTTAATTCAAATTGATTTAACGTAATTAAAATTATAAATTAAATAAATTTATGTGATTTTAAATACACTTCAAATAATTGGTACGCCAAACATTTTATATTTATTTTATAAAAGCGAGGTTATGTACATATTAAGGCCGCGTTCCACTAATGAACACTAAAGCCCACGACCACGACCGCAAAATTTTCCCGTTTCACTAGCTCCTAGCTCAAAACGTCACCATTCAACAAACAACCACAGACACCCACGAATAAATACGGTCGTTGTAAGCTTCTTGCGGTCGCCATCGATGCACGAAAGAAAAAATCGCGGTCTTATGTAGAACTACTTTGCGGTCGTCGTGGGCATTGCGAGTCTTTAGTGGAACGCGCCCTAAGTCATTATTAATTGACTATAGAACTCTCTGATAATAGACCACCCTGTTCGTTTAATTCGACTTCGATTATGATCGATCGGGTTCGTATTTTTAATGGTGACATTTCGAAAAAGTCTTCTAAAAATTATAGCTTCTTCTAGGTAATCAAATGCACGATCAACAAAAAAATATTGTAACCAACTCGTAGGTTAAAAAACGATTAATAATCTCGAAAATTAACGCACTCGCGTTCCGCTCGTGCTTAAAAATTTCTCGATTATTGATCGCCCTTTTTAACCAACTCGTTGGTTAAATAACTATTAATTAATTTAGTGGCGCTGCTAAAATTTCAACGAAAAAGGTAAATTTAGAAATAAATTTAAAAAGATTCTTTCAAAATATTGTTTTATTTATCGTAAAGTAGTGTAAGTAATACGGCGAGAGTGATTTATTTCTTACTCGTAATCGTTCTGTTATTTATACGTATATTTTTGGGAGACAATAAATACAAGTATTTTTTGTAAAAGGATCCAATTAGATGAAGGAAGTCTTCTTTAAAATTCTATGTCTGGTTAAATCAGAATACGTTTTTGTAGGTATAGATAAAAGAATGCGTTTGAGAACCGCAAAGCTTGGATTAGAGTGTTATGTAGTAGAAAATGGCTAACCAATAGGGTGTAAGATCGGGTTCGATCAATTGAAAACAATCGTTTCAACAAAAGCCCTTAAAGCAAATCAATTGAATATCAAACATGTTTCATGTATTCTAATTATAACCAAAATTTAAATACTGTTTCCATAAAATATCGCGTTTAAAACGTAGAATTAATTTTATCATTTGTTTTAATAAAATTTCTATAAATTTTGTTTTTGTTCTAAAATTGTCTCGGTTGGTGCCTAATAAAGTTGTTTTAACTAGAGTTGTGAAGAATTTTAATTAAGAAAATATGAAAATGTAATTTCCATATACGCGGCCGGAATACATTGCAGCCAGCATAAATTTTATGCGCACGTAAATATAAGGCACTTCTCTAAAATTAGGCGTTTATTGCTAAAATTTTAATCATCATTTTCAATTAAAGTAATCCCTTAGAAATATATTTTTTAATACTCTAAACTGCAGTTTTGACCGTACACCTTACTTTCTTAGTCTGTAATTATAAAGTATTTTTATTTCCGTTTCTTTTGTTTATAAACAAATTGGATTATCTTAAAATTTTATCCCAAACTAAATTAGTCTCTAGAGCTTTTTTTGGCAGGAAAGTCTTAACAGCCTTGCAACTTTTGTTGCGATACCGGCGCCCTCGTCGTAACTTCTCTAACTCGGACCAACTTGTGAATTCCTTACGGAATCCGAGGGACATTACAACTGCAGCATTAATTAAATAAGAATAATTATAAATTTTACACACATTTTACTAAAACTTCAGAAAGTAAATTTTAATTTCAGTTCAAAATTAAGTAATGAATATAAGTAACTTTAATTTAAAATGAATATTTTGACGTTTACGAAATCCATAAATTAACCTTTACAATATTAAATATTTAAGAAATAATTTAGTTTTAGAAGTTTTAAGGCTCCTATACACGGTCTGACGCGGTCGGACGGTCAGACGGTCGGATGCAATTTGGTCAGATCGGAAGGTCGGACGCTTTACAGATATTTTAGTGCAGGAGGTGGCAGAATCGGTCGGTCGGATTGGACCATGTGGATGCGGCATCCCATGTTGTCATAGATACAAGGGTGCTATTCTCGCTTGCGATACGAGTCGATTGCCAAATGTCGCTCACTAGATGTAAATACTATTATTGAACACCATGCGATATATGTATATTTATAAACATATCGGGTACAAGTTTGGCAATGAAGTAATTATTAAATTATAATTATTCTGACCATCTTAAAAGGACTTTTCAATCAAAATTTCGTACCTATTTTCCTTTTTGTTTAGGAATTATAAATGAGAAATCGAAAAATAGAAATACATAATTGAAATAATGCTTTTATTGTCTACTATTTGTAGTAATTTTAGAAAACGTGTGCTCTAAAGGGACATTTATACATGACACGTTTTTCTTGATCTTCTATTTGAACAATGGGTGAACAATGGATCATAGCTCCTTCTCCGCATATTGCCCGTCTTAGTTTTTCACCCGACACCAGTTTGGGAAAAATTAGAAATCCAAGAAAACAGTATGGGGTGTCGTAAAATCTACTATTATTTCAACTCGAGCTTCACGTTTCGGGTAATAGCAGTCAAGGTTAAAGTTGAACTCACAAATTGAACTTCTGATGGTCCTACTTATTAAAGGTTCCAGTTCATTTATTAGTTCTCTTAGTACTTTATTTATTCATAATCACGTTTCACATTTTTTGCTTAAATTTTAGAATCTTCCTTACCAAATACCATATATAATTGATTCTCAATTTCCATTTTTAGGTATAACAAAATACAAAATATAATATAAGGTAATTTCATATACTCAAAACCTTTTCACAATGACAGTTTTTGGTTAAAATAGCCATTCGAGAACCATCTCATGATCATCTCGACAGCGTTTAGGCAGTTGAGATGTGTAGCTTACATTTTTCGCATGCGGTATGATGTCACATGTTCAATGATATGGTTTTACGATAAGTGATTGATACAAGCTGAAATGTCGCATGCGACACTGTATCGAACGGTTCGATAATAGCACGCCAGGCCACCGATTTTCGAATGTATGAAATTGAACGCGAAAAAAAAATATACTTCCTTTTAATCTTTAAATAGATCAATGAATCTAGTTATAAGTTAGGGACACTCGTTCAGAAACACCCTGTAAGTATATGGGTATTATTAAATTTGCAGGCGAAAATTTTTAAAACAGCAAGAAATTCAAAGCTTCATGTTTGAATTGTTTAAATGAAAAATATAGTATGTTGTGTTTCGTTTGAGATTCGCCAAACGTCAGTCCATATTTTTTGTACTAAAGGCCTGTTTAGAAGATTTTCTCCAATATAAGATCCATAAAGGTTGTGTCTTCATTTTCTCAATAAACCAAGGAAATTTTCCATTTATTCCAGTTTATAACCCTGGAATTTGGTGAACTATGAACGGAACACCCTGTAGTTTAATATTACTTACATGTGAATTCTATGAGTAGGAGTAAAGGTAAAGTAAAACTAAACGTTCATGAGCTTTTGGTTTTAATTAGACTTTATCTTAACCCATCTACTGCAATTATGTTTATTTTTCATTTTTACGAAACAGGATGTAAGGCAAGTATCATAATGATTTTATAAAAGTATTAGTAACAATTATAAATACTTAATTTTGGAATTTGTGAAATTTTTTAATATTTATCAAGGATATCGAAGTAATAATGAAAACGTATTAGCATTGCAGAGATGAAATTCTAAAAGTTTATATATAAACATAGCATGAGCCCCGAACCTTACCGCAATATTTCCGTAAATTGAAATAACAACTCTAAACTTTTCGGGGAAGTATTTGTTATTCATGTGTGGCTGGAACATTGCCCACGTCAATTTGTATTAAGCCTCGCCCTCCTTTTCCTTTTCGCACAATTTTCCTGTAGTCATGGTAGAAGGCAAGAGGAAGGAAAAGTGATTCAATCCACGATCACGCGGTTCAATCGTAATTTCTAAATGCCTTGAATTCAGAATTCGATTCGATGAGATGTGTTTTGTGACAGCCTCATTCTAAAACGCTTTCTATTCATTTCTTACAAAAGATAACATTTGCATGCCTAGAAATTGTTTGCTTTGCTAAATATAAAATATGGCCTTGGGAATATGTTACTTCCCTCCAAACACAAAGAATAAGTTAGATAAGTCAAGATAAAAAGAAATATTACTCATTTTAATGAACCATTTTAGTTATACTGAAAATACATAGAAGATTGCTCACCTACACAAAATTCTTCAAACAAATTTGTAAGGAAATTTTTAAAATATATAGAATTAATAAATAAATAGTAAATTTGCAAAAATTTGTTTTTAAGTGCTTTTTCTTGTTTGCGAAAAGAAAGTTCTAATAAAATTTTTTCATTATAAATAATTATTTACATTAAAAATCTTTTTTTAATAGATTTTTAATTTTAAATACAGGGTGCTCATTCGTAATAGACAAAACATCAGCGTTAGAAAGTAGAATGAATTTCATCGTCCAAAACCATCATTTATAGTGTCTTTTTAGTTACAGCGTTTTTTATTTTTGGTCACCTATTTTTTGCCACGCTTCAGAACATCGGTAATAACGCTTTAATCAAGTTTTATAGAGATTAAAAAACTTTTACTAGAAAGTCAAAAACCACCCTCTTTCAATTATTAATTTAAAAACAACAGAAATCCTTGACAATATTATGTTACATAAAAAGGTCACAAATAAAAAACGAAAAATAATTTATTTTTTAATTTTCGGGCAATTTCTGAAAATAAAGCTAGTTAATGGGATGTTTTTTCTTTTTTTATAAAACAACATTATTATCCCTACTCCTTACAAATCAAGTTTTGATTACCTAAAATAACTTTTCATTATGACAATTTTACTGCAACAGTTTTTAACATAGGTAAAGCTTATGTGTAAATTATTAATTAAATCTTTTCTACAAATAAAAATCAAAGTGAGATAAACCCAAGTTATTTTAAATTAAAATTTATTGCAATATCATACTAAATTAATATAACAATTTCATGATATTTAGAAGCCGTTAACATTTTATGCGTGAACAGTCCGTGACAATCGTGTAGACAGAAGTCGAAGGAGAAAATTTGAAAATGTTGGTAAGTGAAGGAAATTATTCAAAATTTTCATGATTTGTAGAAATAATAATGTAGTTTTTGATGACGAGGAAAAACACTCCCTTAATTAGCTCTACTTTGAGAATTGTCAAAAACTGAAAAATTTCTTTTGTCAAAAATTACACACATTATTTTAGCGCGAATAAAACATATTTAAAACAAATATAAGATAAAAATAATAAGGTTAAAAGAAAGAAATACATATAACGTTTTTAATAGTTTTTTATTTTAAGCAATAATTCTGGTGTATTTTTACTACTTACATATATCATGTTTACTAGTTTAATTTGGGATTTAAAAAGTTTAGTACATAGTTTGTACAATTGGTGTAATATAATGACACAGTGTATTGTATAATAATTGCAAATGCCGTTCAACAACTTTAAGCCCAAAAACTTTCCAGATATTAATGATGATACTAAGTAATTATTTTTCTGATGAAAAATAAGTTACAAAATATTATACATACATATACCATGTGCTAAATATGAGTTTTTATTTTATTAAACATAAAAAAAATTATTAAGATTTTTATTTAATTAATATCAGTATTATTTTGAAATTGCAAACTTATTATTTGAGTTTTATATTTACGATAAACTTTTTCGTCTTTATTTAAATTAAAAGTATCTATCATTTCTTTTTACCACCCCTATTCACACAATTGAAGAAGAAATAAAAGGGTGCAAAACAATAATGGAAGTTTGTTAAATATTTTTAATTTTGATAAACGTTACTAAGTTTTAGACGGTTTCAATCTATTTTTAAAGTTTTGATATGCAAAGTTTGATTGTGAAAATTATTAAAAGTCGATTATACGACTTAGCTCGTGTATAATAAATTATAACGCTCGCTGTGGAAAAACAAGCAACTTCTCTAACTTTAATAATTTCAAATTTCATTCAACAAAGAGAATTTTATATCCGTTTTGCGAATTAAACCGGCAAAGAATTTTAATTTTCTAAAGTAAAATTTAATTTATTACAAAAAAGTCTCAAATTAACAAAGAAGAAATATAGAAATGCATATTAATAAAAAAATATTTAGTTATGTTTTATTTATTTAAATTTTTGATGAGCTGCAATCTTCCAATTTCAAAAAGACATTTTTAATCTAACTGTAGAATATTAAATTTTTTACCAAACTAGTTATAGTTAATATACTTTCTAGAATATTTATTAACAGATGCTAGCTACTATTTGATGCGAAGGAGCATATATTGAAAATGAAAAATGTACATTGTATATTTATTGCATCAAAAATCCGTCGAGCTGAAATGTACACGCCTGTAATTTCAGGCATGAAATAATTCAAAACGAAGCAGGATATTTGTCATACAAAATCGAAGCGATGCGTAACGAAGTTTATCTGATTTATCGAAATGTACGTTGAGTTATTTGGAAAACAAAACGCAAAATTACTATTTCTCTTTTACATAATAACAATCGACATTCAAAACAATACATTTACTCTTCTTTTATTAATAAATAACCAAAAAAAGTATTTTTGTTCTTGGGTTAAGCTAAAATGTAACTGTAACACTCTAGCAAATATCACTCAAGAGATTAAAGGGCTCTATCCTAAAACAGTAGTTTCATCATTAAATATTAAATGGCGTAGATACGAGTCTTATGCGTAAAGTACACTTACAGTTTTTTACTGTTGACGAATCCTTTTCAACTACTTGCTTTTTATTTACCTAATCCTAGTTTTTTTTTTATTTCAGTCACACGGATTAAATTGATTGCAGTTATAAATAAATAATTTAAGATTTTACACTGTTAACAGAAGCTTAAAACATAAAAATTATTAATATTAAAAATCTAATAAGTTTTGCCGAATAAGTTTTCTTTCATAATAATTATTTTAAAAAAATGTATATTAATAGGGATTGCCATTTAATGGCAGAAAAAGTAAAAGAATGTAAATAGTCATATGAAAGTATTTCATATAATTTGTTCTTTAATTTTTTTTAGTTGTTTAATTATGTGAGGTAGTAATAGTATATTATTCAACGAGCGAGAAATGATAGCGTCATTATTCACGAAGACTGAAATGGCGACACGAGCAGGCAGGCGAGTGTCGTAAGAGGTCTGAGTCTTAGTCTGGTTGAAATTGCCTGTAATCAATTGCTCATTACCCAATAGGTTGGCAATACTGCACCTTTGTGATTGGTCCATTGATCTGCACATGGTCCGAGCATGTTTAATAATGTCAAAAATGTAGTTACGAATTTCATTACTTATCAAAAAATTCAAATGTAATGAAATGTAATCAATATTAGCCATGGAAAAAAATATAACACGATCTTCTACAAAATATCCTTTTACATAAAGAAATCTAAAAAGTTGCTTGGAAAAGTGATTTTTTTTGTGTAACGTTGTAACTTCAAAACTTTCGCAAAAAAACTAATTATGGTGTAGTTATTTTATATTAATTTTATGATTTTTTGTAATTTTATAATTTTAATAGATTTTGAAGAGAACGACGTTACAAAGTCATGAATATTTAGGTCTTCAAATTTAGCGAAGATGCGGCACTACAAATTCAAAAACTGAGATAAATAGGTTGTATGAACATAAGTGTTTATATTAAGAAGATAGTCAGCGAAATGTATGAAAAGAGTACTTTTCGCTAGTAAAAATTGATTTTTGAGCATTTGTAATCAAAAATGTAACAAAAACGATGCCTAGTGCCATTCAAATTGAATTTAGTTTTCATATAGAATTTTTGTTTTTCATGTAGAGTCTATGATAGGGGAGTACTTTTGAACCAATGATAAAAAAATTCGTTTTTACTTTTATTCAAACGTACGCCCCTATCATAGACTCTACATGAAAATCAAAAATTCTATATGAAAACTAAATTCAATTTGAATGGCACTAGGCATCATTTTTGTTAAATTATTTTGTAAATTTGCATTTAATCAATTAGTGATAGATAACATTCATTTGCCTTACTGCATTGTACCCAAGGAGTACTTTCTATACCTAATTTTCAACCTTAAATATGTATGTACACTAATCGCGGTACAAATTAATATTTTTTCTACTCCCTACTGTTTATTAATGACATTCCATGACTAGGCTGGATATGAAAATCATCCTAGCCAACTGTCATACATTTCTCTAAATTCATAATGTAATTACAAATTAAAGCCAAAAATAACAAAGTCGCAAAACTTCATTAATGCAATGTTGCCAGATTGATTATTTTTAACCTAACATTGGGGTATTTTTAATGTTAATAGTATTTTTGCTTCTAATTTTTGGTCGCAGAAAAAGTATACTATAAAACGCGTGTGGATATGAACCCTTACATTGCCCTCTGATCCCCAGCCCGAGGATTGACAAATTGCCTTCGGTAAACAAAAGCTTCTGCTTTTGACTAAGCAGGTTTCAGATGATTCTAGGATTAACTAGCATGTTTGGTCAAAGGTAGAAATTAAAAAAAAAACGCAGTTTGGACTTTGCCTAGTCAATGCTAGAAACAAATATTTTTTCCGACGACCATCTGAGAAAATCTTATATGTCAATCATATTAGTAGTTTAGAAAATCTATCATTTCAACACTATTAGTGTGTTAGGATTTCTGTTTTGTAACTCTGAAATACTTCTTGATATTCGATAGAGGCGCTGCGAAGGAATTCCGAAAGCCCTCTCTTGGATTTTTTTGAACTTGCAAAAAAAGGACAGTTCAAATAAAAATTTATATTTTAAATTGGAGTTATTATAAAATTTTTCCTGTACTCTGGAATTTTTGATTGTTTTGAGCATGACATTGAACTGGTAGATAAGGAGTTGTGATAGCAGAGGTTGTGAAAAAAAAGATGGGAGCATATCAACACCGGACGTAAATTTGTTATTAACCATCTTCAAATGCTTGAGTACAATTAATCCCGAAATAAGGCAGTTTGCCGTGGATAATTATGACACCATAATTAGTAGAATCCTGATCATTGTATACATTTGAAAAAAAAAATTCCGACGAGCATATGAGAAAATCGTATATGTAAACACCGGTTATGTTATGACTTTTTAATTGTTACTACAAAATATAATGGTCGCAAAATCTCCGTGGTCCTCGAAAAAATAGCGTACGCAACTCGCAGAAAGTGAATTTCGTGCTCGTGTAATATCCTCACTCGGCTAGCGCCTCCTTCGGCTACTTTGACACTCGCACAAAATTCGTCACTTTCTAGCTCGTTGCGTAATATACTATAATCAAATAATCACTAATGGTTAAATTTATTGAATCGAGACTGCTTCAATTTCAAGAGTAAATTGTCATAAAAATCGCAAGGCGAAGCCGAGTGATTTTTGAACAATCTACAAACGAAATTGTGCAACAAACTCGAGAGGAATCAATGACTTTTACTTAGAAAGTAATTTAATATTCAGCATGACTATACAGGGTCCGCCAAATGTCCCGAGACAGCGCTGTATTTTCTGATTGCGTGAATATATTTTTTCAAAAATGTGCATACTTATACAGTATCATAGAAACTACATTCTGAGATGGTTTAGAACTTCCCCATCTTTTGGGGGGGGTCACGAGGGAAGAACTACTTTTTTAAATTGCAACCTCTATCGAGTTTTAACTTATTTTAAAGAGAATGAAAAAAGAAACATATTCCTGCAAACCAAATGCCATTATGTTGATTTGTAGAAAGTTATTAACAAAAGAGTGCGGAAGAAAATCTAGTTACCATTGATATTTTGTAAAGAAAAATCATAGAATATTGTGTAAAAAAGCCTTTTTACGATAGACGGTGCTATCAGGGATGACAACGTAAATAATTATTATTAATTGGCATCGACTAGTATCCCAATTTGAAGCTAACGAATATTAGAAATAATTTGGCTCTATCATTACAGTAAATTAATAATATTAAATACCAAATTTTCTTACCTTTTTATTTTTTTTTGTTCATTGCACAACTTTCCAAGTATCTAATATTTGTTTTCTAAATTTTATAGCAAAAGCTCAAATTGTCGGCCTTCTTCAGTTTCGCATACCTAAGTGGTGATAAATCTAATTTTGCACGTTTTGGAGCATATCTCTATTAATTTGGTTGGTCTCGTCACGGATTCGATTTTCCAATTCAGTTTCAGGCTTTTTTGTGTACACTTGATTTTTCAAAGAACCCGAAAAGAAAAAACCAAGAGGGGTTAAAACAGGTGACCTTGGAGGCCATTCGAACCTAACTAAGCCTGCCGATATACCTATATGGAAAAGTTACTTTTAAAAAATTTCTTACTTCAAGACTAAAATGCGGGGGTGCATCATCCTGTTGAATTCAAATCATATTAAATAGGTCATCAGGATTTAAAATACGAATAGAGGGAATTATTTCGGTTGTTTAATAATTAGAGGTCCAAGTTTCCTTGAATCACAAAAGGCCCAATTATGTTCAATCCAATAACACCAGCCCATATATTTAGTTTCTGAGGATGTTGAGTGTTATGTTTCTGCATCGATCTTGGATTTTTATCACTCCAATATCGAAAATTATGTCGATTAACTTGACCATTTACATAAAAAGTGGCTTCGTCCGAAAAAACTACGGGTTGAAGAAAATTTGGGTCCCTGTCCAGTTTTTCCTTCCGGTTTCCAAAATTCTACGGACTAAAATTTACTAACGTCATGGAATTGAGCTGACTTTATTAAAGTGGTGTGAGGATCCTCAATATAGGACAAAAGTACTTCTTCCGAATTTTCTTCACTAGTTGCAGACTTGAGTCTACCACTTCTTGGTCTGTCTTTTACAATGCCTTCTTCTTCAAACCTTTTTAAAGTTATTTCAACAGTTGACTTTGAAATTGGAGGGCGTTCGTCGAAAAAAGGCATTAAAAACCTGAAGAACTTCATTGTACGACCTACGACCTTACTCTGTCTCCAAAACCACGAATCATTAACAGTGTAATTCTTTCTTTTTCCCTTAACTTTTGCGCCATTTTTAACTAATGACTTAAAATTCAGTAAAAATTTACTCAAAAGAAATTAATATCTAATAACTACGTTAATTAAAAATTCTAAATGTGCACTTTGATGGCATTTATTTGTCAATAGAATTTATACTGTTTTGTGTAAAGTGTGCAACATAATGATTTTCATCTAGTTACCTTTGCAAAATTTCAATGCTAACTAGATGAAAATCATTTTATTTTAAACTGTTTTAATAACTTTATCCTTAATAACTTTTTAACAAGTCTACGTAATGGCATCTGGTTTGCAGGAACGTGTTTCTTTTTTCATTCGCTTTAAAATGAGTTAAGACTCGATAGGGGTTGCAATTAAAAAAAATTGGGTAGTTCTCTCCATGTGACCACATAATTAAAATTACCTAAGAATAAACCAAGTATTTTTAATTAAAAATTGTGTGTTATTAAAATAGTTTACCTATATTTTTTTTAATAAAAATTATATAGGAAAATTTTCATAATTCCATGTTTATAATATATAATTATATAATTATTGATTTTTATGTTGGTTCAGGTGGTTAGAATTATCATTTTGTATTAATAAATTTGGTCCTAATTCTACCTTCTGTATATTGCACGAGTATTTTGTACTTGCAAATGATGTATGTGCACCTAAATACGTCTATAAATCATCAAGCATTGTTCGATCAAACTAAACAATGAGCTTAGCTTTACATTGGATTAAAATCATCAGTTATTAAAACTGGAGAACAAAGAGATTTATATCTCAATTTTTTTAAATTTTAACTAAATTAAAGTTTTTAAAATTTTAGTCTAAACTAAAATTTAAAATATATAAGAGAGTTAGATAAGTGCTGAAAAACTCGTTGCATTTATCGAAATCATTTCCTTATAAATGAGATATTGCGATTTCGTATTAATGTTTATACGTTTTTCATGAATAATATGTCTGAAAATTCAGGCACAATATGCCGTTGAAAATATGGCTCTTTATGCTGCCAAATTCAGGTTTTTAAATTTTCTACATTTTAAACTTCAATATGTGATATATTTTTTACTTAAAATATATATTACTTAAATCCTGAAAATTGCATAATCAATTATGTATTATAATATTATAAATATTTTTATAACCTTGTATAATATATTTTGATTCCTTTATCTTCTTGTCAGAGTAAATTTAGGATATAAAATTGCGCTGAAGGTAATGGTCAAAGAGTGTGGAGCTATAACTTACTGTGGTTGGTTCTGTTCAAACTCTCTAGAGGGTTGTGCTGTGGTGTTCATCTATGCAAGAGTGCTGAACTTGTTAACCCACTAGCACGTCACTACTTCTTATTGCTGCACTTTGGCATTTATTTGTGTTCTTGAAGCTACTATAAATGTTTCACATTCAATTGCTAAATTTACAACTTGAACATTTTAAATTATTTGAGCTACAAATGCACACATTAATTAGTATTTGTAGTAACTGTTTTTATTAAATTAATATGAAAATTTAAATATTTTATTAGTATATGCATATAAAGAATATAGATCAGAGAAATACGTGCAAATTATGATAAACTACTTACTCAACAACAAAGGAAGTGTCTTGCATATTCTATTAGTAATAGATGCTGGAATATTAAATAAATCTAAACCTTATTTTAACTACAAACGAAGTATGAAACGAATATATATATTATATTTAATAAATTAATACTATTTGCTATTGAGGATACCAATTAGTCGATCAAAAAATGTAACATCTAAATAAAACACGCCATTCGTGACTCTAGCCAATTTTGCCATTTTGCTAAACTAACTTATCCCTGGGTTACATTACGCTACTGCATTCGATACAGGGTGTAAGCAAATATATGCAAAAAAATTAGGACACGATTCCTTGGCTAAATCTAAAATAAAAAATATTTTGTTTATTTAAATTATGTTTTATTTAATAGCTTTGTGTCTCATTGAGCGGTAAAAGTGTATGTAACTTTCTTCTAAATTTCTTTAAAATGAAGTACAGAAATGCTGAGATGAGTGATATGCATTATGTATATGGTAACCGTGAAATTCCGTATCATTCAATATTTGTTAGTGTTCATCAACGCCTTTCTGAAACTGAAAATTTTATATCACATGCACCAGATAACGGGCGACCTCGCGAGGTTAGAACTCCACAATTAGAAGAAGCTATGCTCGACTAAATTGAAGAATATCCTGATTTAAGCACTAGGAAAATTGGTCGCGCTCTATACATGATACAATTTGGAAGATACTAAAGCGTCAGCTTTTGTATCTATACCATATCCAACGTGTCCAGGGTCGTTTGCCGCGTGACTTCCCACAAACGTTAAATTTCTGTCGATTGATGTTGATAAATATTGAATAAAATCCTTTGTTTTTGGCATAACTCTTGTCCACCGATGAGGCTACTTTCTTCTGGGATGCCATTACCAACTTCCATAATAATCAAGTTTGGTCCGACGAAAACCCGCACGCAATAGCGATTGATGTTGGTAAATATTGAATAAAATCCTGAGTTTTTGGCATAACTCCTGTTCACCGATGAGGCTACTTTCTTCTGGGCTTATCATCATCATTATCATCATCAATTTTCAGTCAATATATGGGCTGAAATTGTCGGAGATTATCTGATTGGTCCATATTTCAATTGAATTTTATATGCATTATGCACATTTCAGCATAGTTTCTAGACAGTACTTGGATAATTCGTATCCAAATCGTTGGATAGGTCGAGGAGGTTCACAACCTTGGCCACTTCGGTCTCCTGACTTCTTTCTTCTTAAGATTATTTCCTATGTGGTCACCTAAAATCGATGCTTAGAGCTAAATATGTATAATTTATTAGCCTTTAGTTTCATACAATTTTAAACTAGCCGATTATGAGCAGTAAAATCAATTCTTTTTTGATATTAACTGGATTTAGCTTTTAATAATGTTGTCGCTACTGAAATGTTCTATAACATCGTATACTCTACTCTTGAGGCCTATGTACCTCTTAAAGGACTCACAAATCTCTTTTCCAATCTGGTTTACATCAGAATTAAAAACCCTCATTAGGGACAAAAAAAGTGCTCATACAAAATATAAAAATTCAAATCTTCTTAGCGATTATCAAAAATTCATTTCTATTTGCTGAACACTTTGCATCAACCTATTCCACTAAAACACTTAACACAGCACTCTTTATCCTGAGAATATTCAATGTTGAAGAAGTATTTAATGAACTCAATCAGCTTAACTATAAACTGAGCTTTTGCCCTGATGGTCTTCCACCTACTTTTCTAAAAAATTGTGCTACCTCATTAGCGGTTCCCATCCACAGACTGTATGAAATATCATTAACACCAGGTAATTTTCCTCAATGCAGGAAGAATCACCATTCTTATAGATTGGAGTGATGTAGCCAACGTGGCCAATTATAGGTGGCCGATATGTATTCTAAGCACCATCCCTAAAACATTTGATAAATTAATCACTAATAAAATTACTCTTCTATTCAAATACATTATCACCAATGACCAACATGGCTTTTATTACAAAGGTACATCAACTAAAACTAACCTAACAGCATTTCTTCAATTTGTTATCAATGCCTTTGAGGAAAGGATGGAAGTAGTAACCATCTTCACCGACTTTTTCAAGGCTTTAGACAGAGTTTTCATTACTAAGCTGTCGGCACTAGGTATTCACGAAGTTAGGCTTTCTCCCATATAACCTAAAAGAGAAGGAAGCGATTTGGTTGAGCAAATCAGTCAAATTTTGATAAAAGAACACACCTAATATATCACGTTGCTTTGCATATTCAAAAGTTCTTATCTTTGCTGATGATTTAAAATTCTTCGCCATAATTTCAAACCCTTCAGACTGCCTCAACTTACAACATGACCTGAACGAACTCTAAATTTTACTTCATTTTAATTTTGAATCAAACTACATTTAGATCCAAGTAAGGTGGGCACTGTCCAACTGAATTAATGAGAGTGTTAAGAGTCAGCTTTGTCCAAGTATACTTTGATCCTGTAAACGCCAATTTAGGCTGTGCGCATAGACGAGAGTCGCAGCGAGCGGCGCGGTGAGACTAGATGTGTTGTAAACATTTTTTTTTGCGAGGACGAAACACTTTGGTCTAAGTACGAAACTCAGTAAGACCAGTCACAGTCGAGAAAGAAATCTATAAAATCACTTAAATCTAAACATCTATGAGCAGGTTGCGGGATTCGAACCCGCACCGTCAGCGACCACACTCTTGGATACTATCGATCCAAGCCATTTGGCCACCGAGGCCTCGTGTTATAAACATACTCACACGGTTTTCCTCGAGGGTTCCAGAGCGGTTTTGTATTTTACGTTATGCTAATACTTCAAAAAATAAATTCCACCACACACTATGGTCTAATTTTGTATTCAAAATTAATTAGACCATTTTACTAATGAAATCTTCACCTCGACGCTCGCCGCTTGCAAAAACTCGTCAGTATTCGTGGTTGCATTTAAATACATTGGATTATTTAGATAGATACACTCACTACTCACTACTCACCTCGCGCAAAAACGCGGCGCGTCGAATGTAGAGGTATCGTGAATATACTGACGCCGTTTTGTTCGAGGTTTCCAAAGCGGTTTTGAATTTTACGTCGTGTTAATCTACGACACCGTGCGGGAACCTCGCTACTTGCAAAAACTCGCCAGTATACGCGCTTGCATTTAAATACATTGGTTTCTTGCACTTCGAGGTAAACCTCTCGCAAAAACGCGGCAGCAAAAACACCGCCGTAGTCGCTGCTACTGATAGCTACAATTTTAAGGAACTGCTATTAGCGTTCATCTACACACAAATTATTGTTAAAATGCAGGCCATTGGCTCTCTTCCACAAATTTTAGGATACGCAATCAGGTAAGGATGTATAGAAATAGTTTTTCAATCAATATAGTCCAAAAACGAGGAAACTGGATAGGCAAGTATACATATAAATCAGAAAAAAATTTAAAAACTGTCAGACGTCTAGAAAGATGCTTTTAAAAAGACATTTTTTATTGACCACTTATATAATGTCGAAATATAAGAAAATATTATCTACATACCTATACATTTTTCTATTACAACAAATTCACATACCAAATTTTATCCCGATCGTATAAACCGATTTTTAGAAATTAAGAAAAATCGAAATATTTTCAAGAACTTTGTAGCACCTGTATATCCCATATTTGAATAAATTTCCCCACATCAGAGTTGGGTAAAATACTATTTTTTTATTTGAAATACAAAATACTAAACAGTTTTTTTACATAAAATTTGAAATTCCTATTTTTGACTTATTCAAGTTAAAATAAAACATTCTTGGAATAAAAACATATACATATAAATACAAAAATTTATAGGTTTTTGTTTCATGTTCCGCATAATGCTATAAGTGCTTTTGATGTATTACACATATTCACAATTTCAAAAACCTTCGCCTCTTGAATAAGATGGAGAAGGGCTTGGCGGTTCGTCGAATTTGGTCTCCATGTCCAATAAAGCCACATTTTTACATTTCTCGCCATTACCATTAAAATTATAATCTTGTTCTAATGAACTGATTACTCGGTAATTTTATTTTGGCAGTACCTTTTCGCCACATTTAGCGATTTAGCACTGAGTGCAACTGATACCCAACACCCAACTGAACCCAAAATCAAATAACATAAAACAAATTAGAAGAAAATCTCGTTTGTTTGTATATTTATTTAGGTTTGTAAAGATTGAATCTACATAGAATTTCAAATTTGTTAAAGTATTTTGAAATACTTTAAAATCCGAAAATATAATATGATTTTTTTAAGGAGTGAAGTGAAGTGATGGTGCTAGGTGATTTTGGTAAATATTCAGTACACAAGAAGACGCAAAACTTCCCAAATTTATTATTGGATACAAATTGTATAAAGTTGGATACAAGGAAGATTTTCGTCTTCTTGTGTAAACGTATTTAAAACAGGAGTTAGGTAGTTAAAAAATATACTTATATTGGGTATTTTCATATTATGATGGGATTTATTTTTAGTCTATTTTTTGCTCGGATGCTGTTTCGTGGTCAAAGTAATTCAGTAATTTAGTTTAGGGTTAGGACAACATATGATAACAAAGCAAACGCAATTTTCTAGAAATGGATCCGTATTTTGCTAAAACGTTTCGCATTGTAAACGTAAACTGGGGAAGGCTTTAGCAGCGTCGTTTGGAAATATTTAATAGATTTATTATAACGGCCAACTGAGCATAAACGCTAAAGTTTTATTATTTATTTTAAAGACTTTTTTACTTTCAAAAAGGGAAGGATGTTAGTTTTTATGTATTATTTGCAAGGTAAATTTATTATACAAATGTTTCTTGAATATAAATTTTTTGAATTTCTAAAACTTTAAAATTTTTTTATTTGATAATCTATCAACTCAAATAAAAAATATAGTTACTATTTTTTGTGGTAAAAATATAAAAATTGAATTTTAAAGATATTTTTTTAATTTTAGTTTTTAATTACAATGATATCAATAAATACTAAAAGAAATAAAATACGAAATTGAATAATTTTCGGTAAAACATTTAGTATTCATAAAAAGCTTTTGAAGAATTGAAATAATTTTAGCATTTCTAAATATAATTAAAAGGTGGGTCGAAAAGGAAGGACCGATCATCTTAGGTTCATGCAAATTGTAATTTGTAATAAAAATGCGGGCGTTTCATGAAAATGCGTTTTCGCTGATTGCAAAAAATTTACATTTCTGATTACTGTCTGTACTAATAATACCCTGCCAAAGCCAACTTTCCCTGGAGGCCTAGAAGACGAGCAAAAGAAATTTATCCTAAGATTACTAACAAAAAATGTTTTTATCCAAAAGTATAAAATATAAAATATAAAAAATAAAAAATAACTACAATTCAATGCTTTTACTAAATAAAATTTAGTTGAAAGATTACTAACAAAAAATGTTTTATTTTCAAAAATATAATATATTTAAAACAACTACAATTGAATGGTTTTACTAAATAAAATTTCGTTGAAATATTTACTATTATATTTTATGTTTTTTCAGGTAATACTGAAAAATTAAATACTCACCTATTTTTCACTTTTATGAATATTAGAAGGAAAAAGTTTTCTGACTTCTTGAAAGTGTAATTAAAAGTGAAACTTGTGTTTCTTGCTTAATTATTTAAATTCTCGCTACTTGATAACATCTTCCATTCGCTCTCTTTCACGTTTAGCAGAAAACGTTTACGCTAACTTTGATGATATTTGTTTAATTTCGAAGCTACAATAACAGCAAACTTATTGAAAATAATTAATTAAAAAAGTTTTTTAATTTGTTTTTAGATTAATTAGGGTTTCATTTTAGGAGTGCAACTTTCCTGATAGATTTGTCGGATGTTTATGGGCCGAATTAAGGCAGGGAAGTGAGGGCATTAGGCATTGCAGTTAATACCAGAGGGAGCTAATGTGGGCCTTTTTGGCAGCGAGGCGTAACAGGCGCTCTCTTCCGCTCTTTCCCTCGGGAATACGTAGCGGCACATTAAACAAATGAGCGCTTCGTTGGCGCGTCAAACTTTTACAACAATTTCAATCAAAATGATTGCAGTATTAGTCTGACTCGGTCTGTCGGACACAGCTTATTAGTAAGACGCCAAATTTTTGTTTTTGTCGTTAGTAATTTCAAAAATATTTTTACAACAATTTGATAAAAGTTCTAAATTTGAATAATAAATTACCTCAAATTTAATTTCACTTATTCTTAAAAAATGTCAATTAACCAAAAATTAAAATATAGGGTAAGTCCGTAATATGGAATAAATTAAAAAAATCAGCGAAGGTTCGATTTTGAAAAAGGGGCATAATCGTAAAATGCCCACGTGACGTCATCACATTTTTTTAATGGAAACCCTCAATTTTTACTATACTAGAAACCATTGCAAAATTTCAGTGACTTATCTCCTTTCCTTCCGAAGATACAGTATTGGAAAAAAAAGTAGAGCAACATTTACATTTTCTTAATATATAGGTTATAATACATATTCTGTAATATAGTATATTACGCAACGAGCTAGAAAGTGACGAATTTTGTGCGAGTGTGAAAATAGCCGAACGAGGCGCTAGCCGAGTGAGGATATTACACGAGCAACGAAATTCACTTTCTGCGAGTTGTGTACGCTATTTTTCCGACGATCACGGAGATTTTCCGACCATTATTAATATTTTGTAGTAACAACATAACATAACCTATGTTAACAGCAGCTGACATTGAAGTTATCGATTATTTTTAGTTAAATGTAAATAATTGTAGGTGGCGCTGTTTTGACGGAAGCAACTTATCGAAACGAATAAAAAATGTTCCTATTTTATTTAAAATTTACAGAAAAGTGAAGTATATAATGATTTTAATAATAAAATTAGTAATATTGGCGGGGTTAAATATAAATTTTTATTTGAACTGTCCTTTTTTGGAAGTTCAAAAAAATCCAAGAGAGGGCTTTCGGAATTCCTTCGCAGCGCCTCTATCGAAAATTACAAGAACTATTTGACAGTTACAACATGGAAACTTAAAGTCACTAGTGTTGAAATGAACGATTTTCGTCGGAAAAATAACTTTAATATTTCAAAATAAGAATGCTTTAAATCTACATTATTTCATAATTATTTTATTAAATAAAAATAAAAATTGCAGGTTTAGTAAAATAATTTAGTAATAAGGCTGGAAAAAAGTAGAGCAACAATTAGAAACTTATTATTTATTCATATAAAAATACAAAAATTAAAGTGCAAACTAATATTTTGTCCAATACCCGTTGTTCTTAAGATACTTAAGCACATCTTCTGGGCTTTGATTTTAAAAGATTATTAATTAAAATTGGATCTACTTCATCCCAAGCATTTTGAAGCGCTGAAAAGAGTTTGTCCAAATGTTTGTAACTTTTATAGCGAATTTTGTTATCCAAAATACTCCAAAGGTTTTTAATTGGATTTAAATCCGGAGATTGTGATGGTCATTTGAATAAATTATTTTTTTCTTCCGCAAACCATTGCTTTACAAACTTTGATGTATGCTTCGGATCATTATCCTGTTGAAAGAAGTGACGTAATGGGAGAGTGCTGTCAGCATATGGGACCATAACGTTCTCAAAAATATTTTTATACACAAAACGATCCATTATGCCATTTATACGATGAATGGGGCCCATTTCGAAACCAGAGAAGCACCCCCAAACCATTACAGATCCACCACCATGTTTTACTGTATGTCGAACATATTTGAGATGTAATCTTTTGCCCTCAGGACGTGTTACATATTGGATTCCATCACAACTTATCAAGGTAAACTTTGATTTGTCACTGAATATTACCCTATTCCAATATTTCAAAGTCCAATTAATGTGGTCTTGAGCAAATTTAATTCAGACACGACTGGTTTTCTTGGAAAGTAGAGGTTTCTTTTCTGGTCTTCTAGCTATAAGATTGTTCTCACTTTGGTTTGATAAGATAAAAATCGGATTTGTTTTGAAATATTCACGTAATGTGTTTTTTCGTGGCCGTCAAGACTTTTTCTTGAAATCTACTGCTCCACTTTCATTATACCTTTTTATAATTCTAGATATAATGCATCTATGAAGCGAATACTTTCTAGAAATATCTGCTTTTGTGACACTTTTTTTTAATAAAATCACTAATTATCAAAATTTTAATATCTTTTGAAATTTTTATTCCTCGCGCCATGATGGATAAGCATAAACTAAGTATTTGAGTAAAATGTGAAATAAAATTTTTCATTATTTTGTGTATTATAGTAAAATGTTGCACATGTTTCTCTACTTTTTTCCAACAATAAAGCGTGAATGATAAAAATTCTTTAGAAAGATAGTAGATAGACGGCGAATCGCATTTTTTTATCATTGTTAAAAAAGTACGCCCCTGTCATAGACTCTACATGAAAAACAAAAATTCTATGGGAAAACTAGATTCAATTTGAATGGCACTAGGCATCGTTTTTGTTAAAATTTTGATTACGAATGCCCAAAAATCAATTTTTACTAGCGAAAAGTACGCTTTTCAAACATTTCGCCTACTACCTTCTGAAATTTTCAAAGAAATTTATTTTAAAATAAATTTTATAAATTGGATACTAAATACTGAGTGTTAAAATTAAACATTATTTTCACTATCTTTAAAAATTTTAGAAAAAAAGAAAATGTCGCTCTACTTTTTCCAATACTGTACCTATGATCAATCGAAAATTGGAAATTTTCAGTTTTCGATTTATCATATCTTCGAAACGAGTGAAGATAACCCCCAAAATTTTGTATGGGTTAACAGGATTAGACGTCCCTTCAATTTCTGAACTAAAATTGCCATGACGTCACGGGAGTGTATGGTATGTCCTCATATAAATTTAAAATGACCTAAAAGTTTAGACGTCCTTTCAAATTGTTTTCTTAAAATTGTTAGTTTACATTTAAAAGAATTGTAATGACTTTACGTGGGCTTTCTACGATGACGTCATATAAATTTTACTAAATAATCATAATCATTGTTATTCTTTTTATAATTTAAATTAAGTCTTATTTTCCATATTTAAAATTGAGGTGTGTATTAAAATTAATAAAAGTAATTATAATTATTTTAATACATTATAATCTTTTGTATTTTTTGAATCAACTTAAACATCGTTACAATCCTGATTACTTAACTGTAGAACGAAGGGTGCAAGTTAATGACCTAGAATAGAAATTTAAGAAAATAAAATGTTCACAATGGTAATTAGGTAAAAAATGTGAATTTTTGACTGGCCTTAATAAAAGGATGTGGCTAGTTGCACATACAGTATGTACTAATTAATTACTGGCTCAGTATGTACAAACTAATCACTATTTGCACATACAGTAAGTACGAATTAATGACTATTTGGACATACTGTATGTACCTTTAATTGATTATTTGAACATACAATATTTCCAAATAAATGAGTATTTGGACATGCATGAATATGAGTATACAAATTAACACATGCAATACCTCAGAATATAAAATTTATTATCTAACAATCTAGGTATATTTTAATGTTCGATTTTTTTTTTAATTTTCAAAATAATTTTTTTTTTGAATTTTCATAAAAATTTTGGCCTTATTATAGTATTTTTTAAACAAAATCTATTAATATTACTCTTAAATAATTAAAATAATTAAAATACATTATAAATTATGAAATTTATTAGGACGTTTTAAAAAAATTTTTATCACAAACATACTTAGAACTTACTAATGTTTAAGAATAAGTACAAAAAATAGGGGTTGCATTTAAAATAAGAAAAAATGAAACCGGAAGTTAAATTGAATTTTTTTTTCAGTTCAATAAATAGGCCAGTAAAATAGACGTCCGTTGGTGGAAATTAATGTTGGAAAGCAGGAAATTGTTTCCATCGCTTTATTTGATATCAAATTAAAGTATCCTAGGTTTGCACGGTCCCTCGACGCGAGCTTACGTCAGGGTACCAAAAAAACACGCACTTTTCGCACTTTTTTTTAAATGGCTGTTCTAAAAAACCACCTTTATTTATACAGGGTGGTGATTATTTCGATGCTCACCATTGGTATCTTTTAAAGTGGAGGAGATACGAGATCGATTAAATTAGAGAAAATGTGCTCATTTTTATGGCCATTAAAAATCTGAAAGAAAATTTAGGATATTTAAACTCGATGTAAAATTATGGCCAAAAAACAAAAAATGTGATTTTGGAAAATAATTTATATTTGCCAAACCAATACTGGTACATCAATGAAATTTGGTACCATTAAATTGTTGACTATTCTGAGTTAAATGACGTAAAAAATTGTTTTTTGGCCTCCTAGATTCGAAGCCGCGATATTCAACTTTTTTATTTCTTATGGCCGCCATGTTGGATTTTTACATCATCAGATAATAAATAATAATAAATTTTCAGATTGCTAATTAACTTTAATATATTCCTTTAGAAAATGTATTAAACTTAAGAATTTGTATAAAAAACAAATGAAAGCAATGCTTTATGGACAGTTTCCATGGTTACTATATAAAACTTTGATTTAATTTGTTTTTTATACAAATTTTCAAATTTATCACATTTTCTAAGGGAACACATTAATGTTAATTAGCAATCTGGAAATGTATTATTACTTATTATTTGATGAGGTAAAAATCCAATTTTGAGGCCATAAGAAATAAAAAAGTTGAATATCGCGGCTTCGAATCTAGGAGGTCAAAAAATACTTCTTGACGTCATTTAACTCAAAATAGTCAACAATTTAAAGGTACTAAATTTCATTGATGTAGGAATAATGGTTTGGAAAATATAAATTATTGGTTGAAATTCACTATAGGGTGTGGGCGTGTCCACACGGGAATCCTTTCTTGGAGACAAATATTTAGTGTCATAGATTTTAGTGTCAGCTGCTGTCACCAATTATCACTATTCGTTGAGACTCAAACAGTCACATTTAATTAAAAATATTAAAATTATAGTCGAATAATAAAATAATAAAAATTGATTGTTATGAAATTTGACGGAATGCACCATAGATAATATAATTTATATAGAATGCAAACTCAATGCTAAATTTTGATAACACAAAAAAACTTGGCCCCAAAAGGCGCTTTATGAACCTAAAGAAAAAATCAACTTGGCGAATCATTTTTTAGTTGTCAGAATTGATAGTTATGTTTTAGTTAGCTTTCAAAATGCATCAGTTTTATGTTTTTTAGAGAAATGATACTTGAGTTTAAAAGGGTCTTGTTACTGTTACTGTTGGATTTTCAGCAATTTTTTATTAATTCTACATCTAGGTATATTTACTTTTTCTACTTACATCCTATGCTTACATCTCACATTTTTAAAATATTTTATTAATTTTCAAGAATACTTTTACACTGGGTTTATACAATTGTCCTTGCAACATCTAAGTGAGACTTTGTAAGGTTTTCCAGATAATGCCAGGAGAATGGATTTGGATTTTCAAAAGACGTAGAAGTTTAAAATTTATATTTTCTAATTTATTTTTCATACTTCTACTTTTATAACATCTAAAATCTTCTTTAAATCTGTTTTACTGATTTACACTTTGTATGTAACTCTATACAATTTCTAATTTTTAAATAAAATGTTTAAATATAAAATTTTGTTTATTATGTTATATTCTACAAATTGGGTGGTTTATGTAAATATGTATCTTTAATTATAGATAATAAGTAATAAATTTGTATGAAAATTTAAAAATAACCCTTTCAAATTAAAGATACATCTTTATAAAATAATAAAACTACAAAATACAAATATAAAAATTGCAGATTCAAAATTCCCGCGCGTCTAAAAATACTTGGCCCCAAAAAACCAGAGGGCGCTTTTACGTTATCAAAAGCTACTATTGAGTTAGCATTCTATACGTATTATGTTATCTATGGACTCATTCTAAACCATGGTAACGAAAAACTTTTTTGAATAATACACGCCCACACCCTATAGTGAATTTTTACCAAATTATTTTCTAAAATCACAAATTTTAGATTTTTGGCCATAATTTTGCAATGAGTTTATTGCCCGTTTTCACCAACTATTCCTAAAATTTAAAAAATTGTTTATAGCGCTGGTTGCTAGGTATTTTTAATCATTTAATAATTTAATTTAATCATTTAATAAAAAATACCTAGCTACTAGCGCTATAAGCAATGCATAAGTTTTAAGAATCGTTGGTGAAAACGAACATAAATATCTTAAATTTTCTTTCTGATTTTTAATGGCCATAAAAATGCGCAACTTTTCTTTAATTAAACCGACCTCGTATCTCTTCCACTTTAAAAGATACCAATGGTGAGCATCGAAATAATCAGCACCCTGTATAAGTTGAAAAAAAAAAAAATTTTTTGAAAGTTTATAAATTTGAACCACAAAGGATGTAGAGCATCAAATTTTGAGTTTAGTAATATCTAGTATTAGTATCTAATATGTATATCCATTTAGATCCAGAATATTTATATTTATATTGGAATAAAGCCTTTAAATCGGTTATTTTAAAATTAGACAAATCACAGCCAGTAATTATCGGTGGTTACATAAATGTTGCTCACGAAGGAATAGATTTGGATAATCCCAAAACAAATAAGAAAAATGCTGGATTTACACAAGAGGAAAGAGATGGTATGACCGACTTTTTGGTTTCTGGGTTTGTTGATACTTTTCGTATATTTTACCCGTATCAAGAGAAGGCATACACATTTTGGACATACACGATGAAAGCTCGAGTGAGTCGTGTAGTAGGAATAACTGATAGTGTTCTCTTGAAATGGATTTCTTCTATGCCTGATGCTGTCGTAGAAATATCTCTGCAAATTGAACAATTTTGTGGGATCACTTTCGCCTCTTAACAACATATAGATGACAGATTGTCTAGGGTTGGAGAAAGCATCATGTCAATATAAGCATAGGAGTTGCAGTGGACCAAAAAATAAATAACCACCAAGCTTATGAGATTGAAATGCAAACACAATTGGGAGCAACTTTAAAGACAAAGACGAGTAACATCCCTTATATGTATTATGTCTAAAGTTAGGATCCGTGAAGAGGATGTACCTGTTAATCCTGATACTACTTTTAGGCTCATACCATTTTTCAAGAGGTCTAACAAAAACCTAAACACAAACTTTGAATTTGAGCTGGCACCCTATTCACTTTCGATTTTTGATGACACTGAAATGCGAAAAAATTTTTATGAATTATTTGAACCATTAATCAATGAAGATGGGAATATACAGGGTGTTTACGGTTCACCCGTTAACTTTTGAAGAGATCATAGAGGTTAAAGAAAAAAGATACTGTTATTCTAATTTGATTAGATACACCGTTTATAAAATAATAGACAAAACAAACAAAATTATAAAAATTGTTTGAAATTATCAACCATTCACTGGCACATCTTTGAAGTCCTGGGCCTATACAAAATTTTAAAAGTATAATGTGAACTTTTGGGAAATAAATGCATAAAAAGTTATCTTTTGGCAGCACCCCCAAAGGGTTGTAACTCTCTTATAAAGAAAGTTTCACTAAGATGGTTTTTGTTTCACCCCTAGTAATCTAAAATGTTAACGGGTTAACCGTAAACACCCTGTATACATGGATAATCCTGTATACATGATATATGGTGGATTTCTTTTGCACAGCTAGTAGTCTGGCAGTCAAAGAATCATTTGAAAATATTTTACAATAAACCAGGAACCACCATGACGAAAAAGCATTTCCTGTCCAACGACCATAACAAACAACGCCTCATTTCTATGCTCCGTGGAAAACTAGAGAGTGAAGGGTTTCTTGTAAGAGTAGCTGTGGCAAACGCAGATAGATTAATTGTTACAACTGCAATTGACATTGCACATTCGTCAGAATTTGTGGTAATTATTGGAGACGATGCAAATCTGGTTAGCTTATTTATAGCACTGGCATTATCCTCGTCTCACACCGGGAAGGAAGGGTAGGAAAGGGCCTTAGAGTTCCCTTAGGAAGCGAAATCGGACATATGTTCATAGGAAGTATTTTTCTTAAAATTAGTCGTAGAATCGCTTTCTATAATTTAGCAGCTTAATTTCGGAACACCCGGTATTTGACCCAATTTGAAATATTCGATATTTGCTAAACTCAAAATTTGATGCTCTACAACTTTGATTTATAAGTATATTCATTAAGATAAATCATTTGTCGTTTTCATGATACATAGGTTTGAAAATAGTAAAAAATGTCGTTTTTTCACTGTCGATTTCAACCACTAACTTAATTTAAAGTTTGGTATTGAGTCAACGCCGCATTTAATTTTCTTTAATTCTTGTAATAGTAAAATTTTCGTTTGTAAGCATCGTTTTAGTTTTACAAGCGAAAAAGTAAAAAAAAGTACGAAAATTTCTTGTTTTTTGGTGCCCTCAGGTATTTTTCGACTTACTTCTACGAAAAAAGGCTTTTGAATTATTCCTAAACTTATTATTTTTTTATTTTATTTAAAAGGTAAAGTTGCTCCCAGCTGGAAGTTGGACAAAGAATACGCGATCGTGATTACTTTTGTCCCACTTCCAGCTGGGACCAACTGTACAGCATACTTTATGACTTTTAATTTTATTTTTTAGGAGTACTATTTAAATTTTATTTTTTATTCGAAAGCCTACATCTTTTTATTCTTTTATAGTAATTTAACTTTTTTTGAAATTATTATATGAGTCGTGAAAAACCTTATTTTCAAAAAGTGCGAGTTTAATTGCACTTACTTTAATTACCAAATCTACAGGAAAACGTCAAATATTTTATTTTGTTTCTCAATTTTAGTTCAAACCGTTGCTTGAATTTTTTTAATGCTTTAAAAATATTAAAAGTATTGATAATATTAATTTTTAAGAGACGCAATTCTTTTACAAACCATGATCAGAATAAAATATTTTCATTAGTTGCGTTTATATATTATTATAAAATTTATTTAACCTACATATTATAATATATGACTTATTAATGAACTAATAAAAATATTATCGTTAATCCATCGGTATGTGAGGTCTTGAAAACATTATTATTAATATTTATTTACTTTCTAAAAGTATAGCATACATTTAATTTAAAATATGAAAAAATTGAATGTACTAATACAGGGTAGTCCCACGAAAACTTCCTTTGTCGTTACTTAACTTCGTTGAACCACCCAGTATTTTGCATACCTGTATTAAATTGACTTCATTTAAGCCAATTCGAATAATTGGTTAGAATACTAAAAAATGTGCATTATGTGACCCAGCTAGCAATATTTAATTGGCCGACTGTCGGCCGAATATACGCCGCCCGTACTAGTAGCGACGGCCCTTAACTGCCAAAAAGTAATGGGCCTATGTCTATAGGAGACACCGGCCGACATACGGCCCAACGCAGCAATGCCGTCAAATTTGAACGGACGCCAGCATCGGCCCATTGCAGATCCAACATTGTTTTAGTTTATAAAGACATCGCCCCACCGTCGGCTTCGCACATTACCACTGTGTAATATATGCTGGGATAATGCATTATATACGCATTTTTTATGTAGGGTAATTAATAGAATTCGATTTTATAGTTTTTACCTTTATTTTAAAACAGCAAAATGTTTCTAAAATAAAATTAACAAATAAACATACAAATATACAAAAAAATATTATGAACAATAAAAAAATATTCAAATCAATAAAAAACATTCTGGTCAATAAAAAAAATGTTCTGAAAAAAAATATATTCTGAACAATAAAACTCTGTTGAATAAAAAAAAAGAAATCACATAATTATATCAAATAAAAAAATATTCTAGAAATAAATAAAATTAAAAACAATCTCTCTTATAAGGAACAAAATAATTCCTATTGCAACCTTTTCCTTTTTACTTCGTATGCCTTCTTTGATTTCGCCCACCTTGTCGATCACAGGCATTACGTAACCAATTCTTGATAATTGTATTAACTTCTGTTTGTGTTGCTGAGCAACAGAGGGGATTTTTTCTTGTAGATACTAGAAAACATTTAATTAAAATATGTTAATTATGGTTTACGTATAAAAAACTTACGTAAAATCAGATTTATAATATTTTGAAATCTTTCAAAGGATTCCTTTTCATTTCTTCCCGACCAGTTGTACAATAAAGCTAATTTATTGTCTACAATTTTGCCCAGTATTCTTCTTGTCGTGTCATGTATATCTTTTCCTCCCACTATTGATAATATCTTAATCTAAAAAAAAATAACAGTAATAAAAATTATTCTAAAAACATAAAACTTTTTTACTTACATGTTTGGTCATTTCATTGTTGTCTTCAAGTTTTTGGTTGAATATATTTAATTCTTCTTTTGTCTTAATAGAAACAAGGTTACCATCAGTAGGTAATTTTTCATTAAAACTCATCACTGCGTTAGCTTCATCTTGTCTTATAGAAATTAGATAGTCTACTTTTCTTTTGAGATTTTCTAAAGTACTCAAAACTTCATTGAATTTTAGTTGAAGTTCAACTAAAATCGCTAAAAGAAACCAGTGAATATTTTGTACATATCAACAAAGTGGAGGCTCCTTACTAGTATTCGTTTTACATTCTTTACAGTTGTTCGAAGGCCCACTTGAATTACCATAATGTTGTGCCGAAGTAAGTGTTTCGTTTAAAGACACTTCAGAATTATTTCTAAAATCATCTGAGGTTCTAGCTATATTGCCCGCCTGTTGTTTAGAAGTAAAAATGTAACACGTGCTCAAATGTATAAATATAAAATACATACCTTAAATATTAGATTGACTTCAACACTATGTTTAATTACATCAACAAAAGCTAACTTCCTTATTGTTAACAAACAAGATGATAATGCACTTTTTAGTCTTTTTAATTGAAAAATAATTCACGTTTAAGGACTAACCTCTAATAAATTGGCGCAAACTTTGTTCTTTGTTGAATTGCGAATGTCATTTGGAAGAAATGCGTACGATGAAGGCCGATCGTCACCGATCGTAACAATTTATGGCGATAAAATAAATTTCTGTAAATTTCAATTGAGACCTCGGCGACCGTGTTATGGCCCGTTAACTTGCCGATCCAGCCTTAACATATGAAAAAAATATTTACAAATCTACCGAAACGAAGCGTTGGATCTGCTACGGTCCTGAACTACCAATCAACGCCGACGCTTTGCCGACATTACCATCATATTGCCGCCTGTCGGCCGATGTAAATTGCTTGCTGGGGAATGGTGTCTTAAGTTTAATTTATCATCTTTTGGATCCCAATTTAAAATCTTTAGAAAATATTACAATATGCTGAAACTATAACGTTGGGAAGTATAAAGTGGAAACAATCTTACGTAAAACAATTTCTAACAAAAATAATTGTTTTTTACTTTAAGTACCAAGTTTCTCAGTGATTTAAAATGAAATTAAAGTGGAGAAAGTCGATTTGTTAGGTTGGCTGCATACAATAGATTGAGACGTGTTGTTTTATAACATTTTAAATTTTCTGTTCGTGTTTTAATTTTAGAAAAATATTTACTTTAGTACTATTTTTTGTTGTTTTTTCCTCCCCTCAACATTTATGATTGTAAAACCTTTTACAATAATATGACACAACACAATTTTAATAAAAACAACGCCAGCATAAATATCTATAAAAAAAGTTTTAAAAGTAATAGAAAATTGTTAATAATCATATCTTTGTTCTTCAATAAACTATTCAGATATACCTATTCCGATTTGAGATTTTAAGGACAAATAATATATGAAATTGAATATCAGTGGATCAGTTTCCATTTATTGGTGGACGTTTGACGGAGCTTTGGCGTTACAAGTAAAAATATTTATATACATTTAAGTATATATTTTCTCTTCTAAATTATTTAGAATATTTATTAACTGGACAAAATTAGTAAGATTAACTAAATTTATTAAGTATTTTTTTGTTTAATACTACCTACTTCTGTTTTAAATAGTAAAAGGTGAAATTAAAGTAAAATGTATAAAATATTGTTAATATTACAAACATAAACTATTTACTTCACATAATGCTCACAACTAACTAAAACTTTTAAATTATTAAAACAAGAACACACTTAATAACTCTATCGGGATTTTAATGGTATGAAAGGACCAACAAATGAACGACTAATTTCTCTGCATAAGCTTACTAGTTTCGGTTTTTATTGCTGAACCATCATCAGAGCTACAAATAAAAATACACTTTTTACAATCTCATTTACCTTGAAACACATATATAACAACAACTAATTAAAATTGTTTATAATTTTTTTTTGTACAAGGGCATTGTTTACCTTAAAAATTGAAATTGTCTATTGTCAACACAAAAATACATGAAGGATCGCTTAGCAATCGGTATGTAGCCATTAATTAAAATGATCAATCTCACGATTGTTGAAATGCCATCGATAACAAACACACCTTTGACTTTGATATTAAAAAAGTAGACATTTTGGCCTATGAATCAAATCTAAAAAAAAACGTCTATTCATGGAATCAATTGAGATAAAAAAGCATAGTAGTAGTATTAACTTGAGAACTGATTTAGCAAACTTAAATAATATATATCAAAATTTAATTAAGCAATGTTATATAAAAAGTATTAAGAAATGAATTTTTCTGGAATGTTAGTTATGTAACCATAGTTGTTTGTTTAATCAGTTATCTATTTTTAAGTATGTATGTAAGGTTCTATGTTTTTATTGCTTCTTTGGTCTTTCTGACATCTGTAGGTGAACTTGTCATTCTTAGCCAAATGTGCGTTGAGTGGTTACACATTGATTCGTTTATCCTACTAAATCTTAAATTATATTTCAACAATCGTGAGATTGATCATTTTAATTAATGGCTACATACCGATTGCTAAGCGATCCTTCATGTATTTTTGTGTTGACAAGAGACAATTTCAATTTTTAAGGTAAACAATGCCTTGTACAAAAAAAAATTTATAAACAATTTTAATTAGTTGTTGTTATATATGTGTTTCAAGGTAAAAGAGATTGTAAAAAGTGTATTTTTATTTGTAGCTCTGATGATGGTTCAGCAATAAAAACCGAAACTAGTAAGCTTATGCAGAGAAGTTAGTCGTTCATTTGTTCGTCCTTTCATACCATTAAAATCCCGATAGATTTATTTAATTCCTAAGGACGTTAATTATTCAATACACTTAATAACAGTTTAAGGATAATATTCAATACTGCCACTATTGTTATATTTTTCTACCTTTCCAATATGCTTCTTGAATTATTAAATGATTCTTTTGGTAAAGCTTTCCATAAAATATCTGCATGTTGCTCTTTTGTAATATCTATGGTACCAATTTTATATTGTTTTCGTATAAAATGTAATTGTATGTTGGTGACGCACTAAATTGTAGAACATTAAAGTGTCGAATGATAAAGTATTGAAACCCAAACGTGTCGAACTGGTAAATTATCGAATCGCAAATCCGTAAATTATTCGTAGAACGCAAAAATGTCGAACGTAAAAGTGTCGAACGCAAAAACCTCTAAACGCAAAATTGTAGAATCGCAAATCCGTATAAACTTTGACCGTTAAAACGTTGAACGCAAAATCATCGAAACATTGACATGTCGAAACCCAAAAATGGAATCAATTTGAACAAACACCTTAGATGATTAAATCTTTATGGATAATAAGTACGTAGAAATAAATAATCCCAACCTATTCTATTTACCTATTATCTATAATTTAAACTATTTATCAAAATTAATTCCGTTCGGGATACTTCGGATTCGACATTTTTGCATTCTGCGAGTTTACGGATAGACGATTCGACATTTTTGCTTTTGATGAAGTAAACTGGCAGAATAAGATAACCGTAAAAATACGGTCGATGTTCGACACTTTTACGATCGATATTTTTGCGATCTGCGAATTTACGAGTTTGCGGTTCGACACTTTTGCATTCGTTTTTTTACTTTAAATGATTTTATAGCGCCCTTGTATAATAAGTGTTTATTTGTCAAATTCTGGAATCTTCATTATTAATCTAATGGAACTTTTATAATCATTTTTCTCATCATATTCTTCTTTTTCTTCCTTCAAATGATAATCCTTTTCATTTGTTTCATTGTTTGTAACTTTTGTACTATCATGTTCATCAAAATTGAACTTGATGGTATTCATTTCACCGTTAGGTTTCTCTTGTGAGTTTTGTGATGAAACTAAATTAGAATGATGATCATTACAATTTTTATCCGCGATCACACTTTTAGTTTGATCAATAGTACCTGTTTCAACCAAATGTTCCTCAATATTTTCTACATAATCTGAACTTTCACTGTTTTTACAAGTGTCTTCATAACTAACTGGTACATCATCGATAAAAGTAGCAGTTGCTTTCAAATTATACTCATTGCAAAATCGTCTGGGTGGATTTAATTTATTTCCAGGTCTTAGAATTATTTCCAAAGTTCTTGTATGTACTTTCTTGTGTACTTGCATCCACAAATGTATTTTACTTACATTATCAATTATTTTATCGGTTATAATATAACATTAGTACTAGTATGAATATTAGATTTTCTGGAGAATTCTTTGGTATGTTGTTTTCTACATTGACATGCTTCACAATATGTATACTCGAGCTTCATCAGCACCCATGTACATTCCCTGTGCTAATTTTAAATCCTTTATTAACAAGCTAGACAACACAAAACACATTCTTCTTTATGACCGGTACAAAATAGCATCAATAGATAGATCCATTTGTCCAAACTCTATATATATTTCTCTGAATGAGTATTTCTACTTCCTTAATATTCTTTGAAACTTTGAACCTATTTCTTCTATTGGTTATATGTTTTGATGCACCACTATCTGTATACTAAACATCCCTTTCATTACTATTCTAAATTTATAATATAACACTTGTAGATGTCGTAATGCTCTGTTTTTATTTTGGAATTTATGATCCTTGGCAAAATGTCCAAATTTTTCACAATTGTAACCTTGCCTTTTTTATATTTAAATTTTTTTTGATAAGTACAATTTTCTTTGCCTTTTTTTTTAATATATTCATAGCAGTTAATATACAGGGTGTTTCTAAATATATGCAAAAAATTCACCAGGCGATTCCATAAACAATTCTAAGATAAAAGTAGAGAATACAATTTTTCTGAAAAGAACTCTATTTTTTAATTATGGGTTGTCAAATTTTCTATGTTTTTATTTTGTATTTTGTAATTAGTATCTTAAATTTGGTCCAATAGTCTTCTTGGAAGTTTCTGGTATTTATTTAAAAAAAATGTTAGAGACACCCTGTATTTGACGTGTTCTAATAACATGTAGACATTCTTTTGTCTGTTCCTTAATTAAACGTGTAATTAATTTTTGTAGTTTTTGTTGATTTGAAGGTACACTATCTCAAGCCATTGGAATGAAATTATATTTATGTGGAAGACTATTGATTATTTATTTATGAAATTAACATTGCATCTGAAATCTTTTCTCCAATATCGTAATTTAATTGTGTTATAAAATTTTGAAGTTTAGGAACATTTTGAATAATTTTCACTTAGATTTCTTTTATAATTATGAAAATTATGGGCTTTAGTGTTCATTAGTGGAACGCGCCCATAGTAACACCAAATCATGTCAAAATTGTAACAAAGTAACTAGACTACACAAAAGCAGAGGCGTTTTTAGAGTTGTGTCAAAACTTTGGATCTTTATATTTAGTTATTGTGCCTTCTGCTTCATAAACAACAGTTTTTATCAAGACTAATTTGCGTTATGTGTTATCATCTGCCTAGAAAATGAAAGTCATAATTTTCAACATTTGACATTTGTTGTAAAATTCGAGAGCCAATTCTAGGTTTCTTATTTTCAAAAACACAAAACCTTAATAAATAATTTAAATTTGTATATTTGTTTAGAATTCTTGATTTGTTATGATTATTATATTCATTTTGAAAAAAATATTTGCTACGCGGGGTTTTCTTTTTAAAATTGTAGTTGTACCAACCTGCACATTTGGTTGCCTACATATCAAACCACAATTATTTTAGCTCACCCTATATAATTAGTATTATTATCAGTGTGGTTTAGGTTTTTATGACTTTTTTGACAAGGTGTCAATAATAGATTTTTGTTCAAAAGCAGCAATCATAACAAATTTCCATACATGAAATTAGTTCCATAAAATAATTTAGGAACTGGTAAAATTCCAACAAATGTTTTTGGTATACAACCAATAAATAATCTAAACACTCAGTTAAATCAATCCAGAAATAGGTGATCTGGGCCCATTACCAGTTAAAATTAAACTAAAATGTATGAAAATATTTTTTAATCAGTCAATATTACTAATATTACTAACTTAAATTAGTTACTCCAAACAATGCTTACAACTAACTTATTTTAATTATTACAACAAAAACATACTCAATAAAAGTTTAACAATAATTATTTTCATTGTGTAGATTACTTAGTACTCTTAAAAGACCAATTTGGTGTATGCGCCGGGTTAAAAAAATTAAATACAAAAACAATGTGTTAAATAGATGACCATTTAATTAGATGAACTCAAAATTTATATAATTTCATAAATTTAAAAGAAATTTTGATAAAAGAAGAAATAAAACTACTCTAGTACTTTATTTAGCCTCAAAATCATAGAATTTTTTATTTATTATGAAAATATTTGTATTTTCAAAAATAAAATTATACACCTAAATAAAATATACAAAAATTTTTATATTGTAGTATTAATACTAGTTTAATTTATTTATTAACATTTATAGTAAAAAATAAATTATCATTTTGTAAATTTATAAAGATATAATTACATGTACACAACTTATAAAGAGTTTTTATTTAGCAATTTATAATTTAATTGATGTATTTAATTAATAGATAAAACGTTTTTAACTTTTAAATAACAATTCATGTGTAATTTTGATTTCATTGGAACAATGTAGGATTAGTACGTGACAATTTCAATATTTTCACAGGTAATTGAAACAAATAATTAATCTATATTGTTAAATTAAAACGTAGTTAGACGAAGTATAAAAGGCAAACAAATATTAAAGTATTTAAATAACTAACTTCTTTCAAAACTTGTGTATATTAAGGCTAGGGAATTTTGATTAGATTATGAAGTGTCTTGATAGAAAAATGTTAACATACAAAAATTTTATTATTTGCTGTGTTTATAGATACTATGTGGGTATCGGATTATATAAGTTTCATCTTAAAAATAAAAAAGTAAAAAAAATAAAAATAAAATTTTTTGAAGATATTTGTAAATTAACACCTAAATAAAATGAATTTCAGTTTTTATTTTAATCATTTTGTAAGCAAAAACATATAAAACTTCTGTTTTTTTAAATATTTTTTTTGAAAACATAGTATCTATAAACACAGCAAATAATAAAATTTTTGTATGTTAACATTTTTCTATCATGATACTTCATAATCTAATCAAAATTCCCTAGCCTTAATATACACAAGTTTTGAAAAAAGTTAGTTACTTAAAAACTTTAATATTTGTTTGCCTTTTATACTTCGCCTAACTACGTTTTAATTTAACAATATAGATTAATTATTTGTTTCAATTAGGTTAGGGTTAGGGTAAATAATAAAATTTTCATATGTCAAAATTTTCCTATCAAAACACTTCATGAACTAAAACTTTTCCTCATTTCCCGCCCCTAAGTGCAAGAAAAATTAATTCTTCTAAGAGGATCATAAAATATCACCTTTGGAAGTAACTATAAAAAAATAATAAAATTCAAAATTGATAATTGATAGTAAAAAACAATCCTAGTTTTATTGTTTAATACAAATTTTGATTTTCACAAGCATTATACTTTTTTTGCACTTTCTATATATAATGAGCTAGTTTAGTCCTTATTGATAGAGACTAAAACGTCACATTTCCTGTCTCTTGTCAAATTTTACTTTACTCCCTGTCTTGTCATTACTTTACTCCCTCCCACGTCATTTGTCATCACTTTACTCCCGCTCACGTAACTTGTCATTAAAAATTAAAATTAGTCATAATCTTGTAATTTGTCTGAATTTGTCGCGAAATCACAATCGTTGCAAACTTCAGTCTAGTCTAAACACCACAAATATATTGAGTGAATTCTAACCTCTAATAAATTTATTTGGTTTGGTTTGGAAGGGAACTTGATTTTTATTCTGGGGTCGGGGATTGTATTATGTACGGTTTATTATTTTATAGATTGATATTAAATTTTAAATTTAAAGGTGTTTTAAGTGTACACAGAATCGATTCAATCAATTAGTTAGATCTGTAAATGTGGCAAAATCTTTTAAACTTGGCAAACTTTATTCCTGCATCAAAACTTACCTACTTTATTTATTGTGAAGTTAATTATTGTTGTTTTAAATTTATAAAATCAATTACAATAATTATAATATTGATCTACAATTATCTATATTTTATGAAAATTGCTGTATAAATCATTATGACGGGCGAATAAAAATATCCGTCGCCGTCCGATGACAACCGATATTAGTCACAGCGATAGCCATATAATTAAATTATTGTGGAAACTTTTACCTATTAAAAAAGTGCAAAAAATTCTATATGCACCGAGGTAGTAAAGTGAATTTAATCCCTCCTCTGATTGTTTCCCTCGGCTTTGCCTCGGGAAACAAAACATCGTCGGGATTAAAATCAGTCACTTTACTACCTAGGTGCATAAATAACTATTATTTTAAAATAAATTATATAAAATGATCTTATTTTAAAAAAGCTATATGAAACGGTTTCCTTTATAGAAATTTTTGTATTGCAGCAAAAAAATTAAAAAGACCCATTTGAACTGGCGAGCTAAATGGACATCAATCTTATTTACTTCCGAAAACGATTTGTTTAATAAAATATTGAACACCTTCTACAGGTGGGTAATGTGTTAAATTGAGTATAGCCTTTTATTTTAAAGAATAATCGTTTGCAATTTAAACAAAATATAAATTTAAATGAATTTTATTATATTTTAACAATATTTCATATAATTGTATCTAGTTTAAAAGTATAATTTTTAGATTTATTAGGTCAACTATGACGTGTACCTCATTTTAGTTTCGAATATATACGATGGAATAAACTTTATCTGAATTACGTATATAAATGGAAAAACTTGAAGGTAATATATGAAAGTATACTGAGAATGACACCACTTCGTTGATGTAAAATAGTTTAATCCATCAATCTCGATTCTGTCAAGTTTGCGCATAAAAACCACTTTTGAAAACATACTCAGATGAAAAGACCCAAACTTTGAATACTAATTGATATAAGTTGTGACTGATGACTAAAAATACTATAATTAACAAAATATTTTACATTGTTTGTTAGTTGCTAACATAAAGTAAATATTTTGAAATATTAGATAACGTTAATTAATTATGTATTTAGTTTAATTTTAAGAAATATATTCATTATACACCTAATATAAATGCATATTTTTCAGTTTTCTTCATTACTAAATATGAGGTTGCTAGTTTGTTTTAAACTGTCATTTCATTGGGTAGATTAACATTTTTACCTATAGAATTAATTTATTCATTCTTTATTTTTGAGATAATTAATTTGCATAAGTGAGTACTTTAATATTCTTTTTCTAATTTTGTTTATATTTAATAAATTTAATAAAGTTGTTTCTTTCTTTATTTTTAGTTCTTATGAAATCGTTTATAAAAGTTTAAAAGTAATAACGTATTAGCTTAGTATGGAGTATTTATTGTTGAGTAGATTTCACCATAAATCCGAAGCATGACCGGACTTTAGGTCGTATTTCATATAGATTTGACATTTTCATGACCATCCGGCCAGTGGATACCCTCTGGATTTTAAGTCTGTTTACATCTAGATATTTAAAGCTGCGTTTTAAAATATTTATATAAAAAATAATAAAAAGTAGATAATAAAAAGAGGCGAATTGCTATTAAAACGAATGTTAATTTACGAGCTCAACGAGAAGGCACTAAAATTCGCAAGTTGCTGCTTTTCTAGAGTTGTAAATCGCGTTTAAATTAAATTGGCACTATCTCAAACTTCATTTGGATTACTACAGAAAGTTATTATTGTTATTATTATCTTCAGTGCTATAAATTTTATTATTTTATTCAAACTTTTAGGATTTTAAAAGTGTATGAAATAATTTGAAAAATGACTCAAGCCTGGGGTGGTTTCCTATAATTTCCGAACAGGGTGTTTTTGTAAGCGAGCGTCACCTACTTAGTATAAAATAATGTCTTATTCATTTATTTTAGCCATTCAAGCGTAATGTCGTAAAAATGTTTTATAGACCGACGGTGGGAGAACAATAGGAGACAAATGGAACACATAAATCGATGCGCATTTTATCTCCAAGGAAAATAATTATTTTCAATATCAGCCTCATTCACTAAAATATCAAACAGTTACGGACAGGTTGATTAATTTAAAAATATCCCCCATACCTGAAAATCAACTGAAATTCAAGCTCATTTATAAAATATCTACATTAAGGGTTTCGAGTACCACAAACTCTAATTTATTTCATTCTTTTAAAAGTTTTTATCTACTTGATAAAATTATTCCCCTCGATAATTACGATAAAATTAATTGCCGCTTTAACAAACACGAGCCGCGTTTTATTAATCAAAAGAAAAATCTTGTGCGAAAGTGCAAGGTTCGAGTCCAGACACGTCCGCGCAAATTTATTATGGAAATGTTCGTTCCGTATTCAATTGGAACGTGATCGTGTTTAAAATGGAGGCATATTTTACAGCTGCCAGACATGGATGCTTCTTACCATCCAAAATCGCGTGTTTGTCTTTGTTTATCTAACTGCTCCAGACGAGGAAGTTCCCCTAGTTCCGCGAAGATTTCGCAAATTCATCCACTCCTCCATATTTCACAGGTAATCTTAAATGCATATAATAGAAACTGTCGTATTCACAGTAATAATGCTTATAAATTACATTTTATTGTGAGTACCGGTGTTTTATAAATTGATATAGGGGATGATCTTAACTATATCAACCAATGAACGATTTTATTAGAAACATAAATTTTAAGCCAGTTACAATTACTTTTGTAATATATTACGGTTCTTTCTTTAGCATTTACAAACTGGGTAAATTTCCAAATAAACAATCTATCTAGAATATTTTTTGTAACTTATCCAAGATATTGCATAATATACATGACCGGAATATTTGTATAATGGGCCAATTTTATGTTATAGTGTAGCTCTTAAAAACTTACCTGAAAGTGCTGGTTTATTTTTTAATTAATGCAGCAGAAAAATTTAAATTAATTTATTTTGAATTCGTGACGTCATTTTTCAAACGTTCTAGTCCGGCAAATGTGCTGGTGTCCCCCGTCGTCTCCCTTCGTGAAGCTATATATCTGAGTTTACAGCTTTCAAATGTCAAACATTTTCTTGACCGCCTATAGTGGTAGCTTGATGCTTTATATTGACCTTTGCGGTGGACGAGACTTAATAAGAGATTGCCGAACTACACCAATTGAAAAATGACGTCACTCATTCAAAAATTATCAAAAAAATGATTGGATATGATACTATTTTTACTTTATTTTCATGACTAAAAAATTAAAAAATAGTATTTGTCTACTATGGACTTAATATTTTGGGTGAGCAAGCTAAAAATTATTATATAATACAACGGTATCTTTGTTATCAATAAAGTTACAGATTTGGTTAAATTCGCAATGTTTTACAGATTTTTATAGTTATTTATATGCTTTCTAATAATCAATGATTGCGAGTCATTCCGAAGATAAACGGGAAAATCTGAAAAAAGTGAAATTTTTGAAAAAGTCCGTTATTTCATTAACTATACTCCATTCAGTTTCAAGATAGAGTGACTGACAACAAATTTATATCAACGTCGCCGTCTACAGAACCGTAATTAGCTACCAATTGTTATTCCCCTCCCTAGGCGCCAACGCTGAAATGATTTCTTTTAAGTTTTTTCTTAGGAGGGCAAAATGCTAAATTTTCAATTTCATTGTCGGTATCGATGCACGACATTTTTAAAAATTGAACAATTAATGTTTCTTCTATTATGGATTTAATATTCTGCCAAATTAACAATCTCGTGCAAAATTTCTCAATACAACGACAATGCGAATTCGTTTCTCCATGTGACACTTTGTCAGTCACTCTATCGTGAAACTGAACATTTACAAAAAATGTTTTGGATAAAGTTTTGTGTTTCATTAGGAGGAATTTAAATATAATTTTCAAAAAAATATGACCGTCTATTTTCAAGATATCGAAAGCAAGTTTTAATTTAAACAGGAGCTATATAAGATTCTTCTACAAACAAATTGCATTTTTTCTGATTTCAACGATGTATTACAATCCATGTTTGAAGTAATGCAATACGAAATATTTGATATTATTTAAATTAAATTAAGTAAGCAATGACTTTTTGACAGGCTTCTGCAAACAAATTATTGTTTAATTATAAATTAGTTTGGCTTAAAAATTAAAAAGATATTATTTATAGCAATTTCTAAATAATTACATATATATTATACAGTGCGGTCATAAAGTAAATCCCCCCTGCTAATTTTTGAACGGTTATGTTTTTGATTCTGAAAATTTGTCTACTGAGGAATCTAATTCCGAACTTTCAAATAAAGGTATTTTTGATTTTGTGGAACTTCCGGTTATACCGAAAGTGGATGGCAACTTTCTTATTTTAAATGGAACACCCAGTATATTCTTGCATTTTCGTGTTCTCCATAAAAATACCATTAAATTGACGTAGCATAGTCTGGTCTACGATTAATACTTTCGGAATTACGCCCATTTGAAAATCGCATTTTTATGCAACTTCATTTACACCAGAATTTGGACCCAAGTGCCCCAACTTCCATATTTTAAATGATTTCTTTTGCAATTAAGTTAATAACATTAAATTTAAACAACATTTTTATTCAAGAGATTTCCTGTAGATTTTATTACTGTCAAGAAATGGAAGGTGGTTATGTTAATCAGCAAAATTAACGAACTTACTATTAAACATAATTTTGTTTAAATTTAATATTATTAACTTAATTGCAAAATATTTCATTTAAAATAACGAAGTTGGGGCAGTTGGGTCCAACTTCCGGTGAAAATGAAGTTGCATAAAAATACGATTTTCAAATGGGCGTAATTCCGAAAGTATTAATCGTAGACCACTCTATGCTAGGTCAATTTAATGGTATTTTTATTGAGAACACGAAAATGCAAAAATGGGTGTTCCATTTAAAATAAGGAAGTTGCCATCCACTTCCGGTATAACCGGAAGTTCCACAAAATCAAAAATACCTTTATTAGAAAGTTCGCAATTAGATTCCTAGGTAGACAAGTTTTCAGAATCAAAAACATAACCGTTCAAAAGTTAGCAGGGGGGGATTTACTTTATGTCCGCACGGTATATTCGAACTCATTGATTACATATTAGTGCAAAGGAAATAAATACTGTACCGTTTTCATTAGTGTAACTGTATTTTGAAGTAAAACCCGAAGTAGGAAGTAGGAAATAATTCTATCATTTTTTGATTTATCTGAGTTTTACATAAGAGGAATATGGGTAAAATACATGAACCTTGCTAAGAATTTCTTTTCGCCATCAATATCAAAATACTAAAGAGTACTGAAAAATTTGGGTTCCCGAAGTATGTTTTTAAGAAAGTGAAGGGGTTAGAATTATGTACGATCGGTGTATTGTTGACCACATTTCCGTGTTAACAATTTTCGTGTCGCGTCTACCCATACGCCTATTTTTGTGAGCAAGAGTGAGATAGTAAATAACTAAGGAGTCAACTCTAAACCGACATCAACTCGATAAAGTAACCAATACCAATTCAGGTTCCAAAGTGGTTTTCAATGGCTGCAGGTCACCATGCAGACAAATCTCACCCCACTGTTGGGGGTCCAATTAATTATGAATTTGAACCTGCGGTAGTTGGTTCGGTATGAGTACTGTGATGCACTTGCAGAAATCGGAAAGGCAACTCCAGTTTTTGGAATTAAATATAGTTGATCAAGTGCTTGTTCGTGACTTTTTATTCATACAAAAAAGTTCAGCTTTAACTTCATCATGTTTTACATCAGGTGTTTTGAAAGTTGAGACTGTCCAAGGAGAATATATCCTTACATCCTTAAGCTGTGCCTAGGGAATGCAGTAGGAAATACATTTTGCTTTATTTGTCTTATTTTGGATTTGTATTTCTAGGTTCACTGAAGTGAGAGCTGTTATAATAGATTGTCGATAACTTGTGCAACTATGCCTACACTGTCAGACCTCAAAGCCATTGATTTTAAACGGTTGTATTGGCACTTGTATAAACTGTTCTTTATTTTCGGCATTTGCAAGAAAGTGGTTTTGATTTCCATAGACTATAGTAATTGTAGATGAAGAGATCATGAATTACCAACCACTCCTATAGTTCCTTTATGCTCGGTTTCTTTTTAGTAACTCTACTCTCGCGTACATCTACATGTTGTACGAAAGTCAAGTATCAATTTGATATTAGTTTTTTAGATTCAGTGGCCAAACAACATAAAGAATGATACCCTACTTGCCTAGTTCTTATAAACCCTGATTTTTCATACTTTTCATTCCCTCCTTTCTCTAAAAACATACTTACGCACCCAAAATTTTTCGCCACTCTTCAATTTTTGGTTTATAACGGTCAAAAAGACCTGGAAACAAAATTTCACGAATTGACCAATTTTTTTAGCTAAAATTTCTTTTTCACTTTTACTAAAACCATATTATTTTTAGTTGATTAAATTAAATTCTTAAAAATTGAATGGCAGGATAGATTTTATTTTTCTGAAACATTTCATTGAATTTTTTGTAATTACCTTAAAAAAATGAAACTCTAATTCCAAAAACGGTGCATACTTTCTACAAACGCTTTACCAACATGAGCACCTTACAACTTGATAAGGACGAAGAAATCATCCTAAATAAAGGACACAAATATGCTCCAAAACCGAACAACATAAATATGGTAAAACTATCGATCGAAATGGATACAGCAATTCGTTATCAACCAAATGAAAATGATCTAAGAAATGCCTGCATCACATTCCTTAATCAAGAAGAGAAGAAAATCGACAACAACAACAACTCACTCAATAACACAATCGCAAACATCAAAAGTGAAGAAGAAGCTGACACCATAAAAGAACTTCGTAAGAAAATTAATAAGGAAAATATAACCGTCACACTTGCAGACAAGGGTGCCGGCCTTGTTCTGATTAATACAGGTGAATATATAGACATTACTAACAAATTCTTAACAGATAATAATTATACTGAACTCAAAAATAATCCACTCAATAAATTTCTGACTAACACTAAAAATATAATAAAAAGAACTACCGACACTATTAAAAAATATAACAACAAAAATCTTAACATAATACCAATGAATCCGTTAATGCCGCAAATGTACAGCCAAATAAAACTTCATAAGAAAAACTTAGCTATCAGACCAATAGTCACATTTTATAACTCTCCCACTGACAAACTTGCAAAAATTTTGAATAAAATTATTACAGTTGACATTGAATACAAACCTAAATACTCAATCATTAACTCTAAAGAGCTAACTGACAAACTTCATAACATCAAACTTCCACCTAACAACATAATTATCTCTTTCGATATAGTAAATCTATACACAAACGTAGACATTAAAGATACTCTTAAATTAACTGAAAATATACTCAACAACAACATTATCGATAAACAAGAAGTAGAAGACATTAACAACCTTATTCAACTTACCACTGAACAAAACTTCTGTCTTTTTAATAAAAAATATTATCAAATGTCAGACGGATTACCAATGGGTTCACCAATCGCCCCTATCCTATCAAATATTTTTGTCAATCACATAGAAGAACAGATACATAAACTACCTGCGGCTAAACATATCTACAGATGGTACAGATATATAGATGACATTTTGTGCATATGGACCGGTTCTGAAAATGAACTCAAATCATTCTTCTCTGACATAAATAAAATACACCCAAAAATTCAATTTACTATAGAAAAAGAAGACAATAACACCATTAATTACCTAGACCTAACATTGATTAAAACAAATGACACAATTGAATTTGACATATACCGTAAACCGACACTCACAGACACTTTAATACCGTTCCATTCTCATCACAACATGCAACACAAAACAGCAGCTTTTCACAACCTTATCCATCGTGCCTTTAACATCCCACTCACTAAAGACCGACTAAATCACGAAATAGACATTATTAAACAATTAGCCTTCAGCAATCAGTTTCCAATTAGCATGATAAACAAGTTAATTTCTAAAAAAGAACAAAAATTATATAGACAACTACTAATACCAAACCTAAATAATACCACAATTAATGAAAATATTTACCGAAGTTTCACTTACCAAGGTAATATAAATAATAGACTTCATCACTATTTCAAAAATGATAAACTAACACCTGTAGATAAAACCAATTGTAAACTTATTAATCTCCTCAATAATACAAAAGAAAAAATTAATGACCTCGACTCGAGTGGGGTATATAAAATATTTTGTAAAGATTGTTGTTCAACATACATCGGTGAAACAGGTAGAAAAATAAAATTACGAATCAAAGAACACTGTTCTAATGCAATAACATCTAACTTCGGTAGACATCTACATGATAACAAACACATAATTAATAACCAAAAAACCAAAGTATTACATAAGGAAAACAAGGGATTGAAATTGACATTACTTGAAGCTTATGAAATTAATGAAGCTAAAAAAGACAATTACTTACACTTACTGAACGACCAAACAAATCTTAATTTCACTCCTTTGTTCTATTCGCTTAAAACTGTTAATAAAAATACCGAGAAAAACTCGGAAAATATACATAGATAACACCCTGTATATACTTTTAGTTGTAAGATGACTTAATGTTCTACTCTACACTTAACTCTATGGTTAAATTGTTACTTAACCTTAAACTCAGAAATTGTAAACTACCACATGGTATGTAAAAAGTGTAATTATAATAAGTCGTTAGTAGTCTCTGTTAGTTATTACTACACTTAAAGTGTTGATGGATTACTCATACATATATTACATGATTGTGATGTTTTAGTTATCTGACTCGTAAGTAGTTTTAATTATACCTAATTTTTAGTAAATAATTTTTATATTAATTACTTGTTTTAAAATTTATAATTATGTATTTCAACTTTGTAATGTATTTTATTATTGTAGATTTCGCCTGATGATGTCTCACTAATAGACGAAACTAGTTGCGAAAACGTATTTTTATTTTACTCCATAAGAAAGTATACCCTCGTTGTACCAATTAACTCATCTTATATAATGGACAGTCTCTTATCCAAAAAAAAAAAAAAAAATACCTTAATAATGTTTTGTTAGGACGAATTAGTTAAGTTGTGAATAAATCTGTTATTCTGTTACTTTTGTTTAAAGTTTTGTATTTTTGGGAAGCCATTTCTTTATTTTCAGCAAAATATCGTAGATATTAACTTCTTGTCTTTTGTCTTTTGACAATCATTAGTGGTTTTCGAATTGTGTTTTCTACCCTTTACCTTTAGGTAAATTTAATTCCCGAGATGCATAACCTTTATTTATTTATGATTATAGTTCATATGGTATATTTACTTATCAATATCCAATTTTCAAAGTTGCTGGATGTTGATAGTTTAAACTAGTATTTGAATCATTCTTGATGTAAAGATACCAAGTAGAAAATTATCCTTAGTGAAATCTTGGATGCTGCCTATTGTCGTACTGCATACAATATATTACCGATGTAAATCCGTTAAAATTCTGGAATTTAATGTTCGAATTTCAAAATTAATCAAAAGTTTAGGTAAGTACGAAAAATATTCGAGGTTTGTAAAAAGTTCGAATTAACAAAATTTTTAAGGTCGGAAATAACCGATTTTTTCAAATAAAGTAAGGTTCAAGTTCTTAAGAAAGTCTAAACATTCTTAATCATCCCGAACCTTCTTGAACTTATTTTAGTGTGGATGAAGTTAAAACTTTCTCAAGTTCGTCTTCAAAATTTAGTGGATTCAAACTTCATCAAGTTAGAACTTATTCTTTCCAAATTATGTCGAACTATATAGGATCGGTTTAATCGGTTCGAGCTGTTTATGTTTTAAAATTCAAACTAAGTTCGAACTTTAAATCATAACATCAAAAAGTTCTTGTTTCGTGTAGAGCACCATTATTAGAAACTTTGAAATTAGTTAGTTTTGGTAGCAACTTATTTAAGGTAACCTTATCCAAGTTATTCTTAAAGTTGGTATCTTCTTTGGATAAATCTTCTTAAAATATTTTTTCATTAATGTCACTGAAGTTCTTTATGTTTAACATAAATTACACTGAATAAAGTTGAATACCTTTGTGAAACCTATACGTTTAATTCCATCAGTCAATCTTTCACCTTCTATATTATATATCATTGGTGAAAACGGTTATAGAACTTTGAAATCGGTAGTTTTTATTTTTGATAATTCATGCCATCCCCTAAATGCAATTGAAAAGACGAAAATTTTATTATAAATAAACTTATAGTTTCCCAAAAGGTTATTAACTTTATTCAATAACTCATGCCATAAGTAATTAAAATTAAACACTGCGAATTTCAAAGCTCGATTTAGCGCCTATATTATTACAACAAACGACAAGCAATACATCTTCTTTATTACTTGAGGATTTCCTATCCTCTTGGAAGGAACTTGGATAAAATGAGAAGTAGCACCTAATTAGCTCAGAAATCTGTACAAATTACCGATTGACTGCATAGTTAAACAAAAAAGCGATGGATAGGACTCGCCAGATAATCCAAAGATAAAAAACGAAAATCAGACCATGGAGGCTCAAAGAGATCAAATGAAAGACCAACACACTTGAGGTTACTAATTGACCAAAATCAAGACGTTTATATTTTGTTCATTGATTTTAAATGTCTACAAAATTTCCCAAGACGATGTATATCGGATGAAAAAGTTTTCTATAAGATGCCTGTAACTTTTTTGAGTTTAACTCGTTATATTCTATATCTCAATAAACTAAACTCGTCAAGAAATGTATAGCTATTTGAATATCTTTTAATGCCATATATAATACAAAGACCAATAACTGAAAATTGTTAGTCATTATTTCTAGTAAACTTTGTACTTAATGTTTCATTAGACCAATCCCAAAATTTGGTTTTATATTTTATATATTTTAATCTTTAAATGACATAATCATTTTGAATAATTCTTATTAAATATATAAAATATATTATTTGAAATAATTTACTAAGAAGATTATTTTTTCTATTTTGGTTCGTTATTATGTCTAGTAAAGAACTAAAAGGGGTGCTATAATATTCAGTAAAGCACTGCTTTCGGTGCTTTACTGAGTAGTAAAACGTATTTATTTAAAGTTGGTTGTACGCAAATTTCAATAAAAATGACTAGTCAAAGAAACCTCAAAATATAAGTTAAATTGAATTATTTCCTTGAATTATGAATATTTAAGGTTACTTTAGATGGATTTTGAGCATCTAGGCTAAATTAAAAAATGCCGTAGAATACTGACAATAATAAACCAACTATTCGAAAACTTTCCAACATTTAACATTTAAATTTTAATTTAAAATTATTACAAAATTTCAAAATAGAAAAAATAGTATAAAAGACTCATTTCATAGGGCTTTTTTCTAGCTCGTCGACTAAAATGCGAGCCGCGTAGCGGGGAACTCCGACTCGTTAGAAAAAAACGACCTTATGAAAGATTTCCTTTTTATTTTCCTTATTATTTTATTATTTGACGAGGCTAGAAAACCAATTAATTATAGGTAGTAAAACACATTTTAAGGCTGGAAGATTAATAAATAATTACGGTCTAAAAATACCTAACCTTTCGGAAGATTAATGATACTTTTCATAATATTTTAATTTAATTTTTAAACTGCCAATATATTTTTTTGTGGATTTAGTTTTGCACCTTGAATAAAAAATTTTAGCGATCCATAATACTTTAAATAAAGTTTGGTCCAAAAAATATAATAATTGTAGGTTTGTGTTGAAAGTTAAATTATGAAATGCACTTGATAGTATATTTTATAACAAAAATGCATTTTAGTGCATAATTAAGAACTTTAAACCATTCATTAAAATGCATAAATGTTTTAACTTTTGAAGTTTCTAAATTTTAAAAGGTTACTAAATTTTAATTTATTAAATGGTCGTCCGACAGTAATCCATGTCTCTTTAGATCAAATGGAAGGAAAATAAATTAATATTTTAATTAAAAGGGCATTATATTTTTTATTGTTTCTTCGTTAAAATTAAATAAATGCAAAAAGCGGATCTACAGTATTATTTAGTTAATGGTTAATATGATATGTTAAATATGAAAGTAATTTTTAATTATAAAAAATATAATATAGGGATAAAATATTTTATAATAAATGTAACAAGAGAATTATTAAATTTAGTTTTTAAAATATAATTTAATGTCGTGTAGGTATAGCAATAAAAATCAATTTTTCCTGAAGCAATTTAAAAATATTAAATTTTGCTGTAAAAGGCGTTTTGCATGATGAATAAACACTTTAAATTCTAAAATTTATCAGCAGGTTATTAAAGTTGCTTACACCTAAGTTGGCATCATATTGATAAATAGAGTAAGATAACGTTTGAAGATAAATGATGCCGTGTCTCCTACAAATTCCATCTATAGACTTTCCTCGTAAATTATAAGGTGCGAACACTTCCTGAGATTACGTTTTCACTTTCAGATCTATTTTGATTTACTCTACACTTATTTTTTAACAAGTTTCCTGATTTATCTCCCAAATTTGTCAGCAAATAGATACCTATTTTTATTTAGTTTATACTGCAAGAAAAATGATTATCGAATTAACCTAATAGGATATAATATAATAATTAAGTAAACTTTTAGTGTGTAAATAAAATAAAAGTGCTGCACAAATTAGCATTTAAGCAGCACGATTCTCTAAATTGCACGAGCTATGTAATTAATGGAATAATATGTTTATTGCGCAAGCAAACGTAACTGTAACGTTGGGTAATTTTAAACAAACGAAGTCCTTAAAAGTGTTTTATGATTTTCCTGCACATACAGCATACACGTGCAAATTTAATGTTAATAAAAATAAATTATTAATTTTATCAACAAAGTTTGCAAAATCATAAATAATTTTTAAAGCCAATAAAATTGAGTAATTGTGCTCCTCTTTGCAGCATTTATTACACACCTTTTTCATAATATGAACTAGCAGCTTGATTAATCGACATCAGTGCTGATATAATTACAATACTTTATGGATTTGTATTATTGCCCAAAAAAGTAACAAATAAGTGTTTAGATTAAGATTAATATATCAGTCGCCTCGTTTCGAAGTAATGCCAAGGGGTGTATTTTATGCATTTAATATAACCCTGCAGGAAAATTAAATTCAATTTTGATATACCCATACACACTCTTTTTGACAGGAAATCGATCTCAACACGGAGCCATAGCCTTCGCGTCCTGGTTTTATGTTAATATAAGAAAAACACCAAAGAACAGGTTAACTGCACTTATTAAAAACGTTTCAAAAATTCAAAGCAAATGAATTAAATCACTTTATATTTCCATTTCAGTTTAGACAAAAATATTTATCATGTTACCTTCTTTATACTTAATTTAACAAGAATAAACATCAATCAATCCTGATATTTTCAGAAACGATTCAATTTATTGTACAATGAAATGAAGGGAATCAAATCAGTTGAAACTGCACTTTACACAGTAAAGGTTGGCACTTTACATTTGTGAGATATGCAGTGTGCAGCGATCGAAATATTTTCAAGCTATTTACTGATTTTAGTGTTTATCTAAAGGTTTCGTAACCTGTATTAGCTCTCAAATATGTATAAAATATTTGAATGATACCTATAGTTTAAACAAAAATTTCATTTCGAATCTAAAAACAACATACTTCCTCGGGCTGTTTTAATATCTAATCGAATTTAAATTAAATTAACATTTGAATGGCATATAAAAATTAATGTTTAAGATTAAAACAAAATCATAGACTAATTTATTTCCTATACACTTTTTTCATGAAAGAATGAAAAAAATGTTCGGCACTTATTTCCGTGTCCGTAAGTTCTCATACGATAAATTGCAATAGATGTGGACAGCTGTACTAGAGCGGGAGCTCGCGATAGTTTTTGGTCTTCGATTTCATACACCATGCCTTTTGGAGGAGAGAATATTTACCCTATAAGAACAAAGAAAAGCGGGTACTAAACCACTGCACGGTTTCCGATCATATGGAAAATTACATTTCCATTTTCACAAAAATTTGGTGTTTTTCTCAGATTTAATATTGCATGCTCTTTTAGCAAAAGATAGTTAAAATAAATTTAAGTCTTGAAAATTATAGGCATGCGATTCGCACAGTCCCAAAGGACTCAAATGGTCATGTGATCTTGTAATAAAAAAATATGATTTTCCGCGATTTCATAATGCACGTCAATGAAAAGAATTAAAGATTGTGTCATAAAACCCCCATAAAAAATTGGCTTGCGCCCCTCGTTGGCTCATGGGTGGAAATTTAGGAAAAGTTTAAAATATTCTTCAAACTTCAGTGTCATTCCACAAAACTTTTCCTAAATTTTCCACCATTAAGCCAATCAGGGCCGCATGCCAATTTTTTATGGAGGTTTTATGACATAAACTTTAATTCTTTCCATTGGCATGCAATATGAAAACGCGGCAAATCATATTTTTTTTTACAAGATCAAATGACAGTTTGAGCCCTTTGCGACCGTGCGAATCGCATGCTTATAATTTACAAGGCTTAAATTTATTTTAACTATCTTTTGCTAAAAGGGCATGCAATATTAAATCAGAGAAAAACACCAAATTTTTGTGAAAATGGAAATGCAATTTTCCATATGATCTGAAAGCATGCAGGGGTTTAGTACCCGCTTTTATTTGTACTTATAGGGTAAATATTCTATCCTTCAAAAGGCATGCTGTATGAAATTGGAGACCAAAAGCTGTCGCGAGCTCCCGGGTCTATACACACAATTTTATGGTGTAGTTCTGTGCAAATCTGTAAGTCCTTACTGGAATAATCAGTGAGGTTTGTTTTATGGGTTGTAATGGACGGTTTCCATGGTTACCTCACAGATATTTTTTGTAAGAGCTTATAGTTTTGGACAGAATTTCACCCTTAGTATCCTTTTGCCATCAGGAATATTACCAGTAGTTTGAAAATATGATTAGTTTAAGCATCTAAAGCTATGAAATACTATAGAGACTTTGTTTTGTTTTGTCTCCGATGGATGTGTTGTTAGATCAAAAAAGTAAAAGCTCTGCAACTTCCTTAATTCCACAAATTGTAGTGCTTTTTGAGGCACTAAGATACTGATTTCCGAACCACAACTTTGAGGTTTGAACTTAGTTCGAACTTTAAAACATAAAAATCGTTTATAATCCAAAAAGTTCGAACTTTCATTAGTTCGAACACGATAAAGTTCAAACTCGATAATATTCGAAACTCGAAACAAATAGTGTTCGAACTCGATAAAGTTTGAAGTTCAAACCATGGGCCAACTTTTTACTTTTTAATTATTCTTTGTCATTAATTAATGCTTAATATGTACTTATTTGTGCCGTAAAAACATGTGCTTAAAGCGTTTTCAGCAAAAATAAAAAAATACTGTCAACGCCAACTTCACGCTTGCGGCGCAAATTTTTATTTTTTATTGTCATACTGCTTAATTTGTGCTGTAAAAATTTAAATTTGTGCTCGAACGGTTTTTACAAAAAAATAATATTGTTGTCCCGCCAACTTCAAGCTGACCGGGCAACTTAATTTTTTATTTAAATTATCTTCATTAATTAGTGTTGAATTTATACTCATTGCACTTTTTTTTATTTGTGCTCAAAACGGTTTTGAGCAAATTTAAAATATATATTGCTCCACAAAATTAAAGCACCACCTCTAAAATTTTAAATGAATATCCTCTTAAACTTTTTGAGCTTTTCTACAGTTTGCATTAAGGCGATTGTCCTCAAATTTTATTTCTTGATTTTGAAAATCGCTTGACTGTTTTGGTCTTAATTTTTTTTTCCAGTTGAGCTTTTTTATTTAAAAATTTTAATTTTTCCATCTTGACAGTCAATTTGATATTAAAAAATTCTCTTTAAATCCATATTTAACAAAACGACAGTATTTTTTCCATTGTATCTAAAAAGAATTTTAAATGATAACATTAAAACATACTAACAGTAATATTTATAAGCATAGAATATAATTAAGAAGAAAATATACAAACAAAAAAAGGAATTAGGAAAACAATTTTAATAAATTAAAAATACATGATATACAGGGCGTATCAGACCACCCGTGCCACTCATTTATCTCGAGAACGCGTTATCGTACATGACTGAAATACAAAACTTAATTGCCAAAGTAAACCTAAACAATCCATTGGTGAACTTATTTTTTTTCGGAACAACCCGGAACTATCCGGAACCGGACATCACTATGATTTTTTAAATAGCAACTTACGTCGAGTTTTGTATGGTTTGATAGGTTTTTTAAAACCAGACAACTTATATAAAAATATTTTTGTAATATTTTTCATAGTTTAGAATTTATTCGAAAAACAAAAAAGTTGTTAAAAAAAGGTAAATAAAAATTATTGCATATTTTGAAGAATTTTGTAAATTTATAAACTCTTTCTACAAATTCTAAACTCGCGCGCCCTCTAGGAATTACCATTATATGGTCATAATTTGCAAAGAAGCTCCAGAAAAGTGGGATGGATTTTCTATTCCAAGGGAAAATTTATCGCGGGTGTCTAGGAAGATGCTCTTAGAAACAAATAACTTTTATTAAAATATTTTTTTAATATTTTCCATAGTTTAGAATTTATTCGAAAAACAAAGAGAAATTGTTAAAAAAGGTAAATAAAAATTATTGCATATTTTGAAGAATTTTATACATTTACCATATAAACTCTTTCTACAAATTCTAGTATTTAACCAACTTATATTATTTCAACAATATTCTTCAAAATATGCAATAATTTTTTTCTAAACTATCGAAGATATTTAAAAAATATTTTAATAAAAGTTTTTTTGTTTTTTAAAGACCTATCAAACCATACCAAATTCGACCTATGTTACTATTTAAAAAATCAAAGTGATCTCCGGTTCACCAATTGATAATTTGGGTGCACTTTGGTGTCATATACGATAACGAATTCTCGAGAAAAATGGGCGGTACGGGTGGTCTGATACACCCTGTATAATAATACAATAAAACTGATAAACAAACTTTATAAACTAAAAACAACTCTTTATAATCTATTTGAATTATAAAACTGAACAAATATTTTTGGTCAATTTTTCGTGTCTCTTTTAAAGCTTCTAAATCAACATATTATATTTCCCAATATTTTTGTTACAATATGCAACATAATGGCCCAAGGTGCAACTATTTCCCAGTTCAATAAATTCCTTTACTAATCTCCGTAAAATAAAGGGTTGTTCTTGAATATTCATAATTTTGGGAATGTCACCTAGACAACACAAAACATTTTCTCCTACGTTATGATTATTACTTGGTAATTAATCAATGAAAATTATATCATTCAATAAATATTTAATGTACTTTGCATTTCTACAATGGGAACATTTTAAAGCAACTTAAAAATCATCACCCTGTATGCAGTGCTCCACAAAAAAGAGCAATTTTTTATGAGGGGTTTTTGTTTTTCTACAGTTTTCATCTTAGAATTAAAATTTAAGTCAGATAAAAAACTAGTAATAAGAGGATTTTTACTTATAGAGGTGATGCTTTCATTTTGAGAAGCAGTGTATTTTTTAAATTTCCTCAAAAAACACTTATGCACAAATTAAAATAAATTAAAGCACAAATGAGCACAAATTAAGCACTAACTAATTAACATAATTTAACAAAAATATAGGTTGGCCGGCTAGCGTAAAGTTGGCGGGAACAACCATTTTTGATTTTTCGCAATAACCGTATGAGCTCGAATGTTTTTACAGCACAAATTTAGCACTAATAAATGACAATAAAAAAATAAAAAGTTGGCCCCACAAGTATGAAGTCAGTATTTTGTCATTTCTCCTAAAAACGCTTTAAGCAAAATTTTTTATTTTGACGGCAGAAATAAGCACAAATTTACTACGAATTAATGACAATAAAAAAATGAAAAAGTTAAAAATTGGCCCGGCGATTTTTCTAATTTTCTTCAAAACCGTTTAAACACAAATTAAATTTTATACTGCACAAAATACCACAAATTAATGACAAAAATTATTTACGGACCTCTCGAACTCTTTTCGAAATGGAGCTTTTCCGAACCAGAATTTTTTCAGGACTCTCACTTTTTTGCGAACTCAAATTTTTTTCGAACATTTGTTTAATGTTCGAACGGTTCGAACTATTTTGAATGGAAAGTTCGAACTACCGGATTCTCGTACAGCCCTACTAAAAAGCACCAATGAAGCACTTTTAAATTCTAAAGGATGTTTCAAAAATTAAAATAAATAAAAAGTTCTTGAGCGTAAAATTAGTACTTTTTGCTTGTAAAAATTGATTTATTGGCATTGTTAAACGAAAGTTTAACAAAAAATAAGAATTCCCAATAAAGGGATATTCATTTTTGATAAACCATTTTTTTTATTTATGTATCTTCAATAGCAAAAGCGTGGAAAAATGCGAATAATTTCTTAAAAAGTCCCTTATCCATTTTAGTTTTTACTGGATTATGTTTAAATAAATATTATTAAACCAACCATGCATTCTAATATAAATTATTAAAAACTTACTGGGCATTAAATTATTAAAAATATTAAAATAACAATGAAACTATATTATAAAACAAAATAAATTTTAATAATTTTATAAAGCTAACTACGTATAAGAATGACTAATTTTTTATTAATAGGTATGTACCTACATTCTAATTTAAATTAAAATTTTGTGCCAGAGAAACAAATTCTTGCAAGAAAAATATGTAATTCAATGTACATGAAACCTGGAAAAATACTATCAATGTAAGATGTAACCATTAACCATTTGTTTTATAAATCGGTAATTCAATGAATTATTAGTTAATAAACAACTTAAAGCATTTATCCTTTTTTGTGATTTATTCGTTAAGAAAAAAAAGATTTATAGCATTCACATGGAATATGATTTGCGGTTGTAACATATACAAACAGGTTGTCCCAATAAATATTTGCGGTGGCCATAACTTTGAAAGAATCGATATAGCAACTTCAAACAAAAGCACGATCACTTGCATCTAGGGGCCAAATTTACCGTAAAATTGTTTAGATAATCGAAGGCTTACTAACTTTATTGAATCGTCCGATGGATCATTTAAAATTATTGTATTTTAATTAAAAGTTTACTGATCATAAAATAAATTCATGATCTTACAAAAATTTTCTAGTTTTTAAAACTATTGGAAATCTTAAATTTTAGTATTTAAAACTTTTATTATCTTTTATTAAAATTCAGTGCTAAAAAATGAGAAAACAAAATCGATATTCTTTTGTTTGTGATTTAAGAAAAAGTTTTAAGATTGCAAAAAGTTATTCATGAGTTTGTTGTGATCTTAAATTTCTTCTATTTTATCATATAGGGTTCACAAATTAAGGGAAGAGAATGGTATTAGACATACTTTTAAATTGTTAATATCTGTAGTATTATTCGAAAGCGAAACAAATTCTTCATGAAAAATCAAAAAAACAAATTTTAATTCTCTGAACATTTTCAAATAAAACTAATAAGATTAGTTATAACTCAGGTCATAGAAAGTGTTCAAATCACTATCCGTTAATTTTCTGGAAATAATGAAGTTTATTTGATTTTAAAAAATCGGTCAAATCGTAAAATTTTATTTACATGTCTATTTGACCTTTATAAACCAAAAAGTGAAGAGTCTCGAAAAATTTGGGGTGCGTTATGTTTTTAAGGACCATTAATTGTGTTAAAAGTTACTTATAATAAAAATAAATGTATCGGTTTTTTAATTTTGTATTTTGTGTCTTGTGCCTAATTAATTCTATAATTTGTTGTTTTGTAGCCATGATTAAGACTACAAAGAACGTCGGCAATTATTTTACAATAAAGATTTTTGGAAATGATAAGTTCGTTTTTGGCTGATACTTTTATTTATCAATAAATATAAAAACAACCATATGTTGGTTCTCCACTAAATAATAATTGATCGGTTTCGGGCTATTTTTCAGAAATTACTTCTTTTCAAAATAACCGAGGTGGAAACTAAAAGTACCTATTTTAAAAAAAAGTCTGAAACCGGTCAATCCTTAATTGGTGGGGAACCAAAGAATAGTTGTAATTATTTTTAACAACATCAAGCTAAAAGCCTTTTCAACCCATCTTACTTGTTAAAATACGTTTTTTAGATAAGATAAGCATATGACAGCTGTATAGACAATAGTAGGAGCTTTAAAATGATGTATCACTCGACCCATATTTCCTCTTAAGATTTTTGAAGGGGTAGTTTCCCTGCATAACAGGCTGAGGATTTCTACCTTGGGTTACCATAAAAATTGGTCCCCCACCAAATCATCCTTGACCGGTTGCAGGATTATTTTCAAAAATTATTTATTTTCAAAATAACCTGGGTGGAAACTCTTAGTAAGCCATCCTGTATGTTTAAAATCAATGGTTGTAGGTCAGACAGTTGATAATAGGCATAGTTGCACAAGAGAGCGATATTCTAATATAGATAACAGATCCTTCAGTGAACAGAGAAATATATACTTAAACCCAAAATAAGACAAACGACAACCTACCTACTTCGCTTTCCAGGCACATGATAAGGATGTCAAAAGCAATATTCTCCTTGGACACTCATACACCACAAAGGAAAAAGATAGGTCCTAAAGGAAACAGTTTTGAAAGAATTTCAATAAAACTGATACCCAACATGATGAAGTTAAAGCAGCAGAAGAATTTATTTTAATTTTTTTGTATGGTTTAAACAGTGACGAACAAATATTTCATTCCAAAAATTGTTGAAAATATCATTAGCGAAAACGGAGTGCATCACAGTACTCATACCGACCCTTATACCAGTTTCAACTGTAGTTTGATAACAAATTTAAGCTTCAACATTGGGTTTGGGTTCTTCAGCAAAGTGACTTAAAGCCATAGAAAACCACTTTAGAACCTGAGGTGAAAGTTGATAACTTTATCGAATTGATGTCGGTTTAGAATTGACTCCTTGGGTATTTTCTATCTCACTATTACTCAGAAAACAATCGATATGGGGGTAGAAGGGTAGTCAACGATCCACTGATCTCGGTACGTCAGGTGTTACAAGGTTCCACCTTTGCTCCCGATGCTATTTTGAGGATGTTTTCATGCTTCTGCAAAAATAGGTGCTTATTTACAGTGTTCTTGTCAAAAATGGTGTGAAAAACATTTGAACACAGCAAATTTTGTGAGGGAAAAACTTGTTTAAACTCAGAAAGTGCAGTGTAGTTTACCGCGATGATGATGACAACATCGATGAATTGTTGACCTATGATAATGATAAAGATGTATTTATTTTACTTTTTTAATAATTTCAACAACCGGAACGATATTTTTCAGAATTTCGCGTTCCGGTTAGCTTATCATATTTAGATTTTATATAAAATATTTCATATTGCATCTTTATATCCGGTATAATAAAATCGTAAATACTATTTTTTCGTTTGTAACTGTTTTTATTAATCACATTTTCAAAGATAAAGTCTGTAGTCTGTACTCCCGACGCGGTTGGACGGTAGCATGTACATAATTTAGTCAGGTCAAAAGCTAAGTTAGACCGTGTGGAGACTTGTTGCCAAGCAAGTTGTCAGGTCAGAAGTTCGGATGACTGGCACCTTCCGACCGCTCAACCGTCCGACCTTGTCGGACAGTGTGGACGCTGATTCCGACCAGTTTGGATGCTTCATCCGACCATACGACTATTTTCTGGTTTGAAGAAATCATTTTCCCCCACATTTATGTAGAATCTGTGGTTGGATGGATGGACTATGGACTGGTTAGACCGTGTGGATGGGTCATCCGATTTAAAGCGATTTCGAATGGCTTCTTTGGTTGGTTAGTGATTGATCAAAAATTGGACACCTTCTTCGATTCTTTCTTCCCCATTCGAACCGATAGAAGGAGATTGGACGAATAATCAAAGATCAAACCGTGCACCCGACCATGGTTCATATTTCGGCTAACAAACCTTAAAAGGCTAGAACCAGACGACCTATTATGTCAAAATATAGTCATTCGAATGCGGTTGGTCCATATGACATACTAATCTGAGAACCAAAGACAAACCAAAGCCATTCGAAATCGCTTTTAGTCAATCTATACGACCGCGTTGGACCGTGTGTCGTGAGTAATATTTTTACTTCAAATATTAAAAATTATATCTATGTATCTATTTTAAATGTGTTTTTACTGAACGGTAAGGTGTTTGTTGCATTAAATGTTTACAATATAAATGTCAGAAATATTCACAGATTAATTAAATTTATTTCAAGTCATTGCCTAATTTTCAATAGTTAATTGAGTAAATACTGTAAGTAATTTAAAATGAAGCGCGATATTACTTATTTAGGAACATAATATAAAGCGATAAGTACACGTGCATTAATGTAATTAATAGGCGTTCGTTTAATTAATTCGTGACTACCATTTAACCCAATTTCCCGACGTACAACGTATATTATTTAAACATTTGTTAAGAATAGATACAATGCAAATTGTGAAGTAGCCATTCGCAACCTTGCTTTTACCACGACTCACAATGTATCCAATTAAATATTCCGTTTATGGAAATACTTGTCGGAAAATTATAATTAGCATATTGCCAATCCGCTTTGCGTTTTTACAAAAAAAGTTAAAAATTACGAGTCGATTTCGAAAATTAAATTTACAAATGAAATGTGCATGAAATATTTGGTAAAAACGCTCCATATTTATTATGCCCCAGAAATAAATTATTGCGATACATTTTCTCATATCCTGTGAATTGGAAAGCGAGATAAAAATGTATTAAAGTGTCATTTTGCGAGGCAAAATTTATTTTATAAAAATTTGATCGCGGTGCCAAGCATCAAAAAGTAGCAATTTATGAATTATTTATTAATTATTTTCGTGTGAAATTAATGCTTCCACAACATATTGCTAGTATAAGCCCTTTTTGATTTAAAAGCAACCAGACAATGACAAGTCGCAGCCACTGCACATGAAATATTTATCTTTTCAGAAAACAATAGTTGGGTTAGATTAGTGTTACGATATGATTTTATGGTCCTTTATACAAGGGGCGCTGATAAATATATGTTTCGATAGAGATACTGTCATGGCCCTATACCAAACAGAAGTATAATGTCTTTATGTCATAAGGGGGAGATAGTCTTCCCCTATTGTTTTAATACTCTATGTATAAACTGCATGCAAATTAAATTTACATAGTGTTTTTAAGTTTGAGTGTAGAACTTTAGTTGGAGACATCTTGTCAATTGGATTTAAGGTGGAAGATTGTGAGAAGAGAATCATAAACGGACGAGCGAATTTAGTGTCCATAAAGGGCGGCCTGTGTCAGAGTCAAGCGCTTGTCTCATAAATCACCCTAGTCTCGAGCGACCATCTGGTGGATCAGCTTATCGAGAAGACCATTCTCTCGCGCCGACCCCAATATGCATATAAACGAAAATCAACTCACGATGCCTCTTTAATTCCAATCAAATGCGAATAAAATTATACAATACAGGACGATTAGACACAAATACTCCACCAAAGGGAATATTAATGTAAACTTATTTCAGGTGAACTTTTTAATTAGTAAAACAATAAAACTATGAAATTCATGGAAAATAGAAACAAAATAAAATCCTAGTAAACTAAACTGTCCCTGACAGTTTTAAATAGAGTTTATTTGGTTAAATCGCCTTTTTCGGGAAAAGAAATATGTGGTATAATTTTTCGTATAGACCAAAATTAAGTTAGGTTTAGATGAAATAATAATAAAGTAAAGTATAATTGATTTGAAACATCAGGGTGGTCGAATTAAGCTGAAGAGTGGAAATATCTCCAAAAGTAAGAGTTTTACAAAAAAAAATCGAGTAAAAATTATTTAGTTTGAAAGGGAGCCACAGATTGGACAACTGGGAAAAGATGTACCTTGCAACATTTCTTGCAATTTCCTTATTTTAAAGACATATTTTGCTTAATCAAGGAAATCCTGTAGTTCAGCATAAATAGCTTTTAACCGCATGGCTCTGATAGTCGCCCCAGATTCTGCGATTACAAAATGAACTCTATTCTTAATACTACACCCGAGAGACAAGACTGTTTGGTGGAGGTTCTGTAATGGTTTTTTGGTGGTATGTCTTTGACAGCTGCTACCGACCTTCAGGTACTAAATGAAGATTTTCTAACCACTGAGGGGTACATTATAGATATTTTGAAAAATTTCGCCCTTACTCCATATATCGGTGTAAATTTAAAAATGTATCCTGCTGGATAATGCAATACCTCACGCTGCTGGAATTGGCAGAAAACATATGGGCCAGGTTAATACTATTATTTTGGAATGGCCAGCACGAAGCCTTTATTTAAATTCTATCGAGCATGTATATAATATGAATTGGTCTTTGAAGGGATCTGTCTTTTGGAATAACTCGTTTTTTAGCTAAACGCATAGTTATTTCTACTTAACCAGTACCAGTACTAGTATGCAGAACAACTATAAAAGGAATGCGTGCAGTGAGACTTGAAATCATGACGTGTGGCTTTTATAGTTCTGCATAATGTTACTGGTTAAGTCCAAATGATGATCATTTTCATATACCTCACTAGTACCTAGCTCTCAAACGTATTAATCGCAAGATTATTACATTAAATCTTCAATTTATATATCTGACTGATTTATTTCAGGTATTTAAGAGGATATGGAGTCTACAAATTTATATGCGTTTTTCCCTGTTTTTATATTTCAAACTATTGAGTTATTCTAAATTTTTTCCAGTACTCTGGAATTTTTTATTGTTTTGAGCATAACATTGAACAGTTAGGTAAGGGGTTTTGATAGCAGAGGTTGTGAAAAAAAGATGGGAGCATACATATCAACACTGGAAGCAAATTTATTATTAACCTTAACCCTCTAGTTCCTAAAACCGCCTTAAGCCGGGCGATATAAAATCTGTAGAATTTCCGTTTATTGAAATTTTGGCGCAATACCCGTCCTTGCCTGTAGACGATTGTTTACAAAATAAATAAAACTGGGTCCTCAGACTACCAGGTACAGTTTCAGTTAAATTTTAATACAAATTTAGTATTATTTATCTTAAAGTAACCTACTGTAATTTTATTAGAAAGAAAAAAAAATTGGGCCATAGAGGGTTAACCATTTTCAAATGCTTAGGTACAATTAATTCTGAAATAAGGTAGTTTGCCGTGGATAATTATGACACCATAATTAGTAGAATCCTGATCATTATACACATTTGAAATTTTTTTTCCGGCGACCATATGAGAAAATCGTATATGTCATTCATATTAGTAGTTCATCACTCATTTCAACACTAGTGTGTTTGGGTTTCTGTTTTGTACTTCTTGTAATTTTCGATAGAGGCGTTGCGAAGGAATTCCGAAAGCCCTGTCTTGGATTTTTTTGAACTTGCAAAAAAAGGACAGTTCAAATAAAAATTTATATTTATCCCCGCTAATATTACTTATTTTATTATTAAAATAATTATATAATTAACTTTTTAAATTTTAAATAAAATAGGAACATTTTTTATACGTTTCGATCAGTTGCTTTCGTCATAACAGCGCCACCTACAATTTGGTATATTTAACTAAAAATAATCGATAACTTAAATGTCAGCTGATGTTAGCACATGTTATGTTATGACTATTTAGTTGTTACTACAAAATCTTAATAATGGTCGCAAAATCTCCGTGGTTGTCGGAAAAATAGCGTACGCAACTCGCAAGAAAGTGATATCCTCACTCGGCTAGGGCATCGTTCACACTCGCACAAAATTCGTCACTTTCTAGCTCGTTGCGTAATATATTATTGCAAATTCATTCACTATATCTAGTGGATTGTGTCAAAGATCTTCACCAGAATTCATTATGCCGAGGTTGATAACGTGTGGTGCGATCTTCATACATCCAACTTTCTTCAATACAAGACGAAGTTTACTAGAATTGCAGTTATTTTATTAATAAGGTTAACAGGTTGGAGTATGTATTTGCATTTTTTGCAAATTTAACGACGTGTTTTTTTAATTTCTTTACATATTTTTGACTGAGTTTTTTTACGTTGTAAATTTACTCCAATAACTCATAAACCACTTTATATTTGATGAAGTTAATTTCGCCTCATTAGGCCAAGACATGAAATATGAATCGATTGGTATCATAAACATGACAATCAAAAAGTTCTTTGACTAGTTATTACAGTTCTACGAAACGTTGTTTTTGCGCACAAGTAGCCCAATTTAAACGGAGCAACAACAAAAAACTCATAAACATAAGTAATAGGCACAATAGTTTTCAATTATGATACAAAACTGTGTATATTGTTGTTATTATTCAATTAAATAGGGTATTTAATTTTTTAATTAATGCGCGGCGCGAGTAACACACTTGGACCGTTTTTTAGGAAAGTCAACCGTCAAGTGAGTATTTACACAGGGCAAGTTACTTGGGCCAAGTTACTTGCCCGATCTACTTGGCCGTTTACTTGCTACGTGTAATCGGAATGAATACATGATAAATTTCAAAAAATTTGCATTTGCAAAACAATGGAAATACTTTTCTTAGAAAAACGAAATACATTTAAAAAAGTGCTAATAAAAACATCAACAAATATACAGGGTGTTCCATTTAAAAAACTTGGGATACCCTTGGCTACTAAACACCTTGTATAAACACATATAATTAATTGTTAAGCTCTTTCATAAACCATGCAATTTTGTAATTTTTGTTTTTTTCCTATCTCTTAAAAAAGATATACAGATATCTACAGTTTTCACATTAAAAACTTATTCTGTATACTTTTTTCTTTTTTTTAATCTACATGTTCACTAACTAGTTTTTTTTATATTATCCATAATCAAAATATGACCTTAATACCAAACATACCATATAGCTGATATTTATATCACAGGTGAAGAAAAGTATCATCAACATGAACAAGAAAAATTACTATTAATAAATTACATAAGAATGAATGCTATATGTGGAAATCTTGATCTCTCATTAAAACATATTGGAATATATTTCTTGTTTCTTAAGAAATCAAACAAGCACTATTGTAAGTATTATTACTAATTAAAAAAACATGTATGCGTCTTTCGAATTTTAGAATAAATAAATAACAAAGAAAAATTAATTATATAACAATAGTTAATAAAAAACACCTAATTAGGCATATTTAATACGGTCTAGAACTATAATTTTATTAATTACTTTACAATAATATGCTTTAAAGTGAAATCATAAAATTATTATTTTATCACTGTTTAATAACTTACAGCTAATTAAAATAAATGCCGTGGTAATAGAATGTGATTTATTGCGTTTTTTACTTAAATATCACTTTAATTAGGAAATACAGCATTACTTGTTTTAATTGTTTCATGATTACTAGACATAAAATAAGTGGATACAGATTTTATAATAACATAAAATTATTTTAGGTGTGTTTATCACTTTCACGAGTTTTACTTATATCAATATACTTTTAAGCAACACGTAATAAACTTATAGAATTGCTGTAGCAATTATTTAGAAAAATTGCCATTTATAGTTTTTTGTTTAAATTAAAATTAAAATTTATGAAATAATTATTGTTATTTGTCTTTTGAAGTACATATTAAATAACGGGTACCCAAAAGTGCATCCGAAAATATTCGTTTTGGCAAATTCAGACATTGAGTAAGTCTACTTTAAGAGCAATTTCCTAAACGGTAATTATAGTGGTTTAGTTCTGCAGTCATAAAAGCTAGTACGAACCACATTTTTGTATAATTTTTTTTGTAGTTGATTTAGAAGTCATTTCTTTAATTTTTGCCAGAAGGAAAAAAAATTGGAAAGTGTACAAAAAAAATATAATGATCAAAAAGTACCTTAATTTTGGACACCTCTAATTAATTTTGTGCTAGGTCGCAGAAGGTAACTCTCTGGAAGTATGTAGCCTAATTAATTTAAATTATAAATCTGAAAAAAAATTGAAAATCTAACGAGGGAACCTTGAGTTATGAGTGCAGAACTAATGCTCGATTTAATGATTTTTCACAGTGTTTCCTCCCAAACTCGCGCGCCCTCTAGGGATTCGAATTAATTATCAGTTATTTCGTCATAATTTGCAAAGAAGCTCCAGAAAAGTGGGATGGATTTTCTATTCCTTTTTATTATCTCCAACGGAAAATTTATCGCGGATGTTTAGGAAGATGCTCTTAACGAAAAACTTAAATACTGGAGGAATATTCTTGGGCCCGACCACATCGTGTGGTCAACGAGACTAGAAGGACAGACTCTTATTTTTTCATGTAAATGAAAAGGACAGAATGTAGTCTACCAAACGATTTCGACCGGACCAAGAATAAGGCTGCAGACTCGATGACCGATTCTTCCACCGCCTGCACTAAAATATCTGTAAAGCATCCGATCTGACCAAACTCCATCCGACCGTCCGATCGCGTCAGTTCGTCTGTAGGCGGCTTTACCTAAATGAAAATAATATTTTTTTGAACAAAAATTAGTTGTTGGGATAATTTGTAATAATTGAATATTGAAAAAATTATTTAATTCAAATATTAAAACGGGGTCGAACATAGATACTGGGTTCGAATAGCTCTTAGCCCATGGTTGTGTACTAGTAAAAAATATTTCCCAAGTTTTACAAAATTGATAAGCTATTTACACTGGTGACTGGTTGATATAGCTTTTAGGCCATAGAATAATTACTTTTACCTCTCTTAGAAAATAAAATATGTTAAAATTCGATTGAACGAAGTAAGAAAATAAAAATTTAATTGAAAAATTAAACAAAATTTTATAAAATTAAAAAAATTATTTGTGAATTATTCACTCAGTATACATACCTAGTTTTGCAAACTGGTTCCATACTTATAAATACATAATCTTATTATCAGGATTTAAAATTAATTTCATTCATGCGAGCAGCTGGCTATCAAGGTCTACCTCTTTATTATCTAAGAAAATGAGAGTAATGTCTTTGTTAAAAATATGATATTGTTCCACTTTCCACTACCTTCCCAGAAACGGCAACTTAATAAGGGTAAGGAAGGAATGATTGATTTATATGAAAGGCGACAATTATCTTTCCCGTTAATCTTTGCATTTTACAAGCGCACATACTGTTCAGGTAATTATCATAACAATACGTAAGCTAATAAATTAAAACAATAATGGTATGTATTTATTACTAATTATTTATATTACTATTACCCACAGGTAATAATCCGATTATAATGTTGATTATTAATACAGGATGATTCATTTAAGTTGAGACAAATAAATATCCAACTAAGTGGCTTAGAAAAATGTTTCAAATTAAAATTATTTTGTTTAAACGGAGAAAAATGAAGAATGCATCAATTTTTTGGTCAAGTGACATTTTTGAAATTAAAAATCTACCAAATAGAAAAATGTAGTGTCCCCCACTTTTCTCCGGAATTTTTTTAGATAGCAAATGTCATTCTGAACAACAAATTTTATATGAACATAAATTTTTTTCAACTTACAGCAATTTTAAAATTTCAAAATTTTAATGAATTTTGTGAGAAGCCCTGTATAAAATTATTTTTCAATCTTTTGTTTAAATCAAGCAGATCTTAGATTTTTTCTTTAACTCTAAGCCAATCAGATGGTTTAATTTTAGTGTGGGAAATTTAAAACGCTACTCTTAGTTTAAAATTAGGCCATAGTGTTGCTATACATAGACAAAATTTAAAGCTCAATTGGTTTAAATAAAAAATGTATAAGAAAATAAAATACACAGGGTGTCCAAAAAAATCATTAAAATTTTCCGTTTTTTAAACTAAGTATAACTTCTTAAAAAGTAAAAAAAAATAGGATGATTTTTGTTCATAATGACATTTCCTGTCTAAAAACTTTTTTTAAAATCCCCTTTTTTTTTAAGTTTCAGCGGTTCCAACGTGCGTATTGCCACAATCATTTTTAGCTCACCCTGTATTTATCTCACGTTAAATGATTCACCCAGTATATATAGAATTTGAAGTTTATACTTAGTTTGATTTTTTAATTAAAAAGAACATATTAATCAAATACATACTTTTATGCTTTTATTCTATAACCAAATATAGCTTTTATAGGTCAACTTACTGAAGATTAGTCGTTAATCCCAATTTAGGTAATTATTATATTAACCATGACCACAAGTAATAGAACTATTAATGATAACAATTATGGTCAAATATGTTATACAGAGTCACTATAAAGTATAGAATAAATCCATTTATTTCAAACAATAAATCAAAATGCATAATAAAATTCGGTGCAACTGTTTTTTGTACTTCTATTAAAAAACGATAGGTTTGTTTGGATAATACCCACACCGGAAAGTTTAAAGTAACGGAAACAAATGATTAATAATACAAGTTTTCAAACGAATTTACTACGAATACGAATCTTTACAACTAAATTTTCAATAATAGGCCATTCCGTATTCCGTAGAAACATGGGTTTCTACGAGGAAATTACCACACAATATGGACATCAAGTCATCACTTAGATGAAAAGGGGATTCAACAAAACTAGCACGAAAAACCAACATATACTATTGTCCTGGAGAGAGTAATAAATCTAATACCGAAGCGTCGACACCTATGTATGTTCATTCCAAATAAAACGTTCGAAAAAGGCTACTGTAATGTTGTTTTCATCAAATAACAACACCAAAAACACGAATTTTCACAACTAAATCTTCAATAATAGGCCATTCAGTAGAAACATGTGTTTCTACCAAGAAATTACGATACAAATGGACATCAAGTCATCACTTACATGAAAAACTGGATAATGGATTCAACAAAATTAGTACGATTTAAAAACCAACAAACACTATTGTCCTGAACACGGTAATAATATATTTTCGAAACGTCAACTCCTATGTATGTTGATTCCAAATAAAACGTTCGAAAAAGGCTTTTATGTTATTTTCATTCATTTGTTTCAACAAAATTTAATTATTTATAATTTGAAGAAATAAAACTAATTCTTTATATCCAACTTTATTTTATTAATTATTTTTATTTCTTCAAATTATTAATATTATACAAATTATTGCAAGGAATTATATTGATTTACAAAATTTAATTATTTTTTTAAATTTCTTGTTATGTCAATATTTGAAATATCTGGAAAAACGTGTTACTTGAAATTTCATTGTTCACATCTTTGTAAGTTGCATAGTGTGGTCTATAGTAAATTTGAATCGAATATTTTCTCTAGAAGAGAGAAAGTTCTTACTTTTTGATGACTGATCGTTTAAATTTGTCTTTTTGTTTGCTAAATTCAATTGCTGAGATTCGCCTTGGGATAAAATAGATGGTTGATTAATAATAGATCGATTCTCCGATGTTTGGGACATCGTTTAAGACATACCACCTTTAAATTTCATCGAATTTGAGCAAATTTATAGATAGACCTGTTATATTAGATTAGATAGGAGGGCGATTAGCTAAAATTGAACCTTACCGAACTGCGACAAATTTGATCTTATCTTCAACCCTTACTCTAGTGCAGTCCTGGGATGTCTAAATATTTAATAAAACTAATTAGATCCTAAGAGACAAAGTCTTGGCTTCGTCTGAAATTAGTGTCATCCAGTCAAAGTGATCAAATCTGATGCGAGCTATTACGTCGCATTCGTAAATGATGTGTTCCGAAGTTTTGTCTTCTAGGCAACAGAATCTGCAAGTTTTAATTTCTGACTTGCCCATTTTGTTGAGATGATACCTCAATGGGCAGTGTCCAGTTAAAAGGCTTGTGATGAATCTCAGCTAGTTCCTGCTTAGGTCGAGAAGCTTCGTGGCTTTTTTGGACGAGTATTTATTCGCCTGTCTTTAACCCGGAGTATGACTCCACTAGGACATTATACTATCCCTTTCTCACCCCATGATCTCCTCCCGTAAATGTGTCTTGTATAGCTCACAGAACGGTGCTGGACCACTCGGTGTAATATTTGAGGCCGATCTTGCCAACTCATCAGCAATTTCGTTATCTTCTATTCTCTAATGCTCTGGCACCCACATTAGGATAAGTTTGTTTCCTTTTGCCATTTGCTTCAGGGATTGCCAACATTTCCAGGCCAAGTTGGACTCCAGGGTGTGGAACTTTAAAGTCCGAATCGTTACCTGGCTGTCGGTCAATAGGTATGTATATTTGTGCTCCTTTTAGTATTAGTTCGTGGGTACATAATTCCACAGCCAGAGTTTGGTTGGAGACGTTCCCAAGGCCAAGAAAATCCTATAGCTGGCTCCATAGATGCCTATACCGCGGTCCCTTTACTAAATCTGGATCCGTCCGTAAACCACAAGGATGCCTTGGGTTCCAAGTGATTTAACATATGTTTTACCATTTGGCGATCTTGGACAACCACTTCACACATTTCAAAGTCAAAACTTCTCGGCATTATATCTGATGGTTTAGTTGTGATGTCTGGTTCCAGTGATTCCAGAATATTTAAGTGGCCTTGAAGATAGACCTGTTCATAATAAGTCATTTAGTACAGACTGATATAGCTAGGTATGTTGCAATAGTGGAAAATTATAGAATATATAGTGAAATGTTTGATATAAATCTAAATCCATGATCCATCCCATTTGTTAGACGTTAGAGACAAATTGAAAAGTATATTTAAGAAGGCAGAAAACACTCCATCTAGCCATATATGAACGTGCAAACAGGCGCAAAACTGGATTTTAAACAAGAAAAAACATAATGGGCAAATGAAAAAAAAGTCTTAAAAACCAAACTCGATCATAAATCACAAATATTTTAATTTATTTCTTATGCAATTCGAGGGCATTAACACACCTCATCCTCAGAGAATACATACAACACAGAATATTGGATTTTTTGCGTTTTTTGAGTTAAAAAAGTTGTTTTAAAATAAAAAAAAAAATGCGCTATGTGATGTAAGCGGTTCCTTCATAATAAAAATTGTATGCTGTATATTAAAAAATCCAATATTCTATGTTGTATGTATTCTCTGAGGATGAGGTGTGTTAATGGCCTCGAAATGCATAAGAAAAAAAATAAAATATTTGTGATTTATGATCGAGTTTGGTTTTTAAGACTTTTTTTTCATTTGCCCATTATGGATCACCAAACGTTGAGAAAAGATTTTAGTTTTGAAAAGAAAAACATACTAAAAGAATTTCATGGAATCAGGTTAAGTGAACATACCAATCAGAAGAAGATTGAAAAGATTGGTTTAAAGTTGTAATTAGCTAAGAATGGAATTAAATCTCCAGAAACCCCATTTACCAATGCGACTAATGTTTGATAGAGAACAACAGAATTGAAATTATGACCTAATAGAGCAAGTTTTGTTCACGTATGGATGCCGTTTCTGCGAAAATTCATTTGATGATAGGGAAAAAGGGAAAGTGCCAAGGAGTACAAAATACAATTTAATTTCAAACCTATTGTCTCATTTAGTAAGGGTTAAGTTATGGTGGGAGATGAAATATATTTAAGGCCACGTGCAGAGTTGATTGTAATTGATGGCTATGCGAGAGCGTGTCCCATAAATGGCAGAAGAGCTCTCAAGAACGTTTTTGGAAAACCTTTATTAACACTTAAAAAAATAATAAAAAATATCGACCATCATTCTTGAAATATTAACTAAAATTCGACAAATTTGTACACAGTATCTTATTTTGTTGGAATTCATTATAGACTCCTGCAGCTTCCTCTGCATTATACTGGCATTCAATCAATATCTGCAGCTTATCTCATCTGTATAATTACTATATATTTTTATAGATCTGATACTAACTAATTAAATATTATTAAGGTAAAAAATGAAACTAAAATAACAAGAAACACAAATCTAACACTAAATAGAACTCCAACGAAAAAAATACTTAAAATGAACAAAAGAAGAGTTAAAAATTAAAATTACTTACATTTTTGTAAGAGAACTCAATTTTCCATATTTGACTTCTGATTGTTTAATTAATTAGTTTCTAAACAATGTTGCCAAATTCACTTTCTTAGATTTATTGAAAGCAATTTTTAACTTGTGAAACTAAAATTTGTAGTTAACTGAACATGAGATGAGAATCTTTATGCTAAATATTACGATTCTTGCAAATTTATAATAATAAAGAAGTTAAACTTTCAACATATCTCGAAGAATAACAATGAGGATTTTTTTATATTTTTCTAAGGAACCCAACGACGTACTAAAGAGCTCTTCCGCGGTTTATGGGACACCCTGTATATTGGGATTTGAGTACTTTAGTAGTGCGTTAAACAACATAATTCCTAATTATAAATATTGTTCAAAAAATAAAAGAATAATTTTAAGCTACTCATTTTAAAGACAAATAAATATAAGTTTTCTATTTTCCTTAAATATAAAATTAAATAAGCAATTCTCTTAAATGATTCTCTCACCTTAAACTATCTGTCTAATGAAAAATCTCTACGTATATATAATATCCACAATGAATTATTTCAAACGTAATTTATTATGTAAATTTAACTATAAAATCGAGTTTTAATAAATCTTTATTAGATATATCATTTACTAATGAGCTGAAAATAAGTTTTAATTTACGTAAAATCAATCGTAAACGTATTTACATCAAATATATGATGACTTTAATAGGTGCATTAAATAGTGGCCTAGTTTAAATTACATTTTACCTTACTTGTGAAAAGCCATTGCATAATATTATAAACGATTCACTTACTTTTTAAAATCATTTATGTTTTAATTACATTGTATTACGCAAAACATTATAATAATCATCAAATCTGAAATCTGAGGAAGTTATAAATATGGAAAACAGCATTCCGCATTCCAATTAATATTAATTCCATTTATTCCAATGAAATTGCTAATTTATCAAAACTAAAAATTTCGCAATTTAAGTATAAAATGTATATCAAATTAAATTTGTGAGTAGTTTTTTAGCGAAAAAGTTCAACTTTTACCCGTTTATTTGTAATTTTAATATACAGGGTGTATCATAATATTTGGGGCTACATTTACTAGTGAATATAGGACATCAAGATAATGACCGGATCAACATATTACTGGTATTTTTCTCATTATACTTTAGCAGTACGTCAATTTATAAATAGAACTTTTCCCAGAAGGGTTGGATGTAGGGGTAGAATGGAATGGCTAGCACGATCAACTGACCTAATTACCCACTAGATTTCGGTTTTTTTGAATCATTTAAAATCTGAACAGTTTTTAACTTCGTTATAGTATTTACCCCTTTATTTACTAACTCTTAACGTGAAGTAAACGACTCGATATTGAACGATAATCGTTATTTTAAGGAGTATCGCATTTGTTTTTCTAAGAAAAACTAGGAAGGATACAATTGTTCAACTAAAATTTACTAATTACTAACAAGTGGGGCAAACAAACCGCGCACAATTTCCAGTTTAATTAGTTGGTTTTGTAGTTTTTTTAGTTTATGTTTATTTTTATATTTCTTTCCTCATTTTCTTTTATCAATTAAACATTATAAATGTATGGATTTTCGATAAATAAATGAATTTCATGGTTTTTTTTTCAATTTTTTGGCATCTTTTTGCTGCACTTTTAAGAATTTTTAAGCTTATTTCGGCCTAACAAAACTAATACCGGAAATACATTTCTTTGCTAATTTTGTTTATTAGTTAATATTTGTAAGGATGTCGGATAAAAAAGATTTATCATTTTTCATGATTTTTTTTTGTATTTTTTGCTTTAATGCGTATAACGTCTCACTTTTTTCAGCAATTTTTTTTATGTAAATGTCATTCTGAACAAAAAAAATCTAATAGGCATATGTATGTTCTTTTAGTCCTTAATAAAAAGTTACAGCAATTTTAGAATTGTAAAATATTAGTGATTTTGTGGGATACCCTGTATACACTTTCATTTTATTTAGAATTTTTTATTTAAATCATGCGTGCTTTGAATTTTATCGTCATCTTTAACCCAATCAGATTGATTGATTTTATCGAGGGAAATCTAAAATGGTCCACCTCGTGGTTAACTTAGTTTAAAAACAACCAACAATGTTCAACAAAGCAACTTGGCGAAGACAAAATCCAAGTCATAATTGACTTAACCATAAAAAATTAATTAAATTAATAAGAAAGAAAATTATACAGGGTGTCTCACAAAAATCACTAACATTTTTGGCGGTGTAGACGTCAATTTATCATTACTATTATTCTTTATTTTAAGTTTTTTTACAATAAAGTATCAGATTTGGCCCCTTATTCGCTATAACGCTTAACGATAAGTGAACGACTCGATATTGAACGATAATCGTTATTTTAAGGGTATCGTTTTTGCTATTCACAAAGATAAACTCACTCTTTTAGGAACGACACAACTGTTTAATTAATAATTACAAATTTCAAACAAGCGGCCATAGAGAATAAATGTTTACTTCTACTTTAGGAACTTCAAAACTTTTCTAACGACTATCGTTATATTAACGACAATTTAGAGAACACGGGGTCAAATCATAAGTTTTTTAGCGTTTTCAAATAAAATTCAAAATTTTTTTCACTTTTTAATAAAACCGCCTATGTGTAAACTAACTACTTTTAATGGAAATTGTATGTGTAATGGAACTACTTTTTGTATGGGAATTATATGCGAAACCACTTTATCTTTTCTTTAGTTCCATTGGAAAAAACAAATTTTTTCATTTTTTTTCTAAAAAAAAACTGCTTTTAACCATGGCCTCCAATAAAAAAAATGAACAGATTTTTTAATAACTGATTTTCGTTTTTATTAAATTTTTCGAAAAGTGTTAAGGGTAGTAAGTTGAGAGTTTTACTAATAAATGTCCAAATAAAGAACTATTTTAAATCACATTTCAAGAAAATCGGTTGAATAATAATCTTGTCGAAAAAAATTCCCAAGGCCGATTAAATACTTTGTCCAATTTTTAAATGAAAAAGTTTCCCATGCAAAGTTTAAGCCCTTAAGCGTCACGAATAGATTTGGAGATTATGGTTTTTTTAGGTACGAAAGTTTTTCCAGAAAATATGGGGAATTCATCGCAACAACTTAATATTTGGGTTAATTGAATTTTTAGGTGCCCCCCCCTACAGAATTAGCCAAGGGTTCCCAAACGGTCCGCCCTGATTACATCTTGTATATATTTACATTATCAAAATCCTCGAATGTATAAATCTTTCTGGATGACATTTATTTATAAGATGCAAACATATTAAGTAAGTACGAAAATGTTAGATTATACTTTTAAAGAAAGATAATATGTAATATGTAAATTAATAATTGTTACTAATGTTATATTTTATTTAAACATGCTTGCAATAATTACGTGTTATAATTTTAAATTATATCTTATTACAGTAATGTGTATTTGTATAATTATTTAATCAGATTTGCATACGTTACATGCGTTAAGGAAATTCATAAAATATTAAATTTGTTAGGCAAACACAGATATAATTATCTGCTAAATTGTAAATAAAGAAATAATTGTAATTATTTAATAAAATAACAAGTTTAATTAATTAAAAAGTATTATTAAATAATTATTAAATTAAAAACAAATAAAAGAAGGAATAAAAATTGCAATCATAATTTCAATTTAATACACACATAAAATAATGTTTTATTGACGTTCTTGGCCATTCAGGGGAAAATATTTAACTTTTCAACATTTCTAAGTGCATAAATGTAATTTAGCGCTAGTTTATAAATAATGTTATTGCACGTTATATCTTTTTATGGATAATTTATTTATAGTTATTAGCATTTACGTTTCAAATAAGGTTTTTGTTGATGTTTTTAATTTATTGCCAGTTGTATAAATAATTATTTAGTTTATTATAATTTTTACCTATAAAGGTACAATTTTCTTGAAAGCAATAATAATTATGCGTTATAAATAAGAAACATAAACAACGTTTTTATTTAAAACAGTTTAATAATATGAAAAACGTCATTGGTTTCCTTATGAAATGTTAATATTAATTTTACGGTTGTGATTTATAATTAAATAAAATATAATTGCTGTACAATTTTCTTATCTATATTTTTTAAATTAATTTCCTATAATTACTTTCTAATCCTTGTTGGTGATATTATCGGAAATCAATATAGAAATTAAGTGGACCTAAGTTGTTACTACAAAAACTCATTTGTATTTTACTTCATTAGGTACAAGGACATGCACACGCTATTTTCCAATTTTTTTATACAAACTCTACTTTAAAGTTCTTGAAAAACTTTCCTAATTAAAAGGTGGAATTGGATTTTATTATGTTATACCGAGAAGAAGTACTCTTTGGAGGATTATTATACACATATTCAAGCCAGAATACAATTCTTGCGTACATCATAAAATATTAAAAAAAATATTTTAAAATATTTAAAGAATTTATAAAGTTGGAAAAATGCAGTACGGAAAACCACCTTATTTTTTGTAATTTTAAAAATAAAGAAAAAACAATTTTTTTGATTGATAGTCATATTATTTGCTTTTATTAATGGTTTTAACGAAAAAATATAATAAAACTTTAACATCAAGAGATGTAAAGGAAATTGTGATTATTGTAAAAAGCATTTCTTGTGAAAACTCCTTGATGCTAGTACAGTTATATAAACAAACAATTTCATATAAATGCATTTTTAAATGAAGGCAAAATCTCAATTTAAAATTCGCGTTTATAAACGTAAAAATAAAAAAGCTTGGCTTGCGAAGCTAAACGCGTTTTTTAGCCGACCCCCTGTCAGAACTAAAAGCATTCCGCCACCGAAACACGACTACAGTTTGCATTCAAAGAGACATCTTATACAAAGCCAGAATTACCCTACCTCGGAAACAGGCCAATCTATTTATTACCTTTTTCACCAGCAGCACACGCTTGCAGAAAAAAATAAGGAAAGTCCAAACAAACGCAAAAAATAACTGACCAAACAACCTTTCTTTCTCTTTGCTAATCCACCCTTGACAGAGCGCAGGAAGGCTTAGATATCCACTTACTCTAGACAGATGGATGGACAGGACAACGAGAAACACTTATACTGTATTCTGGACTGATTGATCGACTATCAAATAAAATAAAAGAGAAAAGCGACTCGACAAAATGTTACACTTAACACATTTAATAACCAATTAAAAAAGGTACATAATTATAAATTCATTTATTAAACTATCGTGTTATAATATATAGCCATCTTGGATCAATTTTAAAAATAGTTGTGTAATGAAATATCATTACGGAATAGGAACCTATGATCTTCATTCATTTTGATTGCAGTAATGACAACTTACCCAAAAGGTCAATGGAAAAATATTTTATAGCCTGCACCTTATAACTGTAATACATGGTATTTCGTTTCGTGGTTGTTACATGGTCTTAAAAAATGAGTGATACTGGTGACTTCGCATTGTAGGACACCTAAGTTTTCCACAGTTGGCTACAATGAATGAATGAAAGTAAACATCAATACTTCAGTGGCGTTTTTTTAGTAAAACAAAGTTTTTAATAAAATTTGCAAGACACTTTAGAAATAATTTGTAAAAAAATTACCGTAAAAAACTGCTGAGAAACAGGGACAACCTATCAAGTCTAAAATCCCTACAAAATTTGGATGCATTATTGCGGAATCAATCCTAATTGATTTCCTTGTATCATTTCTAAAAAAGTATTCCTGTATTCACCTAGGATCTAGGATTTACAATACACAGAGGGTACAAAAAGTTCAACAACACCCATTTATTTTTGATATGAAGTATGCTTGAGATAAAAGCTTTACGATTTTCAGTGACGCATTATTTAGGAACATTACCATGACCTTGACTAGCAGGTTGAGGGTCACGCCATAATCACTTCACTTTTTTTAAATAGCATTCACTTATTTTTATTGCATACTATTATTGCATACTATTCTAGCTTACTTTCAGAAGTTTATGGATGATGTTTTCTTAATTTTTTAATGTAAATAGTTTGGAAGTTACAATAATTTACCATAAATACAGGTGATTAAATGCTTAGCGCTTGACCTTAAACCTCATTTTTAAGGTCATTATAATATCCCTAGATAATGCGTCAAAAAAAATCGTACAAAGTTTTACTTGCAACATTTTTCTCGAAAATGTTTTATTTTAAAACCAAAACTTTGGGTATTGAAAATTTAAACTCCGGCAACTATTTACTTAAAAAAATACAAAAAAACATGATCTGAGTAATAAGCTATAATAATATGCAAAACAAATGGGTGGATGCTATTTAAAAAAGTTAAGTGACCTTTAACCTAGGAGGTCAAGGTATTTTTTTATTTACTTACTAACGGGAACAACCCAATACAACAATACAAACAATAATAAGAAATGATAAACAAGGCAATAAATAATAGTGATATAACAGAAAAAGATAACAAAACAGGAAACAGTCAGTTCACAGACCGCGCAACACACACTCGCTTCAATAACCTACACAGCGATTGGAAGCTGTCGGAGAAAAAATCGAAGTCGTCCGCAACTGAATTTGCCATGCGAGCCATTCTTACCATAGCAGAATGGAAACCGTAATTTGTGACATGTGTAGGTACAGAGAAGATCCTCTTGCAACGAAGGTCACAGAAAGGCACTTCAAGGTGCACCATCTCCAGAGCAGCAGGACAGTCTAAGGAGTTGTTCAGCAATTTGGCCATGGTGAAGATACAGTTTCTTCTTCGAGCTTCAAGGGTTTTTAAACCAAGGTGTTCCTCCATGAGCCGGTAATCAACATCCGCCTGACTTATTCCTAGTTTGAATCCTGCATACCGCAAAAATTTATGTTAAACACGCTCAATCTTCTTAATATGTACATCATAATAAGGGGACCATATACATAACGCATACTCCAGGTGAGAGCGAACTAAGGAGACATATAAAGACTTAACGGCGGAGATATCATCAAAGTCGCTCGTATTCCTCTTGATAAAACCAAGCATCCTCATGGCAGTATTACATTTTAGGTCAATATGGCGATTGAATGAAAAGTGACTTTGGAATGTTACTCCAAGATCAACGATACTAGGACATGAAACCAGTTTAACCCCATTAATAGAATAGGAACTATCTACTTTTCTTAGCCCCTTGTAGAACGAGACTTGGAAGCATTTATTACCGTTGATTGGAAGTTTGTTACAGCGACACCATTCAACAAAATTGTCCAGATCAGATTGAAGATCAGCAGCCGAAGTATCGTCGTGCACAATTTGAAAGAATTTGATATCGTCAGCAAATATTAATAGTACAGATTGCTTAAAGCAGCAAGGGACATCATTAATAAAGATATTGAACAGTCATTACTCCATTGACCTAGGTGAGATCCCTGCGGTACCCCAGAGGTCACCGGGAAGAGATCCGATTTGAAGTTACCGACCTTAACATACTGCTTTCTGCCATTAAATTAGGAAGCAAGCCACTGAAGAAGAGAACCATTGAAGCCAAAAGTGCGAAGTTTACTAATTAGTAAATGGTGGTCAACTTTGTCGAAGGCCTTTGACATATCCGTATAAATTGTGTCCACCTGGTGGCCTTTCTCAATGGAGTTTGCTAGGAAGCTCTCAAAGACAATAAGGTTAGTCAAGGTTGTGCGTTTCTTTCTGAACCCATGCTGCTCATTTTCCTAAATAATTCATCACTAAGAATAGTAAAACTTTTATTTGATACATTTTTCCCAAAAACGCTTAATTTAAAAAATAAACCGGTCTTACCTTTATTTATTAAAAATTTAATCCCTTGTAACTTCCAAACTATTTTATTAAATAATAAAATATGCTATTTAAATAAAGTTAAGTGATTATCGCGTATCCTTCAATATTCCGGTCAAGGTCATGGAAATGTTTCCAAATAATGCATTAGTTAGAATCGTAAAGCATTGAAACATTTTTTTTCAAAATGCCTAATTTCAAAAATAAGTAGTTGCCGAAGTTTTTGTTCACCCGGTATATTTTTTTAATAAAATGCTAATATGTAAGTGTTTTTATGAAAGATGCAATATTGCAAGTCACACTAACCAATCTTTGTAACGATCACAAAAATTTTAAATCGAATTTATAGAAGACATCGTAACGTTTTTATTGGTAGATATTATTAAACGCTTCGAAGAAAATTTGATCTGAAGGCGGATTGTGTATTTTTCTGGTAATAAATCTTTGGTAATAGTGAAACATAACTTTGTAGGTAAGTTTGTATTTTACAAGGTGTTGTAAGTAAAATATTCCAATTATTGATAAGAAATTTTAATACTATTTTTTGAATTGAACAAAATTATAATATCTAAGTAAAATGTAAGTACTTTTACGTTTAAAATAAAATAATTATGTATTGGGGAGTAATTAAATTTATGTGATTTAAGGCTACTTATTTTCAATGGTAATATAACAAGTGGTAAGAATATTATCGAATTTTTTTTAGAAATGCACGAATTTTAATCTCAACGACGAAAATGCAACGAGTGCGTAACACGAGTTGCATTTTCCAAAGATTGAGATTAAAATGAGTACGCATTTCTAAAAAATTATCGATTCATATTCTTACCACGAGTTATATTTTGAAAGAGAATATAATGACTGAAAATATTTGTATTTTCACTTATTAATACGTCAGAAATACATTGAAAATTTTGACATAAAGTGACAGGAATTGTATTCTCAAAATTAAAATGCCTATTTTCTTTGACTAGGGATCCATTTATTCAAATTTATACAACTTTAATTTTATTTTTACTCACATGGGCGTGCTTTCGGTGAAATGTGTTTCTATTCTCAAAAATAATAAACCAATTAAAATTTAATGCTAATAGACACCCCTTTTTAAAATTTTCTCTTTTTTTCGGATAAGATGCTTTCTATGAATTTTCCCTTTCGTGTATAAATCTCCAATTATGAGTAATTCACTTTTTCCTAAAAAATTGTATTTATACAGGGTGTTTCTGAGCAAGTGTCGCATAATCTAGGAATGGGTTTTTAGACCAATTTTAAGACAAAAAGTAAACTTCAATGGCCTGCATTTCCGAAATGGAGCATTTTAGCGAAAAAAAAATATTCTTACTTTTTGTTTTAAAATTGGTCCAAAAACCTAGATTATTCGACACTTGGTCAGAAACACCCTGTGTATTAGATAAGTATCAAATTAATAAATTAATAATGCATACCCAAAGAACCTTGATGAACTCAAAAAAATAAAATAGAGCGATTTAAACAAGGGCCTAATAAAACTCTCAATATCTCTTCTTTATTGGCGTTATGTGGTGACTACATCTTAAACACAGTTTAATACTTAAATTTTCAATTTTGAAAATATGTTTAAATCTAAGAGACATTTTTCTTTAGGTAAGTTAAAAAGTCAATTACAGGCATTTTAAATTATAAATTGTATTTTTTTAATAAGAGTAGTTATCGTCCACAAAATTGGATAGGTGGAATTTTCTGGCTGCTAGGACCAATAAAATACAGTTTTACATTAAAACTTCATTTTATAGGCACGTTTCGATTTCTTTCATGTCTTTATAAAGCTTAAAAATTGCAATTAAAACCATGTCTACTTAAGCAAATACAATACAGGGACATTTGCTTAAATAGACATGGTTTTAATTGACATGCAGTTTCTGATATACATTATACAATTTTAAGCTTTATAAAGACCTAAAAGATGTCGAAACGTCGCTAGAAAATAAAGTTTTAATGTAATACTGTATTTTATTGGTTCTAACAGCCAACAAAATTCTACCAATATATTTTTTAACTTAATTAATTTAAACTTTTATCTTCTTTACTAAAATTGAAGGAATTTTTTTATTTTCTAAGACTTTAACGTGATTTACGAACACAACCTAGTTTCTTTTACCATTTTTACCTCAAGAAAATTACCATTGTCAAAAACTGGAGCAAATCTGGTTAAATAGTTAGAAAAATAGAAAATATAATTAGTTTAGTATTTTCTAACATTACTTTGAAAGCACCTTTGCATTTTCCCCCTTAGTTATTCCTATACTATACAGAAGTAGTAATTTAGGCCTGGCTTTCATTTTCTGGCAAGCTCCTTGTCCCAATTTTATCGAATTAAGAAGAACCAGAGGATATATTTTTTTGTCAACGAACTTTCGTGTACAGGGTGTCCTAAGATTTAGTTTACAGCCCATATTCTATTGTCTTTGGTCGTCTTTAAGAAGCCATAATAATTTTTTTTTCAAATGCCTCTCCCTACTTTTGTTACCAGAAATTGGATCTCAACTTTATTTTGAATACAACAACATGTTACTGACTTGAAAAACTAGTATAAAATTAAGCTTATTTTTTATTTCATAATAAAACAAGTACTAAAATAAATTACTTATAATAAATATTCTCAATTAATATTTTACACTAGCTTCAAAATGTCAAAAACGATTTTATTCATTTATTTATACATATTTGAAAAAATATTTTTATTGACTTTTGATATTCACATTATGTGTATCAAAAATACTAAAAATAACATAATGTCGTATTCAGTATAAAGTTCAAATCCGATTTATATTTACAAAAAAAGTTGATGATAGTTTCTTAAAGGTGGTTAAAGCCAATAACGTTTTAATAATGGAATTGGAATCTCAATTTGATGCCATTATAAACTTTTGTTGATTTGAATTTTCATTTCTTCAACTAATGGAGATATGACCGGTAAACTGAATCTTGGTATTGCTTGCGAGACGTATTCTTATTGAAACCAATTAAATTTTGAAAATAATTTGATACTAACTAAAAAAAACGTAAAAATATGGATGAAAATCTTCAGTTTTTCATTGAGATTTTAATGAATACTTCTTCCTTGTCAGCTTTAATAAACATTTTAATGAAAATTATAAAATAAGCAACTACGTATACAAAAAATTAATTCTACTGGATAGATTTGTAAAAATTCTCAGTTAAAAATACATTCCAGGTGCCTCTCATTGACATATTTCAATCTTAAAACACCAATGTAAATCCAAATAGAAGTTTGAGAGCTTTCTTAGATATTTTGTAACTCCACTCTCTTTCTCAAAATGAATGAGCAAGCATATTCTATAAAAATAAATTACCATCAGAATACCAATTTGGATTTCGAAGCAATTACAAGCGTGAAACAGCTATTCTAAATGTTATTCATGATATTTATGAGACTAGAAAAATATGTTGCCTCGATACTATTAGATTTTTCACGGGCTTTCGATGTTCAGAGGGTCAAACCGGCATCTAATCGAAACTGGAACCGCAACAAAAAAATTTAATATTTTAAGAGGACAGTCGGTGAAATGTGTAACTCCGATTTCTCTGTAGTTTCTTCTATGGGTCAAACCCCAGTTGAACAAAAATTGTACTGGAACTGAGGTGGAAGTTTATAACCCTAACAAGAAGATCTTAGATGAGTATTTTTGTTAGAAATTTGCCGTTTCTCCCTTACACACAACACATACATAATGTGGAAACGAGACAAAAAACTTATCCACAGTAATGCAGTCAACCATCCACCATTCTCATTACGTTAGAGTTTTCAGACTACCACCTTCGAATCAAAATCGAAACGAAATTAGACCCCGAGCCGTAACCGAAACGGAATTGAAAAAAAATCGTAACCAGAAGCCAGAACTAAATAAATTACGGTTCGACTCTCTGGTTATAATAGGTACTTTACATCACGCAGGAGTCAGCTACTCTGGTCTTCGACTTTTCAATTGGCGATTCTAGCTAAGCGATCTCCCTCTTGCGGCATAGCGCGGAACTATGAAATGACGTCACGTCCGTGATAGTTGTGCAGACGAATTTAGCGTTTAACGTTTGTTAATGTCTATTATAGTCAAGTAAATAACGTCAACTTACCTAATTTACTTTGTATTATTAAATGCGTTTGATTATTTCATTCCAAGTTTAAATTCTTATTTATTTTGTCACTGACGTGACGTCACTAGAATATGTAACCAAACATACATTTGCGCGGGAAATATTAATTTGAATCGCCAATAGTTACTTAACAACCTCCAACATTACGTAAATAACGTATAGACAATGTCTAATGTACAATAAATTTAACAAACAACATAAAAGTAGGTTTTTTATTTAATATTTCTTGCACTAAATATTAGTGCTGTTCACCGAACCGAAACTTTTTGACGTTTGAACTTAGTTCGAACTTTTAAAAATAAAAAGTTCGAATTGTTCGAACACGTTCCACATAATAACAAAAATTCCATAACTTCGAACTCGGTAAAGTTCCAACTCGATAAAGTTCGAACTCGATAAAGTTCGAATTGGATAAAGTTCAAACTCAACAAAGTTCGAACTCGATAAAGTTCGAACTTGTTAAAGTTCGAACTCGACAATGTCCGAACTCTATATACTTTATACTTTACCTTATACCTTAAGTTTACTTATTTATAAACACCTGTCAATAAATTAAGAAGATATAAAAATATGTAAGTTTATACCTACATGTTGATTATCACTGAAATCGGAAAAATCCTCTACTTAAATAGGAGTTGGCTTTACTATCATGCTTTTTGAAAATGAAAGATATCGCATTGTAAAAATTATAGAAATTGGTTTCTTAAAAATTTCATAATTTACAGTTTATTTTAAGTATTTAAATTATTTAAAAGTAGTTTTAATACTTTTATTAAAAAAATTACCCAAAAAAGAATCAAAATCTTTATTTAAAGTTCAGAAATTTTTGTTGTCACCATCATACTTAGAACTTACGAATGTTTAATAATAACTACAAAAAAGGGTGTTACGTTTTAAATGAGAAAAATGATATCATTTCCGGTGAAAGCGGAAGTAAAATTTTTTCAGTTCAATAATTACGTTTATTATGCCATATAACATAGTAACATTTCAAATTTCTATTTTCATAAATAAAGAAATTACAGGGGTGGCCCTAGTTTTATGGAACCCGGTATATGTTGTACTCAATTGCCGAATTCGTCCAGTGGTCGAAATTTAATATTATCGATTTTTTTTCGAACCCGAACTTCTTTCGAACTCGAACTTTTTTCGATAACGAACTTTTTGCGAACTCGAAATTTTTCCGAACCCGACATTTTGCGAACTCGAGTTTTTTCTGAACCCGAAATTTTTTCGAATAATGTTCGAATGGTTCGAACTATTTCAAAGTTGGAATATGAAGTTCGTACAGCACTACTAAATATGTACAATGAAATAGGTTAACGATTTTATTATTTCTTTTAAAATTTTTTTGGACAGTGTTACAAGAACTGCTCGAAGTTTTGGTGGCAATAATTTTATACAGATTCCATTTTTTAAGAATTCAAAGTGGTATAACTTCTTAAGATACCGTTACCGGACGATGTGGTGACGAATGATTCGAATCCCAACTATTACCATAAACAAAAATAATGTGTGCAACTAGTTTCGCCATTATTAGGGCATCATCAGGCTCTCAATTTCAGCGTTCAAACGTAAGCTGAATATAACATGGTGATGTAACAGATTGAGTAAAACTTAATAAACAGATATTTGGGTACCATAAAATATTTTAAAACCATAAAATATACTGTCCAATGGGTAGGAAGTGTTTGTAATAAAATAATAAAACCATTAAAAATCACTGTTTATCACAGATGTTTCAATATTACACCGTTTTCTTACTTTTCTTAAAAGAAAAGAAAATATTAGTTTTATGCGATCTTGTAACAAAATGGCGTAACATCTAGTTATTACTAGTCAACTTTAATCTTTGATATTTTCAAACACTTGTGATAATCAGTGATTTTTAATGGTTTTATTGTTTTATTCCAGGGTCCCCAACAACGTTGCGAGAAACTTAGGCGCCATTTATGGGATACCCTGTGTATCTATTAAAAGAAATTACCCCGGCAAGCTGAACAAAAAATCTAGATATTTTTTTATTTACAATATAAGTAGAAGCTGGAATATTTTACCATATCTGCATCAATGTAGTTAGTTAAATATGAATAGAAGAAGTAAATTTTTATCTACATGCCTTCATCGTTCTCCTACAAAATTAGTAACCTATGAAATACCTACTTATACCCTTATTCTGTAACTACACGAATCGAAATTCGCATGCGAATAAAAGAGTGGGAGAATGTCACTACTTAAGTGTAAGATAAAGACATAACACAATTCTCTCGGTCGAAAAAGTTAGAGAATCGCCCTGTTAATGATTATTCCACTGGAAGATTTTTAGATAGGGTTACTTTAAAGTTATACGTGCCTGATGAAAGTAATAGCGAAATAAATATTAGTTGAAATAGTTGAAATAGTTTAAATTTGATTAATTTATTCATACATATTAAAAATAACTTTGAATGCGCCAGTTTATGGTGTTTGTGGCAAAAAAACGCATTGAGTTTTTCCTACTATGAGTTGTTTACTTATGCTGAAAACTAGGAGTTAATGTTGTAGTGTTAAATCGTTTATTATCCTAAGTTCCCTAAGCTATCCTACTTTACTGATTTTTGATTTATAACTGGGCGACTAGAGGTCGTATCATCATTTTCGGGGATAAAATATCGTATTGGGAAATAGACTAGAGGTGGAAGTCTGTAACCCTAACGAGTTGATCTCGGTTGTCAAATTTTCACGTTAGCTGAGTCGTTAGTTACTAGTTTTTGGTAGTCTATAACACCTAACGACTTACGAAACGGGACGAAATTACAACCGACAAGGCTTACAACGTTGCCGACATTATTTTACGAAATTTGTCTATGGTTTAGCAGTTTTTGAACGCATTTTGAATAAAACACACAAACTGATTTTGGCATGTAATTAATTGACGTAAAAAATAACAAAGTTTAAAGTGGTCTTTTTAATAATAACAATAAACTAGTGTATAGTCTTTGTAAATGCCTTGTTCCAGTTTTAAGCGTTCTGTTATTTGAATTTGTAGCTTAAATTGACAATTTTCATAGTACCTATATATAATTCTTCAATATGGTTAGGAAATAGAAATGCGCATCCATAACCACATATCTTTATGCTTCAGTTATGCTGTAGCACTTTGAGAAATGGTGGAAAGTAATTTCTCGATTTCAACGATTTTTTCGGCGAAGGAACGATATAAGTCAGGAAGAGGTCAATCTTCGGATTTTGCTATCTACGTCCTTCTAGCGGTTATGGAGGAGGACAAACGTTGCACCTCTAGAACACTGGCTGAGAACTTAAATATCGATCATTTTATCTCTGTAAATTCGGCAAGATGTGGAAATTAACCGGATTTTCCCGCACAAGCTTATTCATACAATAACAAGCCCCAAAGAATAACGGCGAAACCGCGTAAAAAAGAATTAAGAAGAAGTCATGAAAGTAAAGATAAGTCCTTTTGGCTGCATGGTAAAATTGTATTCTATCCACAATGTGATTAAGCTGCAATCTTCATTTGTATACCTAGATTAAATACTACATCGTAATTTCATCATGATTTTTTTGTAAATAAATTTACTAATTTTTCCATGGCAGTTATATGCCTTTCTAGAAGTTTATAATTTTCTTTTAGTAATTTTTATTATTATTTATTTTCATTTACGTTAACAACGCTTCAAACACGGTTGCCTCCCACCAAACGACTGAAACTCGTTATCAAAAACACGTTACTAACGAGATTTAAGCTTACAGACTACCATTTTTGTCAATCTCGGTTAGGAACGAAACTAATGACGTCAAAACAAACAAATAATGACGGGCTAACGTGAAAAGTCGAGACGTTAGCTGTTACAGACTTCCACCTCGGAGTTGGAAGTCTGTAAGCTATACGATTGTTTTCGTACCATGAAAAAATCGTTTGTTGAATATGTTGCTATTGTGACGGATTTTCTCTTTTTTTAACAAATACAAAACGTGAATAAGGAAGAGATATAGAAAATCTGTCACCAAGCAACTTAGTCAGTAAGCGATTTTTTCGTTGTACGAAAACTATCGCATAGCTTACAGACTTCCACGTCTGGTCAAGCAAAATACTCGTTACTTATTGGTTGCTTTTGTAAATTTCCATGGAAACGTCCTCTTCTTCCTGTAGGTTATTTTATCCCCGAAACTGAGAAGTAAGGATCGGGACCTTGGAGTCCTTTGGATGTTAAATGAAGAAATGCAAAAGTCTTCTGCTGTTTTCTGTTTTTATAAGGACCTTATTAACTGCTTCCTTCCTAATCACATTACCCACAGTTGGTGGGTTTTATTGTCCACTTTTACCTGCAACCATCAACCAACTTTTGTTACAAAATATTATGAACGAACTGTTATAATTTTTAATCAAATATCTTCAATTTTACAGGTTATTTATTTACATTTATTTTAACGAATAATAAATAATAAGTGCTTAATTTTAATAATACCATTTAACTACTTAGTTATTATTGACGATTTAATATCGGTTTGGAATTAAATTGGACATATATATATATTAACCAAGCTAATGACTTCTTTGTGGTGAAGTTATATAATTTTGTGGTCAAGTTTCGGAATCGATTGAGAGTTAGAGTATCGGTGCGTAATAATGTCCGGTTTTGGGTGGCCGATCGAAAGGTGTTGATGCGTAAATGATGTCCAAGTCGAACTTCAAGCTCGGCTGATTATCTTGAGTAGGCGTTGTGCGCGACGTGTATCACCCAATCTCCCAACTAATTAATCTTGTTTACCAACGGCGACACGTAAACTTTGTTTTAACTTCATCAAGCGCACATTATACAAATTATCTCGTTTGCGCCGACCGATAAATGCTGATTAATAAACTATTTCGCTTCAAACTTTATTTTGCCTACGTTAACATAATGAATCAATCAGTTAAAATGGCAACCGATTTTACCCGACTGTCATTGTAAATGTAAATGTTTAGCATCAAGTAATGAAAATTAATCGTATTAAACTGCAAAGGTCACTTTGTCAATCATATTTGCGGCATGGGCATTCTTCACACATTTTTCAAGTCTTATAATATTTAGAAAATTATTAAACAGAGAAACGTTCAACGAGCTTTTTGGGACAAAACCAAAACCGTATGCTTATGTAGAATAGCATAATACTATTTTTTCTTGGTATATTATTAACAGTGTCGTTTCTATAAACTAACGTAAACATCGCTTAACATGGATGAACAATTTTAATTCCTACATGTTCTAAAACGTGATCAATCAGAGTCAATTAATTAAAATTGTTGGAAACAGTGCACCCAGTAAACCAATTTGTAACTTATATATAAAATATACATAGATAGGTCGTAAATACTTCTATGAAGCTAATTTAACGTAAAATATATGTATATTTTACATATATAATATTATATTATTTTCTCTATGTAAATAATAAGTAAAATTTCTAATGTATTATTTATATAGAAGTATTTACATACACAATGTATATGTATATTTTATATATAAATAATAATGTATTATTAATGTAAAATATTTACATTAAATATTTAATGTAATATAAACGTGTACATATGACATATATTATATTCAATATACAGGGTGTCTCAGACCACCTGTCCACCCCTTTTATTTTGAGAGCGCCTTGTCGTACATGGCTGAAATAAAAAAAATTATTACAAAGCAAATCCGAAAAATCTATTGGTGCACTTAAATGGCAATATAGGTCGAGCATGGTATCGTTTGAAAGGTCTTTTAAAAAGAAACAACTTTTATTAAAATATTTTTTTAATATCATAAATAATTAACAAATTAAACGAAAAACAAAAGCAAACAAGTGACAAATGGTTTCTTAAATTATGGAAAATTAAAACACTACCATCATTCTCAATGGGTAAGGGTAGAGGCAATTATGATTTTTTAAATGGAAACATGTATTTTTTGCTTCGCTTGTTAAAAATAATCAACTTTTTTAGGTTATGTATTTACCTTAATTCAAAAAATAAAAAAAAGTTGATTATTTTTAACGAATAAAGCGATAAACGCAAAAAAGAGTTTCAATTTAAAAAAATCTCTCTCTTGCCCATTTGCGGATGATGGTAACGATGTAATTTTTCCATAATTTAAGAGACCAATTGTCACTTGTTTGCATATTTTTTTTTCATTTAAGTTTGTTAATTATGCAAGATATTACAAAAATATTTTTATAAAAGTTGTTTCTTTTTAAAAGACCTTTCAAACGATACCATACTCGACCTATGTTGCCATTTAAAAATCGAAAGTTACTTCGGGTAACGGGTACTTCCGGATTGTTCCGGAAAAAAAAGTGCACCAATGGATTCTTCGGGTTTGCTTTGGTAATATTTTTTTTATTTCAGTCTTGTACGACAAGGCGTTCTCAAAATAAAAGGGGTGGACGGGTGGTCTGACACACCCTGTATTTATGAAAATAATATATAAAAATCCTGGCCAAGGATAATATGCATAAAATAATAAAAGCAACATATACTGCAAAATTGCACTTACCAAAGAAATCCAACATTCAACATCGACACTTATTAGAAAAATTTATGGAAGTTGAGTTATAATTTATTTATTTTGTTATAAATAATTTTATCTTCTTAATTTTTATATTTAATTGCTTTTAATAATGTGAAGGAAACAGCCTTAAATACCAAACGAAACAAAGTAGTTACTCATTTATAAAACTTTATCTAATGCGTTTCGAAATAGAGATTTCATCTTCAGAGAATACATTCACTTTTTATAAACTAAAAAACAATATAAATAAACGTTTAAGCATATAAAATTAACGTGAAACTTACTGGAACTTTTAAGAGCTATCAAGTGATCAAAAACGTCGAAAATTCAAGTTCAATCTCAACATCAGTTCAACAAATGTTATTCATAAGAAAAGAGAGTCAGAGACTCAGAGGATGGTGTCGATTTTTGAAAACAAGTATAATAAAAACACACTAAAATTAACAGATTGGTGTACACCATAGACATTGTACATTATGATACACAATCTAAAACAATAAAGTAAGTAGTAAGGTGAAAAAATATAAAATTAAGAAAAAACTTACTTAATGTTGACATGTAAAAACAAATTGTACAAATTGACCAAAAATGAGTTGATGTCCAAAAAACAAGGGGGGTCGTGGAGAGATTTAGCGTTCAAAGTAACTATTTACAACAATTTCTTTTTACATATTTACAATATTCACAACTAGTCACCACCCATAAATGTGTCAGATTCATAGATGGTAAGATTGAGCGAAAAAAATTGTAGGTGTAAATCACAAAAATGTAAATTACAATAGACGATCTAAAAAAACATAAAGTAAATAGTAAGGTAATTCAATCAAAAGTAAAAACGTTGAAACTTACTTAATAATGACATGCAACAAACAATTGCACGAAATTACAAAATGGTTGATGTCCCAAAAAACGTCATGGAATCAATATAATTAAAATAACTATTTACAAAAGTATTTTACATATGTACACTATTTACATCTGTACAACTCCTCATTGTCTCTAACTCATATATAAGCTTGATTATTAAAGATCTAAAAATATTTAACTTTAAAATTAAGTAAAAGTCATTACAACGAGAACCACGTTGTCAACTACTACAAATTTGGAATGCGATCGAAGGTCAATAGGGTCTTACAGGCCTTGAAAAAACAGAGAGGGAATGCTCTCACATGCCCATCTCTCTCTGCGTTGCCAACCCCAAAAAAATAAATAAATAATAAGAAAATATTGCTTATTTCTGTATTTTAAACATACTAAAAATAATTAAATAAATTATTAAACAATTTCTTATTGTTTTACAAATTTTATTTGCTTTAAATATTATTTTCGCATCACATAAAATTTCTAGGTTATGTAAATCAAAACAATAAACAACAGATAATATTGCTTATTTCTGTATTTCAAACATACTAAAAATAATTAAATAAATTATTAAACAATTTATTATTGTTTTACAAATTTTATTTAATTCCAGTATGATTCATGGTTATGCGTTTGTGTTTGTTGTTTTGATTTACACAACCTAAAAATTTTACGTGATGCGAAAATAATATTTAAAGCAAATAAAATTTGTAAAACAATAAGATATTGTTTAATAATTTATTTAATTATTTTTAGTATGTTTAAAATACAGAAATAAGCAATATTTTCTTATTATTTATTTATTTTTTTGGGGTTGGCAACGCAGAGAGAGATGGGCATGTGAGAGCATTCCCTCTCTGTTTTTTCAAGGCCTGTAAGACCCTATTGACCTTCGTTCGCATTCATTTAGACTCCAGATTTTTTGTTTTTTGGTATCGGATCTTTATTCTTAATCAAGAAGCTAGCTATCTTATTGACAGGTTTGTAAACAACCCTTAGGTTAGTACAATTATCATGAAAAATCCTAGCGATGTCAAAGGAGTCTACTTATTGAAGTGTGACAATTGCTCTGCATCTTACATTGGTAAAACGGGAAGGGAAGTTGGCATTAGAATCAAAGAACATATATTATCTAAAACTAGACCTAACAATGATGATTCGATTTTTGGAGTACATTTGAAAGTTAACAATCATAACTTTGATCCAGAACATGTAAAATTGCTACACGTCACGGAAGCAGGTCATTTTCTTGATGTCTTGGAAGAATTTGAAATCTTTAGATATAGCCTTACTCATGATTATTTGTTGAATATTAACTTATCTAATCCTAACACATCCGTGTTTAATTCATTACGAGCTAACATTAAATCAGATCTACAATTACATTCTTAGTTTATGCATCCAACATTACATATTAATTTTGATTTCGTTGATAGATGTCAGTTATTTTACACTTCAATGTTTTGCATTCAATTGACCTTCGTTCGCATTCCAAATTTGTAGTAGTTGACAACGTGTTTCTCGTTGTAATGACTTTTACTTAATTTTAAAGTAAAATATTTTTAGATCTTTAATAATCAAGCTTATATATGAGTTAGAGACAATGAGGAGTTGTACAGATGTAAATAGTGTACATATGTAAAATACTTTTGTAAATAGTTATTTTAAGTATATTGATTCCATGACGTTTTTTGGGACATCAACCATTTTGTAATTTCGTGCAATTGTTTGTTGCATGTCATTATTAAGTAAGTTTCAACGTTTTTACTTATGATTGAATTACCTTACTATTTACTTTATGTTTTTTAGATCGTCTATTGTAATGTACATTTTTGTGATTTATACCTACAATTTTTTTCGCTCAATCTTACCATCTATGAATCTGACACATTTATGGGTGGTGACTAGTTGTGAATATTGTAAATATGTAAAAAGAAATTGTTGTAAATAGTTACTTTGAACGCTAAATCTCTCCACGACCCCCCCTTGTTTTTTGGACATCAACTCATTTTTGGTCAATTTGTACAATTTGTTTTTACATGTCAACATTAAGTAATTTTTTTCTTAATTTTATATTTTTTCACCTTACTACTTACTTTATTGTTTTAGATTGTGTATCATAATGTACAATGTCTATGGTGTACACCAATCTGTTAATTTTAGTGTGTTTTTATTATACTTGTTTTCAAAAATCGACACCATCCTCTGAGTCTCTGACTATCTTTTCTTATGAATAACATTTGTTGAACTGATGTTGAGATTGAACTTGAATTTTCGACGTTTTTGATCACTCGATAGCTCTTAAAAGTTCCAGTAAGTTTCACGTTAATTTTATATGCTTAAACGTTTATTTATATTGTTTTTTACTTTATAAAAAGTGAATGTATTCTCTGAAGATGAAATCTCTATTTCGAAATGCATTAGATAAAGTTTTATAAATGAGTAACTACTTTGGTATTTAAGGCTGTTTCCCTTCATATTATTAATATGGACCAAACTAACGGAAATTTTCGCTTTGAAATTAATTGCTTTTATTTTGAATATTTTTAAAGTTTAGAATTTTTTGTTAATTTTCTTTTGAATTTTGGGAGAAGGGTTTATTGTTTATTTTGATATAACTTATTTTATTTTATTATATTTATTTATAATCAGATAATCGAAAATTGTGTAATTAAATTCAAATATTTCCGATAAATTTTCGTCAACATGCAATAATAAAAATTAAAAAATTATTTTTGAAAATATCCTTCGTGCTTAGGGTTCATACAGCTCATTTAAAAAAAATTATAAGGAGAACTCTGTAAAACTCTAAACATCACAAACGACATTTCTAGGTAATTTGACTTCCTCTACAGGGTGTCCCATTTAACGTTGGACTGTATGGGCATCTTTGTTATCATTAGGCAGCTATAGACTGTCGAACATCTACGCGTGCAATAATGTACAGTCATCAAGGTGCATGCAATAACTTATGGCCGCTTTAAGATAAAACTAAGTTTTTGTTATATTCGGTCATCCGTTGGCGAAAAAAAATATTCATTTGACTTACTGCATATATAGCCATTATTTTACTATAAAGCAAATAACTTTAAAAAATACAATTTAAACCTGCAGCAAAAACATAGGTGTTGAAAATAAAATTACAAGTATGTTAAAAAAATAAAGGTCCCCAATTGCGTAGCGGAAAGCTTGGGCTCTAATTTAGGAATGTAGGTTTTTACCTACATACCTCTCTCTCTTTGTAATGGATCACACAAACTTTACACAGTCCAATTTAGGGACACCCCGTATTCCTATCCAGTTTCGTGAAATTTTCGAAAACGTGAACTGGCTTGTCCATAATTAGTTCATACTATATAGACTACACAGTAGTTGGAAATCCGATTTTAGCACTGCTAAACAGCCAGTCGACAAATACTTTTTAAGTTTCTTTCTCCACTTTCTCCAAAACAGAATTAGGTCCGCTATGTCGTGTTGACTCAATTTTCCCGAAATTTTATTGGCATCAAGAGAATTTCTGACTTTTCTAGATGAATACTGAAATCTCTTTCACTTTGGTTTTTGATGTTTTTAAACCTGGATTCAACATTTAACTAAGAAATTATGGTGGTGAGTGGTGATAACGAAGAAGTATTCAGCATTTTACCAGTTATTGCCGTTGATGGTAATAAATGAGCATCTAAAAAAACCAGTCTTTCTTTTTGGTCGTGGACCTTATCACATGGTAAATGTGAACTTACAATACTAAACCTAACTTTACCTAGTCCAATTTCAAAGCATTTGAAGTATACAGGTGCATCAGTAGCTACATCTAACTAAGCACTGGTACATATTTATGAATTTATATATGCCTTTATGGACCAGATCAGTTCTTATTCAGGTTTAATACTAGAATTTAAACTCATAATAGGTGTAAAGCTTCTACGGTAATTTTTGTTTATAAAGAAAATTTCTTTAAATTTGATTTTTCAAAGAACTAAAAAATAATAACGTGTTTGAAAATAAGAGTTACGATTATTTCACGCCTTTGTCTTGACAAGAGTTCTGATTGGTTGATTTGCCGTTGGAGTAATTCTATGAGTAGATCAATCTACAATATTTCAAAATCCGCGATAATTCTGTCAATTTATTGGCAAATTCCATTGTGATGCTTAGAAAATCACGAGTTCGTAGGACGAGTGGCATTTCTAAATAGCAACACTTTTAAATTGTCAATAACGCGACAAAATTGACCTTTCTGAAGAACAATATATTTCAATCGTTTTTGTTTTACCCAAAGGTCTCAGGTCAGTTCACTTACAGTACACTCTGTATAAGAAACCAATACAATTAATTATTATTTTCACAAACATCAAAAGTTAATTTAACAACTTTTTTTTAAATACTTTGGATTATCCGATTTAAAATCTCATAAAAATGACTCCAAAATCTTTTATCTTGAAAAGTTTATTTATATTAGGTAGGACCCCAATTATCACGATAACCCAATGACAAATGGACCAATCAGAACGCTTGTCAGGATGAAGGCATGAAATAATCAATAGTAATACCATAGGTTGAAATTAGCGATAATTCTGTCAATTAAGAGGACAGTCCGCCAAATGTTTGAAATGCGTACTCCTCGCTAGTAAAAATTGATTTTTTGGTGTTTGTAATAAAAAATTTAACAAAAACGCTCTTGTTTTGCCTTGAAATTGAATTTATTTATCATATAGAATTTTTTTTTGATGTATATAGTCTGTTATAAGGGAGTAATTTTGAAAAAATGATAAAAACGCATTTTTGAAAAAATTACGCACCTATAATTTATTAAACTTAAACAACAAAAATTCTATATGAAAAATAAATTCAATTTGAAGGCAATACAAGAGCGTTTTTGTTAAATTTTTTATTACAAACACCAAAAAATCAATTTTTACTAGCGAGGAGTACGCATTTCAAACATTTGGCGGACTATCCTCTTAAATTATCAAGTCAAACGGTTTTATTTTAACATAACATTTATTTAAATTTCAAATTTGGCATTAGAAGTACAGGTAAACGTTGTTTTACGCCAGGGTCGGAAACTTCGAAAATCTCACGCCGTCACCAACCGGTGTAATTGTGAATCGGCGTAAATCGAACCGGGGCAAAACGACGGTTACCTGTAAAGAATGACGTTAAAATTTACGAACAATGGCTACGTTTGTCTCGTGTAATACGATCCAGATTGGATTGACTCAAAATCCGCATTTTTCCGAAATAAACATGTTGGATTGGAGATATGATAAACGTAGTCAATTTTGTTATTTTGCGGAAATAAGGCTTCAAATAATCTAACCATATACAATTCGAAGGTTGAAATCACCCATATTTAATTAAATTCAATTGTGTTTAGAAATACAATTTTATTTATCAATAAATTGACAAAATTATCGCGGATTTTAAACTATATTACTACTAATAATAATTTTAACAATCTTAAAGTAAATTGAAAAACGATCAATTGCCAAAATGCCCAAATTCATAATATTATTAATAAATAAAGTTGAACATAAGATTTTTAAGACGTTTCCTGCACTTATTTTTTAAGGTGTTGTTTGGTATTTCAAAAAGAAATTACAAAATAAAATTTATAAAAAATTTAATATCTTGCGAGGTTGGTTTAGTATAAACAATTTTTTAAATGAGTTTAAAACTTTTTTACCTTTATCAAACTTTGTAGAAAATTATATGCAATTTCAGTTATTGTATAGAACTTAATTCGATGCTAGCTGGTTAATCTTTAAAGTTTAAGCTTTGTTCGTAAGTTGGGGTATTTTTCTACAATTTGAACGCTTGCGACATGTGTGCACTAGGAATACGTGTGCGAGTTTATAATTCCGCATTAATCTTGCCAAATCCGGTTATATCGCGTGCTAACGAGAAAGGACTAAATATTGGGCGTATTTTAAACAAGTCACGTTTTATTTTATAATGCAAGCGAACTGGTATACTACAAAAAGTATTTTCAACAAATTATTCTTCCAAGAGAAAAAAAAACCATATTGTTATAAAATTATCAATTCACAATCATAGTGTTGTATACCAACAGTATACTATAAGAAATATAATAGTAGGTATATATTATACCGGGTGGAAACAAAACACGGGTCACCGCTATAACTTCTTTATTTATGAAAATAAAAATTTGAAATTTGACTATGTTTAATAGTTCAAGAAAACACATTTTAGGCACTAAAAAGTTTTTCAATATCACTTCCGGTGTTACCTGTTTGTGATACATTTTTTATTTTTTTGAAATTTTTAAAAATTTCGAATACAAAAATATGAAAAACGGGCACAATTAAATTGATTACACCCTACATATGGGATACCAAAATAATCGTATTAATATCTTATTTGCAAAATTGTTACTCAAAAAAGTTCATAAATTATTATCTCAAAAATTGCTTAAATCATTTTACAAAATAAAATTTTCCTTAGGTATTTGTATTATTTGGTACTTTAATCAACTTCGGACGAAGAAAAAACTTTTTATTTCAAAATTTCAAAAAAAAGAAAATTAAAAAATTTATCAGGAACATACTCATTTTATAAAATTATTCATATTTTGAACAAAAAAAATAGGTGATACATTTAAAAAAATTAAGTTGATGTCACTTGCGGTAAAACCAGAAGTCATATTGAAAAAACGTTTAGTGCCTAAAATGTGTTTTCTTGAATCATACAACATGGTCAAATTTCAACTTATTAGTTTCATAAATAAATAAGTTATGAAGGTGGCCCGTGTTTCGATTCCACCCGGTATAATGTATACTATTATATTTCTTATAGTATACTGTTGCTATACAACACTATGATTGTGAATTGATAATTTTTCAATCTAACCATGAAAAAAATAAACCTTAAAAAACCATAAATGGTCACTAGTTGTTAAAGTAGGTACCATCTCAACAAAATAAACAACTCTGCAAATAAAAATTAAAAGAGCAATTATTTTGTTGGTCTTTATTCTAAAAGGTTTTAGGTAAGTATTGGTTCATCAAAACTTTTATCGCACTAGTAAGTGATTTTTATTCATCATTAATAACTGTGATCCACAATTTTGTTTAATTTTTGCCATTCAAGACCCAAAGACAATTTTAGGTATCTTCTGGTTACTTCAAGATGTTTACTTGGTATTTAGGTTACACAGGTTATCTACAGGGTGTCCCATTTTAATTAATCCAGCTGAATATCTTGAAAACGAAGCGATTTCCTCGGCTCGAGGGGAACATTTAATAGTGCCATGGGTTTTTAATTGTTATGGGGTTTTATGAGGGTTTTATGGAAAAACATTTTTTTTCAAATGGGAACCCCCATTTTTTATTGTAGATTCGTAATCTATGGAAAATAATAAAAAAGTTTTGAATGAAACTTTTTTTTCTAAAATTTCAATTTTTCGCTATATTCACCAAAATGAACACAAATTTTGGGATTTTCGATACAGTTTTACTAGAAAACTAAAGGTTTATAAGAAAAATCGTAGGAGACAAAAAGTGCTTAAATTAAGGCAAGGATTAATAAAAAATAATATTTTATTTTATTAAAAAAAAAAAAAAATTAAAAAATAATAAAAATATAAATTTTCGTCATAGGTTGGAAACAATAGGTGTCAAAACGGTTTTTTAATTTTATTTGCAATTTAATATGTTAAATAATATTTTTCAAATAAGGAAGGCTTTTAAAAATAAAGGAATTTCATTTTCAGCCTACTTTGTGTTTCGCACATAATTGTTATATTGTGACAGATTAGTTTTTTGTTGAAGCTCATTGTTATTGAAGCCACTGTGATTATTTAAAATAAGTCTCTCATAAAATGGCTGATTATTCATCTAGAGAATATTATAAAAGTTTTGGGCGAATGCCATGATAACTATCGGCACGCAGCACGTTTTTATGCTGAGAGGTTTCCACAATTGCGTCATCCAAATCATACAAATATTAGGAGGCTCGTGAAAAGAGCGGAAAACGGTTCTCTTAGAAGAAAACGTAGTAAAACTGGTTCTAAGATGCTCTCCTCATTGATAGCATTAGCTTCCGTAAATAAAGATCCACATACATCTACAAGAAAAATTAAGCGTCTTCATGGACTTCCTAAATCTTCTGCCAACAGAATTTTAAAACACCATAAATCACACCCATGTCATGTTCATTTAACCCAACAAATTAAAGAAGATGACTACATCCGCCGACTTAATTTTTGCATATGGGCTACAATCAAGTTAGAAGAGAACCCCTTTTTTTAATCGCGTACTTTTTACTGATGAAGCAAAATTTGACAACATGGGTGGAGTAAATCTTCATAATGCTCATTATTATTCTGAAAATAATCCACATTGGCAAAGAGATCATAGATTACAGTGGCGTTGGTTTATAAACGTTTGGGCTGGAATAGTGGATGAGTATCTTGTGGGACCATTTTTTATGAGGAACCAACATGTTTATTTGAATATAATTCAAAACGAAATGCCTACTCTTTTAGAAGATGTACCTCTAGATTTAAGACAGCGAATGTGGTTTCAACAGGACGGAGCTAGACCCCACACTGCCAGAATTGTTAAAACATTTTTACATAACCAATTCCCTAATATGTGGATTGGAATTGGTAGTGAAGTACACGAATGGCCAGCAAGATCTCCTGATCTTACAAAAATGGATTATTTTTTATGGGGTTACATAAAAGATAAGGTTTATGAACGACCAACTACAACTAGAGAGGATATTATGATACGAATTACGGACGCTTCGAAGTATCACTCCTGAAATGTTGAGAAATTGAACAAAATGGAGGAATATTCGAACATCTTATTTAGACCAGCTCCCGTAATTTAAGAACAGATCCAAATATCTTTAAGTGTATTAATTAATTACCTTTGACTTTATTTTAAATTTTATAAGTAAAAAAAAAATAATATTTTTCTTAAAAAATAATAAAAATAAAATAAACTTTTTTTAAATTAATTTTTTTTAATAAAGTAAAATAATATTTTTTATTAATCCTTGCCTTAATTTAAGCACTTTTTGACTCCCGCGAGTTTTCTTATAGACCTTTAGTTTTTTAGTAAAACTGTATCGAAAATCCCAAAGTTTGTGTTCATTTTGGTAAATATAGTGAAAAATTGAAATTTTAGAAAAAAAAGTTTTAATCAAAACTTTCTTATTATTTTCCATAGATTACGAATCTACAATAAAAAATGGGGCTTATCATTTGAAAAAAAATGTTTTCCCATAAAACCCCATATCAATTAAAACCCATGGCACTATTAAATGTCCCCCTCGAGTCGCTACAATTTTTGTCTGAAACATTTTTAAGGAAATCGCTTCGTTTTCAAGATATTCAGCTGGATTAATTAAAATGGGACACCCTGTATAACAGGTGTGTAAAAAATGATACCACATGCTCCTGACATCTATATAAGTCTATTTAAGCAAACTTACCTCTATACAAAAGTTCGGAAGCTACAGACCATCAAAGTTCTTGAAAATATTTCAATTTTAAATTACTAATAATCGGTTTAAGCGATCGAGATAAAATTTGGTATGTGGACTTGGCTACGTTAGGTTTCTTCTAAGTAATTAACAAAAATGAATCCTTTAAATCTATTCCTCCTTGGGATAATCAGAGTCCAAAAATTCATAGATCGATTCCTCCAAACGCTAAAGCAAAAGTAAACTAATATAAAAAAATCCTCTATCGAAATAGGGGGTGGCCCCATTATCATGCCATTTGAAAAAATAAAGATATTGGCAAAAAACGCATTTTAAAAATTATAAATATCGGCGTTATACCTCAAATTAGGTTTGTAACTTTGGACACTTTGCGTCATTAAAAATTTATGTTACCACAATTTGTTTAATGGAAACCTACAATTATGTAAACAATTTGATACGACCAGTCACAAATTTCTAATTTTTTTTTTGGTTAAAACGGTAAATGTTAAAATTGTGTGTTAAATGTGGGTGCATATAAATAGAGTTTAAGTCAACAAAATTTTATACGGATTAACAGAATTAGCATCCATTTTAATTTTTGTGTTAAACTTTACAGAATTCCATTAAAAAATGCGATGACATAAATTTAAAATGGCCGTAATTACTATTATTATTTTACGTGTGCAGCCATTTTTTTGGAAAATCTAACCGTTCTGGACTTCTTAACTTTATTGCATGTTACACACCCAATTTAATTGACAATTTTTGATTAATTATATCTTAGGAACGAGAGAAGATAACTCGATGAAATTTGGCATGGGTACACAAGTTAAATTTCCTTTCAAATTGTTTACTTAAAATTATGGGTTTCCATTAAAAAAATGTGATAACGTCACGTGGGAATTTCACATTGCAAGCTTGAAAAAACCACTCTTAAACTTACAGTTTTTTTTATTTTTATTTTTTTTTAATATAATTTTTAATTAAAATTTCACTGAAAAATGATGTTGGATCATGGTCGACTTACATACTGTCTTTGTCTTAACCACAGTTCTACTTTACTTATGTTCGTGGAAGTAACTTGTTTTATTTGTGACAAATTATATTAATTGTAATTTATTAGCCTTTTAAAACGATAACTTTGTTAATTGTTCTATGATGATGAAACTTAGTTTCGAAATGCATTAGAAGGACAAAGATTATTTTAATATAGCTTGTAACAACTGCCTTTCAATTTTTGGCTTTGTGAAGACTTTACCTTTACCCTCTAATTTTAGCCTTTGAAATTAAATACTTTTTTAAAATATTTAGTTTTGGTAACATGTTTACCTTTTTTATTTGGACCTTTTATTAATATCGACCTTCTGTCCCTTTCGGCCATTTATCGTTCGGATTTTTTGTTCTTGACCATTTATAAAAGTCGGTCTTTTATCGTTTGACCTTATGTCTACGGCGTTTTGTTTATGTCGGCCCTTTGGGGTAGACGCCTTAAACTCAATAAAGAAACATAAACCCTTCAAATGCTTGAATACAAATTTTGAAATCAGGTAATTAGATTAATAGGATTCTTATTCACTCTGGATAAAATCTTAAAGAGGTGTTCATGTTCACGATTTTTCAAAGTTATAATAATTAACTAAATTGGCAGCAGTTGAATTCATGAGTTTTGGCAAGACAATTCACAAAAGCGGGTACGTAATCGACATTTGATATTTTTGTCGGTTGCTCAAATAAAATTAAAAATCCTTTGCGATTGTAGAGATATGAAATTATAATTTCATGTGAATTTGATTTCAAGTACTTAATTTTAATATAATTTCATGTAATGTGCATTTAATGATTTATGTGGTGTTTGAAATGCAGCAAATAAATCTGCCCATTGTTTAGAGTGACTGCTGACCAAACCTAGCATAACCTCAAAACACGCAACGACTACGCCGCAGAATTTTTGGTGGGGCTTACAAACCAAAATCGCGCAATCAGGACGAAACTACCAACCGTGCGTCAGCGTCACAAGCAATCGCCGACCTAATACTTCAACCCGCATAAAGCGAGTTCTGACATACGATGTCGGTAGTTGATCACCGATAAATCTCGCTAAAAAAGTTTACAGATTGATACACTTTACTTGGCTGAGGAGAGGAGAGAAGAAGGAAAAACTTTTAAGTAGGTAATTTATGCGAGTCTTAGTAGGCGGTGCTTAAATCTCGCAGGCGAAACATGTCTTGACACTCTAGGTCCCGGACATTATTTTAAGCGAACTGAGACGGAAAAGAAGAGGATTTGGGAGCTTGGGTGTATGACGAAACTTTTACACCTATAAATAAAATAAATATGAAAGCACAAAGTGAAGGAAGAAGAAAGGCATGTCTTACATTAGTGCTAAACTTTTATATTAAATTTGTTTCCTAAATAATCAACATTTTAATATTAAAATTCTGAAATTGACTACTGAAAATATAATAATGTTATAAAATTGGGGGAACGTGTTTTTATTAAAAGTTTTATTTACCTCTTCAAAATATTAATAATTTAGCTTTATAGTCTATCTAAAATATCAAGGTAAGGGGTAATAATAATACGTTTAGATTTGAGGCTAATTGTTATTGCAAATGCAGTGCATATAGTGCCATTATGAATCTGCACGCTCTCTAATCCTTTGGAATTAACATATTGAAAGCAAGATGTTCAACGGAGTGCAAATAATGCTTTTGCCCATCCCTTCTGACATATGTGAAATTCAATTAGTTATTTACACAATTACACCAGAATACGGGAACTAGCTGATAACTTTTAGATATAATAGGAAATATGTTTGTTTGCATGACTGATATTTATAGACGTTTAAATGCAATATAAATACCCAATTAAGAAGTTATTGCTCATAACGAATTAAAATTTTATTGTCGCTGCTTCGCAACTTCAATCAACTGTTTAATATTGAACTCAAATACCGAAATAAGGGCGTGATTATAGTTGTCGCGTTACTTCCACAATTTTTCCAGGATGCTCCATGCAGCAGTATATATTTTTTCCATAAGATAGTATATTACGATACAAGGTCGGTAAGTGCGTTATGACAGAACGAGAAAAAGGTCAGAAAAACGAGCCCAGTATGGGCGAGTTTTTCTATTTTTCGAGGTCTGTCAAACCGGAGTTAACGACCGTGTAACGTATATTATTTTTTGCGCTACCAACCTGTATTTGCACACTAGCCGTTCATAAATTCTTATATCAGAATTAAAACTTGAAAGAAATTAAAAGTTTCGTTATTTAATCTTTAAGGTAAAGATCACAGAATAATAACATTTAGAAGTGCAAATTGTCAAAGCAGTTAAGGCGCCACCTCTTAGATTTAAGGCAAACTATTTCATAACGGAACTGTACTTTTTGTTTGCCATAGGAATCATGCTTCGTTTGGGAATTTCATAGTAACGCGTTTGTTATGAACGGTAAGTGTACAAATATAGGTTGGTAGCGCAAAAAGGCTATAATAGTACTCAAAACAGTTCGTTTATAGCCATAGAGTACGTTTATAGCAGTGGAATGTACCTTTTGGAAGTTGTTGGGTTCAAAATCGCAGTTGCCAAGCGATTTATAGGTTATTTCAATGATGTTTTAATCTATAATTAACTACATAGGGCGCGTTCCAGTAATGAACACTAAAGCCCACGACCACGACCGCAAAATTTTCCCGTTCCACTAGCTCAAAAGGTCACCATTCAACAAACAACCACGGAAACCCACGAATAAATATGGTCGTTGTGAGCTTCTTGCGGTCGCCATCGATGCACGAAAGAAAAAATCGCGGTCTTATGTAGAACGATTTTGCGGTCGTCGTGGGCTTTAGTGTTTATTACTGAAACGCGCCCATACACAGCACCATCACAGCACCCATAAGAGCCATAAGCTTTTAAAAATGGTCCGAAATCTAGGCCCAATGCGTTTGACAAGAAGCCCAGGTGTGTGCCAAAGAGTATATAATATATAGTATATTAATGAGACCAAGTCAGAAAGAATGAGCAAGAATGAGGAACCCCTTGTCACACAAATGTACGCCAAAAATGCTTTGTCATTGCGAGTCAAGCGTCTTGGGGTTATTTGATGATTTGAGAAACCTGACATTAGAGTTGCCAACTACCAGAAAAGTTAAAAATGAAAGCTACAATATTTTACTTTAAATAGACTAAATGGTGCAAAATTGAATTATGTAATAGAATAAAAAACTCGTTTCATACGCGGCTCGTATTTTAAAATTAAACTTGTGCTACAATATCCGACTTATGAAACTTATGCAAGTGCCAATAATTACCAATTTACTTTATTAAAAACCACTAGTAAGTCGGTATTTAATAAACTTTTTTAAATTAAAAGAGAGTATTGCAAATTTTAAATGAAAAGCGTATACTCTTGATACTCATACGTAATTTACGAGAATTTTCCTATTTCAAATCCGTCATATACACTCATTTGTTATGTTTTTAGTTTAGTGTTGTCTGATTTTAAACAGATAATTATTAAAAGTGGAATTTAATTAAAAGCAATGTTCTTTGTAGATTGGTAATTTGGTTCGTGCGTGTTCGTTAATTAAAATAGGATAAATTTTAATTTACAACAATACTTCATTACTGGTTAAATGTATCAGGGGCTTGAATTAAATGTCCGATGTGGATTCCAGATCACACAATCAATATTCATGTTATTATTTGCGGAAGTGAACGCATTACATAGCTATTATTTTACCCAGTAGCTATTTTCAATAATGAATTTCTTTATACTGATAATATTAAATTTTGTATGTTTTTCTTTTATTATTAAGCAAATTAAAATATTGTTGTTGTCTTTTAAGAAATACATAATTTATTTAAAACACTAGCATCTTTTCGGCCCTAAGGCCATCTTCAAGTTATAATATAAAATATAAAAGTATAAAATGTAAGAAATATAAATTTGAAGAAATCATACATTATGTTATAGTAACTTCAAACATTTTGTATAAATCTTAATCTAATTATTTATTAATTTTTAAGTTTAGTATTAAAATTTGTAATAACCGAAAAATTATTTGAGGTTAAGAATTCCATGTCTTTCTTGATATCAATTTATTTCTAAAAAGTTTCCTTTATTTTCTTTTATAAAAATTAAATCATTCAAATTAACAATATCCATTATTATTTTACTACTTCTATTATTTTTAATTCTTTTAGTAGACATTGATTATTCAAATTTTACAAAAGTATCACCTGGAGTTTTTATATATTCATATTGTACTAACCTGAAGATGACCTTAGGGTTGAAATCATGTTACTATTTAAAATAAATTTTCTATTTCCTAAAAGACTACAACAATATTTTAATTTTATTATTAACGAATTTCTTTCTTTATCTTTTGAATATTTCAAATCAATCACTGTTCTACTTGAAGTAAAATAAAAAATAACCCTGGATTTAATCAAATTTATTAATCAAAAGCTAACTTAAAAAAAATGTTTTAATTTCATACTTTTTATTTATATGTTTGTAGAAATTACATTTTTTGTTTACATATTGCTATTTGAGTAATGCGTTTAATTTTCTTTTTGGTTGAGTTTTTGGTAGGATGCCAGTTAATTTAAGTGAGTTGTTTGCTCACAGATAGCAATAGACAAGCGCTTTTATTTCAATTCTCGCTAATAAATAAAAATAAACAAAAAACACCTTCAAAACGGGATACTTCTTTCCCAATTAAAAAAAATCCTACATAAATCAATTTTTATACTTATTAACAGGAAATATAAAATAAATTATGAAATTAATAATTTATTAATTTATTTGAAGAACTCGGTACAGAAACCAGTCAAGCCCAACTTTTAACTAATCTTCTGTTTTGTACTATACTTCATTTTTTAACTAGGAGGGGTGACAGTGAAGGACAACTTACACTATAAAAGTTAATAAAAAAACAGGATTTGACAGGAACTTTAGGTTATTTTGGGTTTTTGATAATAAAATTCCCTATTTCTTTGTATTGAATACAAATTTATAAATAACTAGTAATTTCAAATTTTATGATTAATATGTTAAGGTTATATGTCAAAACTCATCTAAAATAATTGTCCGGTGTAAATCTTACTGACTTTTAGACTTTCAGCGCGGGAAATTTAAATCATTCCTCCTAGTTAAAAAATGAGGTATACGTAAATTGGTTTTGCGGGTAATTTGGGACAAAAATCAAAGAAACCAAAAATTGTAGAATTTATTTTTGCACTAATTATACAGAGCCGATTTAATAATAAATTAACATTCTAACTTATTGATAAATAAAATATTGAATACGACATTTTTTAATACAATCCGCAATTTTGTAATTTATATTTTAAAAAATAAAAAAAAAATAAGATTGATGACAGGGAATTTTAAAAAGTTCACACATCGAGTGGCACCAATTTAAAAACGCCAAGCAAGCAAAACCCCAAAAACATTGTTAGTCAATATATTGATAGCCTAAGCGCAAGGTCTCGTAAGTAAGTAGTAATTATAACTACACTTTTTTCTTAAAATGAGTTTTAAAATTAATAGAAATGCGTAAATTTGTTATTCTCGTTATAAATGAACATCTAATAAGGCTTTTCGTTATTCTATCTCACTTTTGATTTTCATATTTACGAGGTACTGCACCTAGATCATCGATATGTAAAGTTCATTCATAAAGAAGTCACGATTAAATGTCACCCCCACTCAATAGTGGTCCCTATACTGCTAGTGGGCAAGAGTGAGATAAAAAAGCTGACTTATTCTTGTCCATAGGTATTCTAGTTTTCAGCAAACATACAAAAGTTTGTTAATATTTAAATGATAATTAAATTAGTTTGTTGTTTTACGAAAAACTGATTTCGTTTTTATAAAGTTGCTTTAAAATGATAATGAATGTTTGATTCTTTCTAAACGCCTATTTTTAAGGGCATATTTTGTTACCAAAATTTTGTTCCCAAATCGACTCCGATGCAACTGCACGTTGCGCAGTCCTTAAGGACTTTTCTGATCACAAATTAATGTTCAAAATTCAAAAATAAATAACGTAGGACTGCTTTTAGTAGTAAGTTTTTTTGAGGGAAGACTACATAGAGAGGCATGTAGCAGCATTTACAAATCGTTTGTGTAATACCACACCTGAAGAACCTAAAGCTTCTACTTATATAAATATTGAGAATAGTTCTTGCTTAATAGCTTTACGTCCAATGTTTTGTGTTCATATGAATAGACATTTATTGAAATTTGATGTTTGTAGCTCCAGAGGGATGTAGTTGATATACAAGAACTCTATTTTTTTTAATATGCTACTAATAATGATGCGAAAATCCTCTTGAAAAACTTTAAAATGGATGTTCCTGAAATACAAGCATGGTTTAGAGCCCGAGGTATCTTCATACATGATCACAGCTATCGGGGATTGGGGATTGGTTTAGTTTTATTGAGGGCACCTTTGATTGATCTTCAAAAATAGATAATGTACGTAAGATAGCTACTTTTAAGATTTATTGAAGGGATATTTCATAGTGAGACATGTAACACCATTTACAAATCGATTTTATAATGACACACCTGAGGAACCCAAATCAAGCTATGAATGGCCATTTGAAAAATTTATTAAAATTCTTCACAAATGTTGTCCCTATACAGGGTGGCCCAGACTTTACTTCCCAGGAAATATCTCGGTTATTTGAAGAGATACAAATATAAATCGAAAAGTGCTTTGAATGGCAGCACTTATACCTCATAATTTCATTCTAAAAAATATATTTTTATTTACCACTCCTAAGACGCCATCATCATCTTTTTTTTCTTTAATGGGGCACCCTATTTTTATAATTGATATTGCATCTATAATTTATTCTAGAAATAGTGATATGCTACACTTAGAATTGTAAGTACATTTTGTAAATAAAAAAATTTAAAATATTGATCGAAGTAGTATGCAAAATTATTTATTTAGTTTTTTTTAGGAAAATTTTTGAATCTAAACTAACTTAACTTAACCTAATCTAACTGAACCTAATTGTAAATTACAAATTTTGTTAAAAAAAACTAAATAAATAATTTTCCATAATACATACTTCGATCAATATTTTAATTTTTTTATTCACAAAATGTACTTAAAATACAAAGTGTAGCATATCACTGTTGCTAGAATAAATTGTAGAAGCAATATCAATTATAAAAAATAGGGTGTCCCATTAAAGAAAAAAAAATGATGATGGCATCTTAAGAGTGGTAAACATCAATAATTTTTTTAGAATGAAATTATGAAGTATGAGTGCTGCCATTCAAAGCACTTTTTGATTTATATTTTTATCTCTTCAAATAAGTGAGATATTTCCTGGGAAGTAAAATCTGGGCCACCCGGTATATCATAATCCCAATTTTAGGAATGTTTTCATATAGCCAGAGCTATAATAAATAAAAATAAAAAAAGGTATTGAATCATATGTAAAATTAGTAGAACAGATGTTAAATAGTCCAAGCTAGAGTAGAAATTGAAGATTTTGGACAAAGAAGAGGTCGATAGTAAGACCTAACTGCAATGCATGTACCATTGTTTCCGAATTTGACTTTGGTAATCCAAATATGGAACATATCAAGTTGGGACTTGTAGGTACAATATATCCAAGATTCTGACCTAGAAAATGAAGAAGACGAACACATCTATGAATTCGATCCAAATACCAATGAACCATGAGAAAAAGATTTTCTCTAGACTCATAAATGTTTTAAAACCTCAAGTATGGATAACATTTATTGGGGTATTTTCAAAATCTAGATGTTGCAAATGAAGGAGAATCTATTTCTGGGTATTGTTGTATTTGTAAGATTGTAGGAAGGACGCTTGGAACCTGTGCTCATATAGCAACTACTTTCAATATTCGTATAAGTTTAACTTGAAGAGAGTGTACATTATCTATCGCTTAAATTCTTCCGAAATGTATAAGATGGATGCTGATCTCTTCGTTAACTAAGGTTAAAATTGTTGTAAAAGAACAGAAAGTCATTGACTTTATCCTAATATTAGTTTCTATTATTTTTTTGTTCTATGTTCTATACGCACACGCACAAACATACACATTTTGAAATGTCCACATAGGTATATGACAATGTACATGCATCCAATATAATTACAATAAATCTCATTCTTAAATGTATCTATTTTACGTATATTATTATCTATTTTTGAACTTTGATCCTTGATTTGTGACCAAAATAGCGAGTTTCTGGACTTGATGCTCATTGATACATTTGACTTATCAATTATCGATTGGCCGGGGACAGTTGGAATCTATCGAAAGTATTTCCCTTTGGTTTTATTCGGGGTCCTTTGAAAAATTTGAACATATGTTTTTTTTTGTAAAAAAGAAGAAGAAGAAGAAATCTTCCTCAATATTCATTTATTTATGTCCTATATAAATTTCTGATGAAAAGGAAGAATTTTCTTCAAAAAAATCATCATAGTGTCCAGAAATTAAGCGCCAAAATTTTAGGAGGTGATTCCACAACTAGTTTTTAGAAAAAAACTTCCGTCCAATTTGCCTTTTTAAGGGAGCTATTGTGAAATATTGTTTCTAAAAGTAGGTTTTTCGTCATTTGAAAACGGATTGTAGTAGAGATTTGAAATTTAGTGTAAATCATAATAAATTGAAGATATAATTTTATGATTTTTTTTTTAGATTTTTTTGAGCCCTCCAAAAGAATAATTTTATATTTTTATAAACTTATACAAAAATGCTATTCGTCGCAGAAAATTCCTCTTAGTTAACTATAAAATTCACCCTTTATAACCCAACATAACAAACTTAGCAGCTTTTTCATTTAATTGCTTACAATTATGTACAGAACCAACCGATAAACCTTTAAGTTCTCTATATTCTGTTATCTACTTGTAATTGAATTCTCCAACAGTCAAAGTTAAAATTATTACCAAAATCTTCGTAATAATCGGAATTTATATGCACATGTTTCCAGCCTACTTCCTTATGTTGTAATTACGCAATGAAACCCTATATAATCTCGAGGAAACTCACCAAAACGATAAATTATAAGAATTTATTGTGATTTAAAAGAAACAGTTTTTGATAATTATTGAAGTTTTTTAATTATTGAATATTAATAATTTAATTAATTGTAATAAAAATATAATAATTTATTTTTTAAAGCTTAAAATATTGATTATAAATTTATCTGGATGAACCCACAACAATAAGGTACGAAATAAAATTTCATAGAATAAACTTGGCATAAACGTAATGGATAAAAACAATAAAGTTATTTATGGTGTAGCAGTTGTAAGCTGCTAACATCAACGATAAGACATAAATAATCTATAAAAGGCAATTCTAAAACAAATAAGACGGGCGTAGGGAAGGTAAATTCGTAAAGGGTGTTTATGATTATTAAAATATCTCGCCTGTACGCGCCAAAATATATTTATCACCCCAACAGATCCTTTCCACCAGTTTTGATTTGTTTCTCCTTGGCACGCTTGAACAATTGCAGATTCTTTTTCTTTTTATAATGAGCTTGAATGCGTGTCCTGACCCTCGTTGCTTAGCAACAAGCCTTCATTTGTCATGTATTTATATGAGAACGAGGCATCACAAAATATCCAAAACATTTTCACCTTGCATCACTAAACCGCCCCTCGGCACTTAATACGAACCTATCTTTTTTTTGTTTTCGCTAATCGATAACAACTGTGGCGTTGACGTATGTGAGTGAACCTAAAACACTTTTGTACAGACAATTGCTGGGAAAAGTTGTTTTTTTTGTTAGCACGGCCGCCATTATTATACCACGAAGAGAGACGGTTTTTTGTTGTTGCAATATCAATTATGCTCTCAAAGATTTCGTGTTTTATTCTAGGGGCGATGTGCTTATCCCTTCGACAAAAGCACGCCCTGTGTAATTTACGCCCGGGACAAAGGACATTTGTTTCTGATGGGACGCGCGTAAAGCTAATTACCGCAAAACATATTTCAAACGTTAATTTAATAATATTATCACAAAAAGTTACGTGTTTAACATGAAAAGTTAAATAAAAAATAATGTACAGATTCGTAACAAAAAATCATAACAAAATCCCCGTACGCTTGCAGAAACATAAATTTCATATCAACAGAAAATTTAGTTCGAAATTATTGTCCATTAGCTACAAGTGTATCCGGATGGTTTCCAAGCACTTGTGTGTTTTAACTACAGCTGCCATTTTATGGATTCAAATGAATTCAATTTTCTCCGAGAAATTCACCGGGGCATCCGCAAAATTTTACATAAGCTCGTCATTATGGTCAACCAATTTAAAAAATGGAAATCTATTCCATTACTTAAAATAATCCATTTATTGTAGTAATAATTAAAGGAATAATAAACTACACAGTTACAATTTTATACTAATTTAAGGATAAAAGCATAATTTTTATGTCAAATAATTATTTTTTAAACAATATATTTCTACATATTTATTAGATACAGCGCCAATTTTTTCAGGGAAATATCTAAATGGTTGTGCAAGAAATTAATTTTTGAAGACATATTGCACCTAAGGACCCAAGCGCTATAAATGAATTAAGAAACTCTAGTTTATATACTATAAATAACCTTTTTGGAATAATGTTTTAAATGTACAAAATATTTACCCTTTTGTGTATTCCTACCATTATATGAATTTCATGTAATAATTTATTATTAAATAAATATCAGCAGGAAATGTGCAACAACCCCAATATAATTTGTAATTCGAATAACTGAGGCTGCAGCAACCTTTTTGTGGAGTTCTTATTTATCCTAGTGCAGATTCCTTTTTATTCTATTTCTCCGAAATATAAATCATTCTTTTAAAGTTTCAGTTACTTATGGCACTTACTTTTGTATAATTTGTGAATTTTGGAATATGATTGCTAACTTTTTGGTAACAGTAAAATGTTTTTTCTTTACTTTTAAATAAATTGCTGTATTAATTAAGTATAATTTTACTCAAAAACAAATTTTCGACAATTTGACAACATGTTTGGTCTTTGTAGCAGAGAAAATATTATGTCCAACTTAACTGACATTGATCCATCTTCACGTGAAAAAGAATCAAATTAATGTCCAGATGAAACTGGCTTGTATTTAAAAAAAATGATAATGATATTTTTCTTTTAAATTTGGGCAGTAGATTGTTAACCTTTTCCCTGCTGCAATTCCTTTCAAAAATTCTTAGGATGAGTTGCTCGAAAGAGTCCGACTTAAGCTGAGCTTAAGCTTAAACCCAAAAATCGGTTGCATTAAGTTTCACCGGTCATGCTTAAGCTTAAGCTCTGGCTTAAACTAGAGGTTCAGCCTGGTATAAGCAAGTTTTCGGTTGCATCAAAATTATTTCGATTTAAGCTTGAGCTTATCAACAAATTTATAACCTAAAGTTTAAGCTGCCGAAATTGACGGGTTCAACTCAGAGGTGGAAGTCTGTAACAGCTAACGTCTCGACTTTACACGTTAGCACGTCATTATTTGTCTGTTTTGATGTCATTGGTTTCGTTCCTAACCGAGATTGACAAAAATGGTAGTCTGTAAGCTAAAATCTCGTTAGTAACGTGTTTTTGATAACGAGTTTCAGTCGTTTGGGGGGAGGCAACCGTGTTTGAAGCGCCGTTAACGTAAATGATAGTAAATAATAATAAAAATTACTAAAAGAAAATTATAAACTTGTTGAAAGGCATATAAATGCCATGGAAAAATTAGTAAATTTATTTACAAAAAAATCCTGATGAAAGTACGATTTAGTATTTAGTCTAGGCATACAAATGAAGATTACAGCTTAATCATATTGTAGATAGAATACAATTTTACCATGCAGCCAAGAAGACCTATCTATTTTCATGTCTTCTTCTTATTTCTTTTTTTACGTAGCTCTAATTTTAAATGAAGGCATTGTGTGACGTGTGACGTGTGACGTGTGATCCAGCGGCATTGGAAGCATTAATGCTGAGTATCTTACAATCTACATCAAAAATCTATTAGGTTGAGGAATGATAATTATTCGCTGTTTTTTTCTGGAGCAAATCGGTAAAAATTCGAACTCTTAGGGCCATGTCGTTGTATGAATAAGCTTGTGCGGGAAAATCCAGTTAATTTCCATACCTTGCCGAATTTACAGAGATGAGAAATGATCGATATTTAAGTTCTCAGACCGTGTTCTAGAGGTTCAACGTTTGTCCTCTTCCATAACCGCTAGAAGGACCTAGATAGCAAAATCTGAACATCGACATCTTCCTGACTTGTCGTCTAAGTTGGTATCATCAACTATGAAGCGAAAAAACACTTTCGCATATCGTTCCTTCTCCGAAAAATCGTTGAAGTTGAGAAATTACTTTCCACCCTTTCTGTGCTATAGCATAACTGAAGCATATAGATACATGATTTTGGATGCGCATTTCAATTTTCTAACCATATTGAAGAATTATAGGTACTAACAAAAATGTCAATTTAAGCTACAAATTGAAATAAGAGAACGCCGCAGCGGTTCTATTAAATTGATAATTTCCTCCAACAAAACTTTATTGAATGTGAATAATTCTATGAAATAGGTATTATAAAGGCAAAACGTATTACTCGTGAATCTGATAATCTGTAAGCTTGTAAATTAACTGGCATAATGAAGAGCTGTAGCACTTCTTTTTTAAAACTGGAATAAGGCATTTATAAAGACTATATTCTATATAGTTTATTGTTCTTATTAAAAATACCACTTTAAACTTTATTATTTTTTACATCAATTAATTACATGCCAAAATCAGTTTGTGTGTTTTATTCAAAATGCGTTCAAAAACTGCTAAACCATAGACAAATTTCATAAAATAATGACGGCAACGTTGTAAGTCTAGTCGGTTGCAATTTCGTCCCGTTTCGTAAGTAATTAAAGAAAAGTAAAGGAATTACAGACTACCAAAAACTCGTAACTAACGACTCAGCTAACGTGAAAATTTGACAACCGAGATCAACTCGTTAGGGTTACAGACTTCCACCTCAGGTTAAAAATGAAATCTTATAAAAGTGGACTTATTGAGGTAAATAAACTAAAACATTAAATAGTATCATAATAGTATATTACGCAACGAGCTAGAAAGTGACAAACTTTGTGCAAGTACAAAAATATCCGAATGAGGCGCCAGCCGAGTGAGGATATCACTATCTTGCGAGTTGCGTAAGTTATTTTTCCGACGACCACGGAGATTTTGCGACCATTATTATTAATATTTTGTGGTAACATCTCAAAAGTCATAACAAATCCTTCGATCATATCAGGGCGCGTTCCAGTAATGAACACTAAAGTCCACGACCACGATCACAAAATTTTCCCGTTCCACTAGCTCAAAAGGTCACCATTCAACAAACAACTACGGAAACCCACGAATAAATACGGTCGTTGTGAGCTTCTTGCGGTCGCCATCGATGCACGAAAGAAAAAATCGCGGTCTTTTGTAGAACGATTTTGCGGTCGTTGTGGGCTTTAGTGTTCATTACTGGAACGCGCCCTCAGTTGACATTGAAGTTATCGACTATTTTTAGTTAAATTTACCTAATTGTAGGTGGCGCTGTTTTGACAGATGCAACTGGTCGAAACGAATAAAAATGTTTCCTATTTTATTTAAAATTTACGCAAAAGGTAATTAAATAATGATTTTAATAATGAAAGAAGTAATTTCGGGGTTCAATATATTTTTTTGATCTGTCCTTATGTAGCAAGTTCAAAAAAATCCGTCAGGTGTCTTTCGGAATTCCTTTGCAGTGCCTCTAACGAAAATTACAAGAAGTATTTCAGAGTTACAAAACAGAAAACCAAAGTTACTAGTGTAGCAATGATAGATTTTCTAAACCACTAATTTACGATTTTCTCATATGGTCGTCGGAAAATTAATTGGAATTCGTTAGTACATGTTCATAAGTTTCTTATCTGACCTGAGTTACTTATCCGACTTCTCCGATAAAGAGATTCCTGCTCCCGTAAAACTTCCTAGACCAAGAGTTTTTCGAAACATTGAAGATACATTTAAAATGTTTGATGATTTCGAATTTAATCAAAATTTTGGTTAACAAAAATTCAGTGGTGGCCCATCTTTTGGAAATATTTGGTAACACAATATTCCCTATAGCATTGCATTATCACGCTACTGGAGCATTTCAAAATATTGTGGGGGATACAATCAACATCTATAAATCTTCAGTATCCAGAATTATTAAAAGAGTAAGTCACCAGATTACTCTTCTTAAGTCTTTATTATATTAATATGCTACGATCACAAAAGGAAAGACATAGGATACAGCTTGAATTCTACAGGATGCATGAACTTCCAGGTGTATTTGGTGCTATCGGTTGCACTCATATTAAAATTCAACCAAATTGCTGCTCCTGCTGGGTGATAATGGAAATGGGTGTTAAAGTTTTTATTCACTCTCTCTTTTAAATGCCATCCTCAGCAAGTGAAGAAACAAATATACGAGAAATTCTATTGAAAGGTATTTTGGTCTTAGAAATAAGATGAGCATAATGTAGCATATTGTGTTTTGCATAATACTGCCATGGAGATTGGGAATAAATTTAATGACAATGATGAACCTGAAAATCCCACAGATTTGTAATAGGACTTGATCATAATGAAAATTCAGCATGGCGAAGAGCTTTTTGTTGAAACGACATTAATCACATGAATAAATTTTCTTTTGTCCTAAAAGTTTACTTTATATTTTCACTAGTTAATTATATGCAAAAAAATTCAAATTGTACTTTTATATTTACACTATTTATTAATTAAATTATAATTATTGGTTTTCAAATTTTAATATTTCAAATGTTTTTAATTTCAACTTTTTTTCTCCGATTCAAAAATACACAGAACACAGACAAAACCAAAAGAAAACTCACCACACTTTTTATATACTCTCAATTTTTCGTTTTATTTGACATATCATAGATCATAGACGTAGCAAAGGGTTAGCTTTAGTTAAGCCGCGGCTTAAGCTTCGTTCGTGCAATCCACCCTTAGGGTATTTATCGTATTATTTCTTACACAGTATGCGCAATACAATTGCGAACAGCCTAAGGTCAGTCAGTATGTTTAAATCTCTTGTCAATACGCTCCGCTCGTCAGGGTTACAGAAGTTAAATATACATTAGATGGTAACCTAAATATCTACGCTTCTAAAACGAAAAAAAAAATTAAAATCTAACTGAGGAAACTTGAGATCTCGTTACTTCCGTAACCAGTAATGTTCGACTTCATGATTTATCATGATTTTTCCTTCCACACTCGCGCGGCTTTTAGCAATTCGCATTAATTATAAGTGATTCGCCAATAATTTGCTACGAAGTTTCAGAAAAGTGGGATGGGTTTTCTATTCCCTATATAGACCGGGAGCTCGCGACAGTTTTTGGTCTCCGATTTCATACAGCATGACTTTTGGAGGAGAGAATATTAACCCTATAAGAACAAAGAAAAGCGGGTACTAAACCCCTGCACGCTTTCCGATCATATGGAAAATTGCATTTCCATTTTCCCAAAAATTTGGTGTTTTTCTCTTATTTAATATTGCAAGCCCTTTTAGCAAAAGATAGATAAAATAAATTTATGTCTTGAAAATTATAGGCATGCGATTCGCAGATTCCAAAGGGCTCAAATGATCATGTGATCTTGTAATAAAAAAATATGATAATATTTATATTATAATTTTTGGTCCACGAAAGGTTGAAGAGGTCTTTTGTATGACAAAATTGCGTTTTGGGATTAATACAAAACACCTTATAGAAAATTTGGATAGAAAATGTCTGTGTATTAAAAAATATATCTACGAGTATTTATATTTTCTTTAATTAATTAACAAAATTACTACGTTTTGATGTTTTGTGAAAATAAGATTTTTATAAAATTATAAAAATGAAATAAAATAAGAAATGTTTACTATTGAATAAACGATTCATTACATTTGATTTTTCTGATTAGTAATGAAAATCATTACTAAAATCGACCGATCACAAAGCTGGATTATGGGTAATTTCAACCACTGAATAAAATTTATACAAAGAAGAATTCAAGAAATTACGAAAATACGAAAAGTAACCTCAAAAAATTTGCATAAATGCACCGTAAATATAAAAAAGTCGTGGCAAAAGAATACTGAGACCTATTACTTCAATCGCCTGCAGGCTCGTGTAGCAATTTCGTGATCTTCGTGAATAATGACTATCGTTTCTCGCTCGTTGAATAATATACTATTAATAAGAAAATTACTTACTGCTTTTTTTGTAATTAATTTTTTTTAAATTGTAGATATTTTGGTTAGGTTAGTTTAACATTTTAATAATTAGTATTCATCACAGTTTTTAAAATATTTAAATAACTCATTTAAAAACAAGCAGTAAAAACAAATTAATATTAATATCCGGGGATTTTTTTTAAAAAACATCCTATCTTAATAATGCAAATTAAAGCAGGAGTATTTATTGGCATTGAAACTTTGTTGTTTAGTGTATACGTCAAAAGTTTTTTTATTCCAAATCACACACAAATTACAATTATATAAAAAAAGCAAAACTAAAATACATTAACATTAATGCAATATTTATGAGTATATTTATAAGACATGATATAGTTTAAGTATTTACTGTTTTTTCAAATAGATTTTATTTTGTTTAAAATTATATTGTATGATAAAATGAATTTCAGACCTTACATTTATATTTATATTTTAAATAAAAATATTTTATATTAATTAAAATTGCGAAGAAAAATTTCATGGAAATTCTTTGAATTGCAAAAATGTATCGACATTTTTAGTTTAAATTCATTTTTAACGTCCAATTAAAATTTGGCTAGGCTAAATAACCGTCGGCGGAATTATGTTTTCAATAAAAAAACTCGGTCAACAATATTATTATCATAGTAATCAGAAAACCACCGAAAATCAAGTATTTTCAGCAGGCAAGGCAAAAATGGCGAAAATCCTCCTTATGTATTTGTAAACTCTAATGCAGTATAAGTTTTTTAATACTGTTCGTAAACAAACCTAACTTAACCTTACCTAACCCGAATCTAAATTACCTTTTTATAAATAAATTTCAGTACAAGAAAAGAAAATAAACAAAAGCATAATTAATAGCAGCCCGGGGCTTGATCCTCGGACCGACCGAATAACAATCGAGCGCACTATCCGGGACGAGCCGGACTGTCCCCCGTAATTTCAGGTAGTTTTAAAAAGGGACCGGATTGACCCCCGTTTTGGATCGGATTGTCTCCCGTAATTTCGGGCGATTCCAACCTCCGCCAATAATCAGGTAAAGGGATTAACGATGCCGACACACCACTACCGGAATATACAGGGTGATGATAAAGTTTGGAACCTTATTCATAACTGCCGTATTTAATTGTTTTGAGAAAATCGTTCGGACTGGTCAATTTTAGTTTATAAAATGCGATCTCTTGATATAAAAAAATATTAATCACGTCACTGGTGCTTTAACAATGACGTCATCAGCGATTTATTTAAATGGAAGCCCCCACTTTTTTACTCATAGTCTAAGCGGCGGCGACACTAAGTCTAGTGTGATAAAACTTTTCAAGGTCGTAGATATAATTCGTTACGTCATTGAGGGGAGAACACAAAATTCCACTGCTGCCACGTGTAGACCGAACGCCACTATAAAATTTCTTTTTTCAAAATTTTTAATTTTTTCTAATTTCTAGTATCATAAAACTTCAGGATTCTGATTTCTCCTCGCGACAGGGGAGGGTTAGGGCTATAAAAAAATGCGGTGCTGCCAGTCTCCGAGAGAGACATTTCTCAGGGGAGCCCAACAAAAGTGAGAAAGTACCGAGTATCTTTAGAATCTGTTCGGGAAAACCAAATGTCTGCTGAAGTTGCTTTATCTCTTCTCATTGGTAATAATAATTTATCAAAAAATTGAAATTTTATTATACATGTTTTGTATCAAAAATAAATATTTGTTATTTCTGCAGCCCAACTTTCGTCTAAATTTTTTTGCATTTTAAGTCCGCCATTTTGTTTTTTTAATTTTTTTTTAAATTTGATATTAGCAACCATAAAAACAAAGGTATACCAATTTTCATCAAAATTCAAGTACATTTATGGTTTTTGAAATCGGTGTTTTTGCATTTTAAGTCCGCCATTTTGTTGTTTTTAATTTTTTTAATTTTTTTTTAATTTGATATTAGCAACCCTAAAAACACATTTATACCAATTTTCATCAAAATTCAAGTACATTTAGGGGTTTTGGCCAGATTTTTGGGATTTCGGACCACTGTGCGGCGGTCATTGAGACACTTCGTTTCAAATTTTCTACACGAGTCAGCAATATGTAAATCATTTTTAAATTCAATAAATATGTTTGAAGCAGTGTATAATAATGTATGCTGTTTTTTATTAACATTATCGGTAAATTTGTTTTGAAACTATTTTAAATCTTACAAAAATGGTAATGAAGAATGATAAAATTTTGTTTAGTTAATATAGTATGCACCATGCTTAAAAATATTTATTTAAGTTTAGTAATTTTGTACAAAATGAAAGTACCAAGATATGTATTTTCGTTAGTGGTTCTTCTTCTATCCATCTTTGGTTCGTTTGCAAGACCGGTAAAAAATATTTCATGTTAATTTAAAATGCAAATATTTTCATTAAAAAATTCTTAGCAAAATGGAACTTTTAACTTTTGGAGAGGAGACAATTTTGGATTAACTGGCCGTATTGGTGGTCAACAGCAAACTTTCAATGGGCAATTAAATCTAAATACGAATTTAGGTACATATTTTGATTTTTAAGTAATTGTTTAAATGTATAGAATTTTTTAAAATCCCAGAATTCATGTTAGAATATATAGATTGGCGCATAAAAGGCAGACTTAAAACTTTTTATATTATTAATTTAATTTTAATAAGAAATATACCAAATTAAATGGACCAATGTGTAGTATAAGCTGATATTAAATCACTTTTCTCAGTTTTAAAATCTCGCCTAAAATGATATAGTAAAGTTTTTGTTCTATAAAATGCTATTCTTCTACTTATCATTATTCTTGTATCATTATTTTTTTGAGTCTTTTTCTTTAGGTAATTATTTTTTATTTACTTTTACATTTAAGTCTTTGCTTTCTATTGTAATATAATATTACAATTAATTTGGTATCATGTGTACATTTTATATTTACTTTGTTTATACAGGATGTTCCACAATTCAGTTTTTTGATGTCATTAAAATCTTTTTTTCCACATCTCTTCAACTAATAGAGATATGAGGTGGAAGTCTGTAACCCTAACGAGTTGATCTCGGTTGTCAAATTTTCACGTTAGCTGAGTCGTTAGTTACTAGTTTTTGGTAGTCTATAACACCTAACGACTTACGAAACGGGACGAAATTACAACCGACAAGGCTTACAACGTTGCCGACATTATTTTACGAAATTTGTCTATGGTTTAGCAGTTTTTGAACGCATTTTGAATAAAACACACAAACTGTTTTTGGCATGTAATTAATTGACGTAAAAAAATAACAAAGTTTAAAGTTTTCTTTTTAATAAAAACAATAAACTAGTGTATAGTCTTTGTAAATGCCTTGTTCCAGTTTTAAGCGTTCTGTTATTTGAACTTGTAGCTAAATTGACATTTTTCATAGTACCTATAATTCTTCAATATGGTTAGGAAATAGAAATGCGCATCCAAAACCACTTATCTATATGCTTCAGTTATGCTGTAGCACTTTGAGAAAGGGTGGAAAGTAATTTCTCGATTTCAACGATTTTTTCGGCGAAGGAACGATATAAGTCAGGAAGAGGTCGATCTTCGGATTTTGCTATCTACGACCTTCTAGCGGTTATGGAGGAGGACAAACGTTGCACCTCTAGAACACTGGCTAAGAACTTAAATATCGATCATTTTATCTCTGTAAATTCGGCAAGATGTGGAAATTAACCGGATTTTCCCGCACAAGCTTATTCATACAATAACAAGGCCCAAAGAGTTCGAATTTTTACCGATTTGCTCCAGAAAAAAACGGCGAAACCGCGTAAAAAAGAATTAAGAAGAAGACATGAAAGTAGAGATAAGTCCTTTTGGCTGCATGGTAAAATTGTATTCTATCTACAATGTGATTAAGCTGCAATCTTCATTTGTATACCTAGATTAAATACTACATCGTAATTTCATCATGATTTTTTTGTAAATAAATTTACTAATTTTTCCATGGCATTTATATGCCTTTCTAGAAGTTTATAATTTTTTTTTAGTAATTTTTATTATTATTTATTTTCATTTACGTTAATAACGCTTCAAACACGGTTGCCTCCCCCCAAACGACTGAAACTCGTTATCAAAAACACGTTACTAACGAGATTTAAGCTTACAGACTACCATTTTTGTCAATCTCGGTTAGGAACGAAACTAATGACGTCAAAACAAACAAATAATGACGTGCTAACGTGAAAAGTCGAGACGTTAGTTGTTATAGACTTCCACCTCATAGGTGGCCCGTAAATTTAATTGTGGGACACCTTGTATTATTATTAATTAATCGAATAAATATGTACAATGCCGTTTATATAAATTAAGATCAATTACTACTATACCTGTTTTGGTATAACTCTTTTTAAAATCAGATGAAAGTATCAAAGTAGTAACTGCTGCCATATTATTTACTATAATTTATAAAATCATAGTATGCAAGTTAAGCTGTACTTTAAGTTATTGGAAGGTGTTAAAATAAGCTGAAAATAGAAGTTGTTCCATATGGTTATGCACCAATTTTGAGAGCGCAATCTAGATTCAATAGTAAGACTAAAAAAGACAAAATTTATTTTTATTCTAAAACATAAATTTGAAGACTAACTAAATAAAAACATATGATTTAAATTGTTTTCTTTGTTTCAATGCGAATTTATTTTTTAAGCAAATAGCACTAATATCTTGGTATTGTAAAATTCTTTATGTGCATACAGCATTGTGTTTTGCGAAAACCAACGAGCCACGCTTGTGTACAGCAAGCGAAAGACATTTTGAAAATGATATCACTGGAACATATGGTAGCTGAAATATTTTTTTTCTATTTTGGTGCGTTACTAGTCGCTAGTAACACACTGACAGCAGTGCGTTACTAGCCAGTACCGCACTGCTGTCGGTGCGTTACTGAGTAGTATATTTTATTTTTCGAAGTTGGTAGCACTGAAGTTTATTGATTTTAAAGTGGCACTTGCCAAGCGATTTACAGGTTATTTGATGATTTGACAAACCTGACATTAGAGTTGCCAACTACCAGAAAAGTTACTAAAATTGAAAACTATAATATTTTATTTTAAATAGATAAAAAGGCGCAATATAAAAAATATACCATAAAAAACTCGTTTCATAAGATGATAGTAGCACTTGTTCATTAAAATACTCGTCGCTACGCGACTCGTATTTTAGAATTGAACGCGTGCTACAATATGCGACTTATGAAACTCGTTTCTTAATATACTATTTCTACTCTAAAAAATTATTTTCTTTTGCAGAGTTTAAAAATTTGAAAGTAATTTTGAATAAAAAAATATAGACGTACAACTTTTGTGTTTTTAGTCTAAGAATTTAACCTAGATTATGCTGACAAAATCTGTGCATAACGATACCGAACACCTTGCATTTATATAATTATATTTTTAGGTCTTGGTGCCAACGTAGGAGGATATTGGACACCAGGTTCCAACCCAACTACTTACGGCGGTATAAGTTACCAACCAAACCCAAGGTATCCAACATTTAATTTTAATTACGCACCCGGTACAGCAGGAGGTACATATGGTTTTGGTATGAAATATGTTTTTAAATAAATGATTTTTTATATAATTATATCTTCAGGATACCCTTTTGTTAGTAACGTAATTATAATATCACAAAAAGTGTTTTTATTATTATTAGTCCTTTCATTTATATGTGTAAATCATAAATCAGGATATTCAATTTCTAAATTTATAAAATAGGTTTAAGCAAACAAATATTTGACGAAAAACAACTTTTTGCTGTTAGTTTCTTAAATTATAAAAGACCCTATCGTTATCCTATCGGGTTTTTGGAAAAAAATAAAAATATGCAATAAACTTACTAAAGCAAACTTGAATAGTCCCAATGTTAATTATACATGTCTATTTTCTTCAACATTTATGCCTTATAAGTAGATTTATTTGATATTACATTACTTAAAAAATACTCCACCCGTCCGAACATATGGTATAGATACCTACATTTTGAAAAATGATTGGAATTAACAAAAGTAAATTGTTTTGGTCTTTTTTTAATTCTATTTTTATTACTAAATAATATTTCGTTACTGTGAGGCCGCAAATAAACAAATCAAAAATACCTCACCTAACACTTTTTTTATGCTTTAAAATTGGTCTTTCATAAAATGACTTTATAACTGGGTAGGTATGTCAGACTTAATTTTATATTTTCATGAATATAATAAGGTTTCTCCGATGAATGAAACATTGATTTTGCATTGAAATAACGTATTGTATTGTTTCAGACTTATTTTTTTAGTGCCACGTACACCTTGTTCTTCAATATGAAATATGAATTGTGACCACACTTTATTTATTTATAACGTTTCTATCAGGGATTGAATCGGGTTTTAAAATATCAGAAGTTTGAATACTTATGGGTTTTCATGACAAGGATTTAAAAAACCTCGCAATTACTTTCAATACCGTCGTTAGGTGGCGTTTTGGTAGGGCCACGTTTTTAGCTTTTAGGATTATGAATGATGAATGAAATTCAAGCCTTCGAAGCGTTTCGAAAACATTTATTTCAACTTAAGAGTATAGTCGTAAATTTTTTTTTGTTTCACAGAAGTGTATTGTCGCTATCAATTTTAAAAAATTAATAAAAAATATGAGATAACAAATGAAACAAAGCGTTAAATAAATGTTACATGTTTTTTTATCATTTTCTAGTGTTTAATTTTTGACAAAATTCATTAGAAAATGTTTAGTACTTTGGCCGCAATTAAAAAAAAATATTATTTTAAAAATCAACTTCAGAAGCTTATAACTTCTTACGGGTGCATTTGTGGATATAGGAAAATAGTTTCAAATCGACTTATTTTCTGGTCTACTATCTCCAGTTAAGCTTTGTCGGTGTAGTTATAGGACACCCAGTATTTACAAAAACATATTTTTCTGAAAAATTTCATAGTAACTTTTTAAGGAAGCATTTCAGGATAATACTTTATAATTCAAAGATTCTTAGTTTTACTCCGTCGATTACCCAAAAAATTTGGCACAGTTATTGAAGAACACCCTGTATAATTTTATTTACCTTTGATATACAGGGTACCTATCCCATATTACGTTTGACTGTATGGTATCTTTGTTATTATTGGAGGTAGAAGTCCGTTTAAATGGACAAAGTAGTAGAGATTTGTTCGAATTTTAATAATTCGTTGACATTTAAATATAAGAAAATGCGATTTTCAAAATATGGCTATAACTTCTTTATTTTAGGTGATGCCAAAAATGTTTTTTTTTACACTACATATACACTTTGTTTATACAATGCAAAAAACCAACTGAATATTTTTTTGCCAACCGATTGACTGAAAATTAACCAAACTTTTTTTTCTTCCTTTTTAAATCTTTCTTATTAGGTGTTTTTTTATGAAACCTATGTATATCAAAAATCGTATGCAACCGCGAGCCGCAAATATCCCAAAAGGTTCGACGATTTTTCGCAAATACAGAGTGTACCAAAACCTGAAAATAAGTTGATATGACCCAATTTATCTATACCCAAAAATGCATCCTTGAGCAGTTATAAGCCTCCAAAGTTGATTTATTCAAATAGTAAAGATTTTTTAATGAAATTTTGTATACATGCTTTTGAATACTGGACGCTCAATTGGTGAAAATTTGACTAACCCTCGACTTTTGTAAATGGTATTGGATGGAAGAAGCCAATTCTTTACCAATTGAAAGTTCAATAGTCAAATTAATTAAATGTTTTTAAAAATCATACCGGGTAAGTTGCGCCCCCATTGTCGATACACTGGTTGAACCTAATTCTGCTGTTTCTCGTCACTGTCTCGAATAAATTAATAGGTATGTTGGCCGTTTATTTCCAGGTTGTCCGGAGTCTGATATAGACATGGGATTTCAACTACCCCCACAAAAAAAGTCACAAGGGGCCAAATCGGGTGAGCTAATCAAAATCTCATATCAGTGAGATGAGGCGCCCTGGGAACTGCTCTCGCAACACAGCCATCGATGCCCTTGAAGTATGGACCATTATTCCGTTTTGTTGAAATCATATGTCCTCTAAGTCCATTTCATCAACTCCTGGAGCATGTTCACATAACGGTCTAAATTGACTGTGACATCTGCTCATTTTCCTCGAAAAACCATGGGTCGTGCGACTCCAGTTTATCTTTTCTGCACAGTACCATTTTCATTCAACGTTGTGACTCACAAAACAATTGATTCCTTTACAGGACCCAATGTCACAATATTGAAGCGATTTCAGAAGGCGCGCTGGGTTTAAGCCACCGAACGGCCGTGGGAATAATAGGTCTTTAAGGGAAACGCACGCTGCTCGTTACTCTAATCCATGATGATGACTGAAACACAAGTTAACAAAACTTTAAGATCCCCTCCATCGAACGAGACCACAAAAACTAGCCTGGGACTCTCATCAGCTTCAGAGTATTCATTTCAAATAAGGAAATTATCTTACCACACCCTGTACATAAATTGGGTCATATAACCTTATTTTTAGATCTCCAGTGAATCGTTGTCGGTCGAATTTTCGGACACCCTGTATAACTACGAACTATAAGGAATAGGTTTGAACAGTTCGAACTTTTTATGTTTTACCAACATTACTTAATTTGACAGAAAACACTGAATTCGTCTAAAGCTGCATTCACAACCTTCAAAGTAGTACTTTGAATTAACTTATACTTAAGAGTTTGGCATATGTAATTTCATGAAGTTGTTCACAACGTCCAAATTGGTACTTAACGTAATGTCAGAATTAGTACGTAACGCAAAACCTTGCAAGCTCAAAAGTCTTACGTTAATTTCTTACGTTCGTATATTTTCGGAACGACTCGTATTTGTACATTAATTTCTGAGGTAGTGAATGATGAAATGTAAGTTTCGCGTTAATTCAAAGTAGTAATTTGGAGGATATGAATACAGCAAAATTTAATTCATTTCAAGAGCGTTTTTAGGCGAGAAAGATTAATATTTTAAGCAATTGTTTATATTTGAGACTTATTTACATTTGTTATATGTTTCATTATTGTACAAAATACCCGACAAGGTCCTTTTAAAATTGTGAGTTTTGTTCTTTTAACTAGTGTTGGACCTTTATTATAAGAGCCATTATGTAGTAAGTAGAAAATGTAATTTTGGGCAACGATAAGAAATATTAGATTATGTTAGTTTCTTTATTTTCTTCTCTTTATAAAATGTATAAGACGTAGGTAATCGATTGTTGAATGCTTCCCGTCTTAAAATTCCATTACCAAAATATATTTTCGTTTTAATAAAATTCTTATTAGAAACTGATGATTTCCATTGTAAATCCTTTAGCTCCAACTCGGCGTGTCGTAAAATTAAGCAAATCCAGCACATTCGTGGGAAAGCAAATTCATCCAATATTTTAAACTTATCTGCTCATTTAGTTTTACCGAAAAGTAGCTCTATTATTACGGGATTCCTTTCATCCTAAACGAGTATTTATGATTCGAGGCTAGGTTATGGCTTTATATTCGGCCCGTGGAAAATGTGTCGCCTTTCCCCTTTTCGTTTTCCTTCCAGCGCCGACGTTTTTATTTTTTATTCTATCGCACAAATAGAGGCGCTCCTGCATACCGCATTATTTCTGCTCGTCGTTTTATTTTATTGCAATTTATTTGGCCTTTTTATTGCGCCATAAATATTGTTTTCACGAACAGCGGACGAATTAATTGGTTTTTATGTTATTTTTTTCGAGGTCCTTTATGCGTTCATTCGATTTCGGTCTTGGGATTGAAGAAAACTTTGTGGACAAACAAAAAATTAAAAAAAAAACACACACATAAGAATTATTTTCGCTGAGAGTTCAAAATTAAAAGTTCTAAATTGTAATCTTTGAAAATTCAAACAAACAAACCCTTGTAAAACTTTAATTATTAAATAATAAATTACAATAGGGCAAAGTTTTGTTTTATACATTAACTAAGGGACTCATTAAACAAGTTCTATTGTGTAAAAAATATTTTAATAATATATTTCCTTCATCTTTAATATAAAACCTTTGTCAACGTAATTATTTTAATTAAATGGATACCCAAAGAGATTAATAATAAAAGATGCCAAACTAAAGTAAGTACATACTCGGAAGTAGGAAATGGATTACAGAACTAGACAATTGGATTCAGATGTCTCTGTAAAATACATATAACTTTTTGTACTATTCAGTTTAGGATTTAAACTAACTATTTGGAGGATTTAATTTTTGTAATATATTTATTAAAGCCTCTGAAGTTTTTAGTATTTTGTGTGTAATAAGATGCAGCTATAAACCAACTTTAATAAAAAATGAACTAGCTATATTAAAAATTTAAACTAAAGTAGGTAATATTTTCATTGTTTAAGGTCTTTATTTAAGGGTTTTTCCAACATAAGCATATTTATTTTGACTTTCTTTCGTGACTTTTTATTACATAGAATTAATTGCGAAGCCAGGTCGTATGCGTCTGCTGCATTTACATTAACTGTTTTTTATACTTGGTTTAAAAATACAGAATGAAGACATTTACGGAAAGCAGAAATAGGAAAATTATCGCGTTGGCATTTCATATTCCCTGACGAAGACTTAATCTCCATTTTATTTCATCAAAAGGCACTCAGCGCTGCCGCAAATGTCAAAATAAAAACAAAATTGATTTTGATTAAGATAAAAGTGTAACGAATTTTTTCCGCATAACTCGACTCTTATCGAGGGCCGGCTCAGATTTCAATTTATCTAGGGTACCTCTGGTGAACCTTTGCAGCTCTTGAATACACAAACGCGATCGCTTATTGTTTTTCCTCTCCGCGCCCCTTCTATCGTCCCTGATTTAATCGGATTGCTTTTCTATGAAATCTGATTTGATATCAAAGCCAGGACACTTTATTGTGTTTCTGCCCCAATGCTATTCCAATATCCCACTTTTTATTAAAAAAAGAGGAAATGTATTTTTGAACAAATTTAATAATAAATTAAAGCCAATCTCTCGAGAGTAAAAGGAATGAGCTGGGATCACATTTGATAATAAAGCGAACAATGTAACTATCTAACAAGTTATATTAAGTTTATTCTGTCCAAACCGTAAGTATTAACGCTTCAGTTGGCCTCTCCTTCTCTGTGTTCCTTAAGCCCATTAGCAATGTTTAATTTCGCAGACAAATATATCGGGATTGTTTGAGAAACTGTTATAAGTAATCTTTCTGTGGTTATATTTGCATTATAAATACAAATGCGTTACTGAAGATTATAAATTAAAATTAGATAAGATAGAATTATTATCATAGGGTGCAGAAATTAGTGGTATTACGACGCTAGACGCTAGGCAATAGAAAATCATATCAAAGTTTACGTTTACAATAAAATCTATTGAGGGATTACCCAAATCCTATTAACTACATATTTTTTCATTTATGTACCAGTTCATTCATGGTCTGATTGTAACGTCTATCGCAAACGCAGTAGGACACAAAAGACTCCACGTAATTCATTATCTATTTTTGGTAAATCTTTAGGTCTAGTTGAAAAAGCTAGGAAATGAGATTTTGAGGTATTTAATGTTAGTAGATTGTTATTATACCATGTTTTTAGTTTTTACACAGATTCTTCAGCTTTACTTATACATACCTGTAGTCAGTAATACCGTGTTATCAGCATATAATATTAAGTCACCATTGATATAAAGGTCTTAAAAAGTAGTGGCCCCAAAACCGATCCCTGTGGCACAGCAAACTCTACGACAGCCTCTTCACTGTAGGAGGTATCAACTGTTATTTTTTGTGTTCTCTTCTGTAAATAGGATTTTATAAGAGCTAGGGGAACATTCCTGATACCTACATTATCAAGTTTATTCAATAGTATTTGATGTGACACAGTATCGTAAACCTTGGCAAGTTCTAAAAGTATAGTTTTTTTACGTTAATGTAGATTTTCAATTATATTGTTTGTTAAGTGACTTATTTCACTTTACGTATGATAGTTTTCCCTAAAACCATACTGAGTAGGAGAAATAAAATCCAAAAATTTATTTGTTCTTGATCTTATACACTCCTCAATAATTTTGCTGAAAGTATTTGTAGGAGCAATTTTCCTATAGTTTTCTACTTTATTTTTATCGCCTGATTTAAAAAGTTATTAAGGTTTTTGGGAAAATTCCGTTTCGAAAATTTTATTTATTAGATATCTTAATGGCTTTATTGATTGTTTATGGTGGTTGATATAAATTAAACTGGATATATTATCTGAGCCACATGCAAAAGCAATTTTTGGTGATTTAATCTGCTTTAAGTTTTCCATGTATGTAATTGGATGTTGAAATAAGGATTTACTAGTGTTATTCGTAACATTATTGTCTGTATTATTTATAATATTAGTACTTATCTTACTTGCTAAAAGTTTCCCTAAATTAACAAAATAGTTATTAATTGTTTCTGCAATTAAAGTGGGCTTAGTGATAATATTATTGCTGCTATCCATTATATTTTTAATTGTTTCATATTTTTTGTTTTGATTTGTTATTTTGTTAATTACTCCCCGACGAGGTTAAGGGGCCCAAAATTGCGCGATAGAAAGAAATATGAAAGTTTGTGTCATAAAAACCAAAGCTTTCATGAAAATATCATACATTGAACACAATTATTGTTTTTATTTTTATATTTTACCATTATAACTTTCTACATTTTGGGAGCGGCTCAATGGCCGAAAAATCAAAAGCCGACGTAGAATAATGAATAATGACCGAAAGAAAAAATCGCAACGATAAAAGGCCGATGTGTGCAAATAATAGAAAAAAAAACTATGAAATTAGTGATACGGACAATAGGCCGAATGTGCAAAAGGTTGAAAGCCAAATTGGACAAAATGCCGAAATGGACAAAATGTCGATACAAACAATTCAAATAGTGGCTTGGTTTTCGAAATATTTTCAACTGTCAGGTTGGGTTGGGTTTGTTTGGTTTTTTTTTGGCATTTTACCAATGTCGGATTGTTCATTTTCTTTCGGCGTTTGGAAGTCGGGTTTTAATTTAATTTAGTCTTTTCTCTTTTTCTTTTCTTTCTCCAATACGTCCATTTATCATACGTCTTCGTTTCTTTGGGTTTTTTGTAGGGTAACCATTCGTCCCGGCTTTTCCTGTCCTGGATTCTGATTCTGTGTACCGCACAAGAATTAAGGTGATTTTAAATTTAGACCGTTTATTTTTTATTTTTTGACAGACAATGTTTATCCCGAATTTTAGAAAATTTGGGGGGCCAAATATTCAAATAAATCAAGTTCCTTGTCACTTTAGTGCACGTATTAACTGAAAAATTACTAAAAATGGAGCTACCCGCTTCTTGCAGCAGGGTCCTGAATTGACATAAATTTTTGTAACTTTTTGTTTCTAGTTTATGAAATCTAAAACAAAAATTAAAAGTGTTATACAAAAATAAATGGTTCTATCCATATTAGGTTTTAACCATTAATATAATACTCCTAAATATTTTTTCGAACTAAAAGAAATATTCTCTGAAATATTCATAGTTTTTTTTCTTAATTTTTTAAACTTTATTTATTTTTGTTATACAAAAAAATAAAAACAAATATGTCAAAAAGAAACGAACAACATTTTTGTATAATTTTTTTTTGTTAATTTCTGCCAGAAGAAAAAAAAATGGAGAATGCACAAAAAATATATAATGATCTAAATGTACCTTTATTTTGGACCCCTCTACTTAATTTTGTGCTAGGTTGCAGAAGGTAACTCTCTGGCAGAATGTAGCCTAATCAATTTATATTATAAATCTGAAAAAAAATTGCAAATCTAACGAGGGAAACTTGAGTTATGACTGCAGAACTAATGCTCGATTTCATGATTTTTCACAATTTTTCCTCCCAAACTCGCGCGGCCTCTAGGGATTCGCATTAATTATCAGTTATTTGGTCATAATTTGCAAAGAAGCTCCAGAAAAATGGGATGGATTTTCTATTCCTTGTTATTATCTCCAACGGAAAATTTATCGCGGGTGTCTAGGAAAATGCTCTTAAGAAATTTGGCATTTTGGTAAATTAGGAAAACTATTACAAATGCATGAATTTAGATTAAATTATAATTAACTAATTATGCTTACCTTCTTGTTATGTTAGTATCTAGTTCTCTACCTTGTCTTTCATTGTAGCATTATAGCGTAATTATATGATTGATATGATGTGTAATAACTGTAAGTTAATATACAGGGTGGTGATAAAGTTTGGAACCAAGATCATAACTTCCGTAAAAAATTTTTTTGTAAAAATCGCTCGGACAAGTCATTTTTTGTTTTAAAAATGCCATCTTTCGGAATGAAAAAAATATTCATGACGTCACTGATAACTTCACTATGACGTCATCATCAATTTTTTTAAATGGAAACCCCTACTTTTTTTACACATTTTTCATAGACCTTTTTATCATATTAATGATCTCATAAAAATATTTAAAAAAATTTTAACCATTTTTGAAAAAAAAAATAAATTTACTCAAAAAAAAAATTATTAATTCTCAATGAAAATATAACAAAAAAAAGTAAATTTTTAATTTACAAGTAACAAATTTTAACGAAAATGTTGAAATTGTTCCCCATTGACCATTTGGCATTGTCCCATTCGAGTGTAGACACTCTGAATACTATTGTTAATAGCTTCTTCGTCAATTTGTTGCAATTCCGTCCTAATTCTAAGCTCCAATTCTTGTAAATTATTAGGTCTATTGAAATAAACTTTTGATTTTAAATGTCCCCACAAAAAAAAATCTAAGGGCGTTAGGTCGGGAGATCGCGGAGGCCACTCAATTGGTCCCCTCCGACCTATCCATTTGTTGGCAAACGTGGTGTTAAGGAATTCTCGCACCGCCCTGCCAAAGTGTGGAGGAGCCCCATCTTGTTGAAACCAATTGTTTTGGTTAGGAATGTTGCGATTTTCATAATTGGGGAAAATACGAAGTAAAACTGGTAGCAAATCAGTCCGCAAATAATTCAAGTATCTTGCGGCAGTAAGGTTTTCATTAAAAAAGTAAGATCCTATAAAACGTCTGCCAATCATTCCCACCCATTCATTTAACTTTCCCTGTCTTTGACTATGGGATTCTACGGCCCAATGAGGATTTTCCTGTGACCAATACCTGCAATTATGTCGATTAGTGAATAGTGATCCATTCAATTGAAAGGTAGCTTTATCGGAGAAAATTATACAACTTAAAAAATTTGGATTTTGATCACATCGCGCCATCATTTCTTCACAAAATTGCAGTCGGCGATCGGGATCATCTTCATTTAACTCTTTTGCTTTTTTAATAATTTTGCGACATAGGAATGATCCACATTATTATTTCTTGAAATATCTCTTGTTGAAATATTGGGATTTTCTTCAATCGCAAGTAATAAATTTAATTTGGTTTCTTCATTCACTTGAGGCCGTCCTTGTCGAGGCAAATCTCCTACAGATCCTGTTTCTGCAAATTTGGTAACTAACTTACTGTAGATCTTGAGATTTGCGGTCTATTTGGATATTGCTCATTAAACAAAGCACAAGCTTCCCCATGGGTTCTTTTTCTATCGCCGTATCCTACCATAATTAAAACTTCGATTCTTTCGCGTTCGCTTAAACGAGGCATTTTTAATTTCGCAAAACTTAATAATTGTTGATTATTATTAAACAAACGAAGTAAGCTATTCAAGCATTGCTAAATGGATTTAAAATTTTATTTGCCATACAAAATAACGTCAACTAAAGCACTTTTATAAAGGCAATTTTTATTTCAATAAATTTTGAATATCAAAAGATTTTTCAAATTTATAATAAATTACAATTTTATTTAAAGTTTATTATTACTCAAACATTTTATTTTAATTACCTTTTTCATTAAAAGTTATTTAAAATTAGTTTTAAGAAAATTCCAATTGTGTAAAGAAGAACAATTCGAATATTTTCAATAAAAATTTATTATTTTTAAACTAAAAATTAGTTTAATTTATTTTTCTTGCCATATTTTCATTGAGAATTAATAATTTTTTTTTTGAGTAAATTTATTTTTTTTTTCAAAAATGGTTGAAATTTTTTTAAATATTTTTATGTGATCATTAATACGATAAAAAGGTCTATAAAAATGTGTCAAAAAAGTAGGGGTTTCCATTTAAAAAAATTGATGATGACGTCATAGTGAAGTTATGACCTTGGTTCCAAACTTTATCACCACCCTGTATAACTTGATTTTATGGTAATTTTTAATGCTTGAGACTTATAATAAAATTTTACAATATTTCATTCACTAAAAACTACTTATAATAATTATAGTTTCTGTTTCATTTTCTGATGTTTATGTTTGTTTAGAGAGTCACAGTAGGGTTTGGTATTTTTTCCACTTATTGCTAAAAGTTTACTTCTACATTTATTTAGATACAAATGGTCTACCTCTTGATTAATATTGTTCGTTAATCTTACTTGATGTTATAATTCGGTTTGATATGCAATATAGGATTTGTATATCACTCTGAATACTTGTATTTTATGTGTGTGAATTTCTGGTATAATGTGTAAATAATTGTATTGAGTGTTGACGTAAACATTATCCTGAACCATTATGAGCCGGAACGCTCTTTGGTCATTTGGTCATTGTTTTCGGGAGAATAAAGGGTTTGCAGAGTCGACCATCTGCGGATATTCAATGTAACAACAATACTACCAACATGAAGGGTATGTATAAATGACGTAAGAGATAATAAATGAATTGCATAAAACACGTTCAATATAATTCAAGCTGACATTCGATAATAAATCCAACCCAACTAATCATGCTTGACATTTCAGCTACTAAAAATGGCGCCCTAACTGTCTCTAACTTCAACGGACTCTTAAAGGGATTAGTTTGTTTTACTTTTATACATTTTTCTAGATATAGGTCCGTCAGTTTTGTGATAAAAAATGATTAATCTACCAGTGGTTATTAAAAAATAATACTTACAAACAAAAGAATAAATGTAGGTTTTATTATTACAAAATAAATCCCTTTCCTGTTGAAAGCTGGAGTATGCATGCACACTTTATAGACTCAATGTGATTATATTGTAAACAGTGAGTTCTCGAGGCGGTAATTTAATACTGTTTAATTGTTATTGTATTATAAACATGAAATTATATTAGCTACTCATATTCCCCAAAATTATTTTAAATTCTTTTACATAATTACTTCAACACGAGTTTAATTTGATTGTACCATTCTTCTTATTATCAAAAGTATGTACATTGTTCAGTAGCAAATATGTAGCAGATATTATAGAATTTTATTTTTTCATATAAAATATTTACTTGTAGTTTAAGTTAAAATTTTATTAGCAATAAAACCCCTAATAATTATTTTATGTAAGGTCATGCATTAAATACGCTAGCCAAATAATTTAAAAATTGATAAAGTATTGTAAAACGAGCGTTTACTATATTAATATCCATAAATACTTCCATATGAAATTATACGACTTTTAGCATAAAAAATGTCATATAATTTTTTAGAAATAATGTCTAAGTTGTATAGTTTTATCGTGTCTATTACTCTAGAAAATTGGATATAAATAACTTTAAGACTCTGTGTTATGTTAAAATCTTTTATTTTTAATTTTGATATAGATTGGATAATATTATTAATTCCCAGCAACACTGCTGGGTGTACACACACGAAGATAAAATTACTTGAATAATCACCCTAATCCTAAGACATATAATTCATAATTTAAATAATTATAACTTATCGCTAAAATACACACTCTATGTTGGTGTAGTAATTTAAATATTTATCATTTATTAGTGCCATCTGTTAGCATAGGCGAAGATGCGTTCTCTTAAAGTGGTGTTAGTTTATTGATTTAATATCTCTCACATCAAATTAAATAATTTACAGTTACTTTAACGGGTCACCTGCCGAAAGGCTCTCTGGAGACCGTAACTTGTTGCCCTGTCAAGTTGGAATACTCCCTGGAGGGTGTAAAATCAGGCAGGCTTCAGTCAACTTTTATGTATGTAATCATTGATGTAATACAGCAAAGCTTACAGGTGTATTTGCGGTCAGGATGCTCATAGAAACTAAAATAATTGAAATTTAAAAATTTTAACTAAATAATTTTATGACAATTCTTTCATATTATACGACCTTTTAAATTTAAATATTAATGGGGACGCTGACTTATTTTTCTTATCGAAACCTCACACCACCCTATTACAAAACGCGCGGAAAGAACTAAAGACGAAGTGTTTTGTCTATTCTTTGCACTTGGGTAGATGGCAATAAATCACCCTCCGGATTTGAATCTCTCCGTTTTTTTTTCGGAAAAATTTGGAGACCATAACTGGAGTTCTTTAAATCATTAATATCTTAGCACAAATCACATAATCCACCAACTGTTATTTTACCTAGTATTTTAAATTCATTTTCCTGGAAAAATATAACATCCAATATAAAAGATGTTCCAAAATAATAGTGCTCAAATGAAAATGGTTATTAGGTTAGTGTTTTTTCTGTGCCTTAAATTAAACTAAAAAAATACAATTCTGGTTACAGTACTTTAAATTTTCCCCGAATTTATTTCGGGAATTCTCGCTTTACAAAAAATATTACATTTTACTATAGAGCAGGTATAATATTGCGAATTTTTAATCATATAAATATTTGAAATAATCCATGAAAGGTTAATTCCTGTGATCTACCTTTTTAGTGGTAAGCTGTAGCAAAAGCAGCAAGTACACAAGCTTGCAGATGCGTAATAGACGCTGCGTTTCATGCTTATTTGCACTCATCAGCATCACTACTGCTGCTTGTTAGTTAAGTCCTTTCCGTAAGGTGCAATGAAGAGGACTGTCTCCTTTAAATTACTAAGTGGAATGATGCCGATGCACTTGTGCTTTATAAGCGACATCCAATGTCTACATCATCGATTGTTTGTTGTATAAATTTTTAGATAGACTATTTTTAAAACAGTTTCCGTAACGTAAAATTCTTGGAAGTGAACTATAAAAAAATAATTATTTTTAGGAAAATCAATCCCAAACAAACGTACTTCCTTATATTTGAACTAGAGTTTTGAAAGTAAAAATTAATTGTGTCTAGAAGATTTTCACAATCAATTTGACTATTAATAATTTTATAAAGAATACATAAGTCACTACAAATTCTCCTAGATTTTATACTAATTATACCAAGCTTGTTATGTGCTTTTATAAGCCAGCGCTGAAGGTATAGGTAGTAATCAACAATTTAAGCAAGCAGTATTTTATGCTGATAAGTTGTAATTAATACGAAACGTAGGGTCCATCGCTCTGCTGCTTGTTACTTGTGGCCTGGTGCATTGTCTTTGCGATTTGTATATTATTTTAAGTATCGATCTGTATCATCTATTCCATTTTCACGAGTCCGAAATTTTGCAATTAAATGAAATTAGCGGAGGCAACTACTACATTTTGTTGGTATCGGTTGGTATGGTTGTTTTGTTTTGTGTTTTTCTAAGCCAGAGCAGAAGATGAAGCAATCAACAATTCAAGGCAGAATGTGATGCTGATGAGTGATAATAAGCACGAAACGCAGAATACACCACTCTTCAGCTTGTTATTTGTTGCTTGGTGCACCTTCACCAATAATTAAGGTAGATCTAAGTAATTCTACTTCCGATTTGTATATTCCTTATATGCATCATCGATTGAACTTCCACAGTTCTTCTTTTAAATATAGTAAAATCTCTCGTTAGCGGTCACTTAAAATGTGGCCGTCATTGAGAGGTGACAGATGTCGGGAAAATTTTACTATGAACGAAATTTCATAAAAAAAAAACACGGTTTGGTTATAATAGTGTTTTATTAAATTATAATTACATTACATGATTTTTGTAACCATCCATTTGATGCTTAAAAGTTTTGAAATTTTAAACTTTTTGCTGTTTCAGAGCTTTGGCTTTAATTAGAGGTCCAGATATTTGCAATGTTTTTATTCCTGTCTCTGCAAAACTGCAGACGACCTTATCAAGTATCATACGTCATACGCCATACCTTCAGTCTTGGAAAACTTACGTTTCTGTTCCAAATTAGAGCCCTCTTCAAAAAGGCTTATTATTTCAGTTTTATTTGTTAGGATGCTATTTATTTGTGTAATTCCAACTCCAAATTTGACTACCAATTTTCTTGCACTTTTTGAATACTTCTCACTTTCAGTAATGACATCGAATTTATCTTTTAAAGGTGAAAACTGTCTTTTCTGTGACAAAATTATAAACAAATACAAAACAAATACAACTAACCAAAAGATTATTAATTTAGCACTATAAATTCTTTTAAACATTTGCGGTGGGGTTTGCGGTACCATTTCGTTGAAGTATATTAAAAGGTAATTTAATTGTATTTAAGCATTATTCCTAAATAAAACTGTTAAGGTATGAGGCTATTAAGAGGATAAACTACCTGCCCGATTATCTTTTGGTGACCGTTCTAAGAAAGTGACCGCCTAATAGAGGTGCCCGTTTCACGAAGGTGGCCATATGATCTAACATTATATAAACGATATACCTTTTTTATAGGGAATTATTCTTAAAAACTTATGTCGTGTACTCTCTAAAGGCTTGAAAAGATAATCTTGATGTGGATTCCATAAAGATCAACCATCTTCAAGAGTAGACAAAACCAAAGGTATGTTTGGATATTTAATTCTCCACCTATTCTAAAAATGAAACCCAAAGTTTTACTGGTTTTATTGACCTTCCTGAAAACATGGAATATAAACGATAAAGCGGCACAAAAGTTATACTTTTAAATTCACAACTTGATGGACTTTTTCGAGATCCTGCTTATTTATTTGACAATTATAATTGAAAAACTGTTTAACAACCTGTAATAACAACAATTGTTTACCGCGATAAAAAGTAATAGAACGGCATTTATTTTTTTAATGCACCAAAACTTAATTAAATTAAATTAGTGCAGATTTAGGATTATGGCCGTTGTTCATCGGCTGCTTTAGCTTGGGGTCGTGTATATTAACAGATAAATAAAATTGGGCTCCACTTGATTTATAAAAAAGAATGTGCTCTGGTTTTTAATAAAATCAAGAAAGTTAAATCTTAATAACGTGAAATTAAACAAACTCATTGATACATTGTATGGTTACCCAAAATAAAATTTACAAGTGTATTCTCCCAACAGGACGGAATTAAAAAAAGTAACAAATTCGCAAAATTGATAAAAATTACCAATACAATAAGCTGTAAAAACTTGGGCAATCACCGTATAATAAATTTTAGGACCAACATAACTTTAAAACGCTGATCTGTTGAAACCAGCGGCGACAATAGAACCAGTTGGACGATACATCATGACCAAAGAAATAGGTGAAAATTCGTAGCACTTAAGCTTCTGACGCGCCGAGCTTCTTTATAATTACCGAAGTTTAGCACTCTCCTCCAATTATGGGTAATAACAACAAACCACTTCCAAAATATTAACAGAAATTGGCACCATCAATAGAACCTTAAGAAATACTATTTTAAGACTACTCAACCAGGTGGACGCAAAACTTACCTTAAAATATTGATAAAACAAATCACACCGTTGAGGAAATATTTCAAAATGTAAATCGTAAAAGAAACAGATGCCATTACTTAAAGAGATAAGTAAGTGAACTTACGAAACCAGGAAATAAACAAACCAAACGGTAGAGAGCAGTGGCGGATTAAGCCATTTGGAGGCCTGAGGCGCAACCTGATTTTGAGGCCGCTATTTTTTAGAAATAAAATAAGATGACCTTTCTAGTTGACATCAGTTTCAGACGTTTCAGGGGTTAGTTTAAGGAAAACTTAGAAGTGCAGAATTTGAATATAGCGCCATAGGTGAAATTTAAAAAAAATGGCAGGTCAAGCATTTCCACATACTTTGGAAAAACATCTCGTTTTTCTCTTTTTCAAAAAATTTCATGGAATTAGATGAACTGTAAAATATAACCAAAAGTTAAAATTAAAGAAGAAACTAAATTATACAGGGTGTTCCAAAAAGAAGTGTTCAGAAGAAAATCTTAATTGACAGAGTTTAATGTGAAGTTTTACGGATATAAAAAATGGTACCTTTATGGGGCTTGTTTCAAAGATAGTGAAAATATCAAGAAAAAGGTGAAATCTCGTTAATTTTTTGAAAGAAGAATTTTTTTTCCACCAAAACATTCTTCTGATTATGTTTTTTAACTTCAAGCCAAAGTGGCATTAATTAGCTTGACTTTTCAACTTATTTCTTTTAAAATGATCAAATAGTTTACGAACTACAACAAAATTTCGAATTAACAACATTTTTTGTATTAACAAAATTCAATGACCCATCAAAAAAGCTGGTCCGGCGTATTAGTTTTCTTGTTGATGAAACCTCGTCTAGGATTTTCTTCTGAGCACTTCTTTTTGGGACACCCTCTATATGTATAACTGGTTCGTTCTGTAGTATAGTGAGATAATGTTAAGATTAAGCCAAGAAAATATTAGGATAAATTGTTATTATTAGGACATAATTATATAAGGTTTGTTATGTTAGGAAACACAAGTGCAATAACTAACAAGGCAAAGTTACCAATCGTAACCTTGCATTGTCAGCACTAAATAGATGTAAGAAAAGGTGGAACAATTAGAATTAACTAGAATTAATTAGAAGTAAGAAGATTTAAGTAGTGTTAAGAAGAATCCCCGAATAAATGAATTATAAGTACCATTGTGTTTAATTCCGTAATTATGCTGGAGAAGAACCCAACCAAAATATAAGAACGACGAACCGACAAAATTTTAGAAGGTGGGTCTCAGAAATTTCAGAAAGAGAAGCATGTATTCAGCGACCGTGATGAAAATTTTAGAGACGTCATTAAAGTTAATCACGTCTTTAAGAAAATATTTCTTATGAAGAAATATTTTTTAATCACGTGTTTAACGTTAACGACGTCTCTAAATTTTTCATCATGGTCGCTGAACACATGCTAGAATCTTTTTTAAAGTCAACTTGTCTGGAACTGGAAAGAAAAACTCCTTTGTATAATTAGTTTGTTAGGTTTATGGTTTATTTGAATAGAAGTTTTCAAAAACGACCATGACTGGTAAAAAAATGTGACTGCATAATTTTTTTCAATTTTTTTGAAGCCGGTTCAATTAGGAGGCCACAGGCGCGCGCCTCATGCGCCTGTGCGCTAATCCGCCACTGGTAGAGAGGAATCACAAATCGCAAACTAATTCTGAGGTATCTCAGAAATAATTTGCGATTTGTGATGTGAGTGTATACTCATACTCGCTCGAAAATCCCCTCCATCCTCACGCCTTTACAAACATTTCTCTACTTCCCACTCTTTGGAGCCATACAACAAATTTAACAAAAAATTATAATCAATGCACCATCTTTAGTTAAAAGGCAAAATTTAACAACAAATCCCAAATTTTAGATAAAGATAAAATTTCAACATTTAGCATCTGCCAGGGTACTCACAACTTTAAACATATTCATATCTCATATCATTGGCATAAAATAAATATTCATAATTACCAATAATATCAGCAAGGTTATTAATAATGATTAATAGTGACAAATAATGCTTTTTTTATTTTTCGAAAATAAAAAATATGATTACTTTCCACTTTTGAATCCATTTCGTCTAAGTACTTTTTCCTTAGAGGCGATATTAAATTTATCAAAATTTGTTGGACCATTTTTTGAAATTTTTTAGTGAAACTTGGACCGCTAGAGGGCACTTGAGTTATGGCCGCACGACATCTCTAGAACGCCTTTCAATTTTTTTCTGATTTATAAGCTATTTATGTGTTCCAGCTTTATCCAGAAATAGTTAAAAAGACCCAATGTTAAATTTGGCCAGAATTTAGTAGTATGACAATCTTTTGTAAAAACAAATATTTAAAATTATTTTTGCAAAGCATACCTGGTGGTTCCGGTAAATTACTATACTTACCTTTTAAAACATCGCTCTTAAGAAACATCAATATTTATTTATATTTAAGTATATTACTTAAGAAAGTTTGATTTCTTGAAAATTCCTTTACCAATCAATCCAAATTTTCAACAAGTTTCTTTAACATTCTTAACAACAATATTTATTTAAAGTGGGTACCAGTATGATTTTATTTTCAAATTTGTAATATGTGAATATCACGAAAATCCGCCAAATAATACCAACAGTTAATTATTTAAAATATGATATGAGTATAAGATAACTTATAAGTATAGAATCTCATTATCAATACATTAAAGTATTAGAAATTGTGCAATGAAAATTTATTCACTTTGTAGTTTGAAAATAAAGCAATGCTTTGAAAAGTCAGAAGGTTGAGGTGTTAAGGTTGGGATTAAATTCATAATCTCTATCTAGGAGAAGATTTAAGATGACTTGATGTTTCCTGACAAGATAACGAACTTCGATATAAATAGTAAACATCTTCTAAATAAATTATCTTGCTACTTCCATTGTCGGAAATTAGCTTACATAATCCTTTTATATTTTTTATTTATTATTAATCTAAACACATATAAACGTAAATTTTTTATGTTTCACTTTTATAAGAAAGATAATTACTGGTGTATGAAATAAAAAAATAATATTTTTTAAAAGTTTTTTACATAAAGTTTATTAAAACTAAATTTAATAAGCGAAAACTTATATTTTATTAAAAATTAAATTAGCTTCAAGATTTTTTTAGGGTCCATTATTATTGATTTGACTAAATTGTTTTAAAATCTAGTAATCTAGAATTTTTTAATTAAATCAATATAATAAATAACTTCTTAGGGTGTATTGGAAATTTAATAAGACTTGCTTTGGGTTTTTCGGGAGTATTTTCCAATGAGTGGTATGCTCTTATTTATACATATTTGTTTGATTTTCGATACAAATTTTACTAAAAATAAATTAAATTTTCTATTTAAGTTTCTTAAAATTTAATAATTTCTCACAAAATATGTTTTAAGTTCTTTACACCTTTTCAAGAAAATTTCATTTTATCGGAAAAAATAGTATCAATAATATTGAAAAGACCTGTTTGTTTTTTAAAGTAAACTATTATTAATTCAGTTGAAAACTATTACTATTTTATTTCAATATTTATAAAATATTAATAAATCATTACAGGCTTAAAAATATGTATTTATATTATTTCACGTTATTAATATAAAAATATATATTTTATACATAATTGAATTTTAATTTGTATATTTTTAAATATTTGTAAATTTATTTTAATAATTATGCCTCATGTCATCATAATTAATATAATTTAAATCAAAATTATTTTAAAAATTGTAGACAAGGTAAAATTATATTTGCGTTGCTGTTTTGGATTATTATTTACAATAAAATATTTTATTTATAATTTGTTTTATTTCAACTAGCAATTTACCTTTTTGATACATTCTATAACGTATTTGTATTTATAAATTCATTCCTGCCTTTATAGGAATATAATTTGTTTGCACAAATAAAACTATTGATACTTTAATTAAATTACCCTGTCCAACAAACAGACAGTTTAAAAAGATTGATAATTTGATTATACTCTTTTAACATCATGTATTTGATGAAAAATCTTATAATTAGCTATATCTCTTAATGTACTAAATAAAGTCTGTAGAAAAGACATTTTGCTTGAAACCATACTTCAAACATTTCCGAGATAGATAGGATATATTTTCGATGCCTATGCGATTTGTCTAGCGTTTGAAACAAAAATGTCATGTTATATTAACAAAGAAACATTTCCTCCTAATTAAACAATATACAGGATGGTGCTAAAGTTTGGAAATGTGTTTATATTTTACGTGTTTAATGTTTTTTAGAAAACCGCTTTGACATGTCGGCTTTTAAAAGTTACATCTCTTAGTGTTAAACTATATTGATGATGTCATGGATGTTTGCACAGTGAAGTCATCATCAATGTTTTTAAAGGTGAATTTACACAGAAGACAGCGTCTAAGTCCCGCGTTTACACATATTATTCAAATTGCGCGAGTTAAAATAACAATATATTTTATGATACCCTAAGTTTCTGTTCGCTGGGATTTCAAACTTATCCGACACTTGAGTCGAGCAAAAACGACCTTAAATAACAACTTAAAAGATGACATAAAACATTTTTTAACAAAATTTTTAAGAGGGCAATCTACCAAAAAATTACATTTGTAAAACCTTGCAATAATTATAATGGGTTCTAAAAATGCCAAAAAACAATGGTTTTACAGAAACTTCAAATTAAAGAAATATAAAAAACATCAATTTAATTTTTTGGGCAAATTGTAAATGCAACAAGAGTAGATTGGACCAATTTGGATATTTTTATTTTACTTTTAATATTAAAAAATAAATTTAAATTTTTCAAGTTAACAATTTTTTATATCACCGTTTTAGTCGTTAAAAGATCTATCGAAAACGAGAATAGAGTTTTGACATAAAAAAATTGCATCATCATCAAAAATTGAGCTGTCCTGTCAGAACGATTTTCTAAAAAACATTAAACACGAAAAATATTTACATGTTTCCAAACTTTAGCACCACCCTTACTATTAAAGTTATTCATATCCAGAGTGTTTCAATTTAAGGGTATTAAAAAAGTTTATATACAGGGTGTCCAAAAAAAGCGGATAATAAAAAATTATCTTATTTAACCGTAGTCAAAATTCATTAAAGGCCGGTTTATTCACGTTTCAGTAAAGTGTTCCTTTGCATTACTGACATGATTGTCATCTCTATAAGTGTATATTCACCTGGCAGTAATAGCAATCTTTCAGTAAATTTACGTTTCCAAGGACTTTAATTTACCTCCAACTAAGGAGATAATGTGAAGATCATAACCTCAAATTTGAAACAAATAGCGAATTTTTTTAAAGTATTCTCTTTGTTTTTAATTTTATGAATTAAAATTGATATTATTGATGGCATAAATAAAATCCTCGATGAAATTAATAACGATATTAGTTATAATTTATATTGTCGGTCTTAATTCAGTTGGTTTCAATAATGGGAGTTTTTTAATTGAGCCGTTGGTTTTGAAAGTGAGATAAGTCCATTTTGTTAAAAATATGAGTTAATGTTACTGTTCTTTTATATTGTCAATAGTATTTCAATTGCATTGATTTAGCAAAACAATATTTCTAGAATTATCGAAAAATGGACTTGTTATGCTTTCAAAATCAATGGCTCTTTTATTGGTATGATCTGTAGTTCTTCCTTCCTGGATGTACTTGCAGGAACTTCTGAAACCCACCGGTTTACAACTTCTTAGACCTTCGCTATATTTATGATTTTTCATCACATGTAATATTCAGCTACTCGATTCCCAGAAGTAAGAGCATTAAACTTTTATTACTCCTATTTTTTTATAATCTTTTAAGGGTCAGAATTTTGAAAATTTTTAGATCTATTATTTTTATTGGGAGACTTTTTAGTACTAGGTGCAGAAATATTTAAATTGAATGCTCATACAATGATTTTAAACATTACACAGGGTGAGTCGAAATTAAACCGCCAAAATTTTTAGGTAGATTCTACGACTAATTTTAAGATAAAAACTTGTCAAAAAGAAGGTTTTTGCACGTTTATTTGAAAATATTTTGTACTAGACACTTCAAATTTTGTATGAACCATAATACACCACTTCAGATATGTTTTCACGAATTTTAAGGGTTAATTTTTTTAGATTTTTTTTTTCAAAATAATGTTTACCAAACATTTTTAGACAAAAAAGGTATTCTTGTGCGAACTCTGTAGAATGCACCATTTTGGAGATAAATGCAAGTAACCACGCCCTTGCCATTTTAAAGATATTTTACGGTAAGTTTTTGTGCGTAGGTATTTAATTTGTTCCAAATTACCCGCCTTTTATTATTTGCTAGCTAATAAAATATATCTCTATTTTATTATTTTTGATGTTTTTAATAAATTTAGGGTTGCTCTCAAAATATCATTTAAAAAACACATAATTAATATAAAATGGTATTTGATTGAATTTTACAGTATTTGTTTATTTTGACAAGATTAGAGTAAATGCTCAAAATGCCTTCCTCTGGCTAAACGACATGCCCGTGCTCTTTGAGAAATTGTTCGTTGAACTCTTCCAAGCCAAATTGGTGATGCTCATATTTCTTCGAAAGCTTCTTGAATTTTTAAAATAAGGTCATCGCGGGTGTGTATAGGATGTAGGTAAACTTTGTCTTTAACAAAACACCACAAAAAGAAGTCAACCGGGGTCAGGTCGAGTGATCTGGGTGGCCAAGGTATTGGTCCTCCACGACCCATCCATCTGTCTTCTAAATTATTGTTCAATCATTCCCTTACGAAACGGCCATAATGTGGAGGTGCACCATCTTGTTGAAACAACATACCTTGCCCTAAATTTAACGGAACATTTTGCAACAACTCGAGTAAGTTTTCTTGCAGAAATCGCAGATAGGTTTCCGCATTTAAGTGTCCTTCTATTATAAAAGTCCCAAGTAATTCTGACCCAATAATTCCTGCCCACACATTGACATGAAATCGATGCTGAAAATTGCTTTACCTTATCAGATTTTGATTTTCTTCTGAATATTGATGTCAATTATGGAAATTATTTACGCCATTTCGTGTGACTTGAGCTTCTTTGCAACCATCTACCAAAAATTCTTCGCTGCCTCGTATCTGTAGCAAGCAAATTTTGAACTCGTTGATAATGATATCCATGCAATCCATTACGATGTAATATTTTTAAAACCTTTAAATCAACATCAATTTAAAATTATTATTAGTACTTAAGATTGGTTGCATTTTTAAATAATGTTTCATTAATTAAAAATTTTACCAACTCGAGTTTGAGAGATATTTAATCTTCTGGATACCCTCCGAGTGCTGTAGGTTGAATGGTTTTCGATAAATTCCAAAACATTGTTTTCTGCTAAGCGAACCCTACACTGCCCACGGTGATTTTGAAATGTCCCACATTCCCCTAATTGATCATGAATTCTTTTTCAATACTGATATATCTGGTAATCTTCTATGGGATATCGTATATTCTCTAACAGCTTCTCTAGCGTTTCCATTATAAAACCCATAACAAAAATGCATGTCACGATATTCCCTGCTAGTGAAAGATGACATTTTTAAATAAGTACCGTGTACTCTCCAAACGACGAAATGAAAGTTATAATTTAATAAATTTCCATAATAAAGAAAAATTTAAAATTTAAAGAATTTTCATAATTTGGCGCGTTGTTGTTTTTGATCAGGCAGCTATTTTAAATTAATTATGTACTTTTTAAATGATATTTTAATTGAAGTTTTTCAAAATTTTTTATTGGAAATTATAAAAACAAAAAAATATTAAGGGAGAGCAACCCTAAATTTATTAAAAAAATCAAAAATAATAAAATAAAGATACATTTTATTAGCTACCAAATAAAATATCTTTAAAGTGGCAAGCGCGTGGTTACTTGCATTTTTCTCCAAAATGGTGCATTCTACAGAGTTCGCACAAAAATACCTTTTTTGTCTGAAAATGTTTGGTAAACATTATTTTGAGAAAAAAAATCTAATAAAATGAACCCCTAAAACCCTTTAAAAGCCTGCAAAAAAATTCAAAAAATTCGTGAAAACATTTCTGAAGTGTATTATGGTTCACACAAAATTTGAAGTTTCTAGTACAAAGCGTTTTAAAATAAACGTGCAAAAACCCTATTTTTGACACCACTTTTAAAGGGCTGTAGATAGTCGTAGTATCTGCCTATAAATTTTGGCGGTATAATTTCGGCACACCCTGTATAATGAGTATGTATTTTGTTTATTGCCCCCGTATAGTTGTTTGCTTTATCCCAACCAAGATAAGAAAACCCAAGAGTTTTTAGTACTTATATGTATAAAAAAAAGAATCAAAATATTTTACAGAATATATTTATTTCATTTTCATATTTCTATTCATAATTCAAAGATACTTATGAAAGTAGAAGTCCAAATAAACTCCAAAACCACAAATATACTTTTTCTATTTTGGTGCGTTACTAGTCGCTAGTAACACACTGACAGCAGTGCGTTACTAGCCAGTACCGCACTGCTATCGGTGCGTTACTGAGTAGTAAATTTTATTTTTCCAAGTTGGTACCACTGAAGTTTATTGATTTTAAAGTGGCAGTTGCCAAGCGATTTACAGGTTATTTGATGATTTGATAAACCTGACATTAGAGTTGCCAACTACCAGAAAAGTTACTAAAATTGAAAACTATAATATTTTATTTTAAATAGATAACAAGGCGCAAAATAGAAAAAATAGTATAAAAAACTCGTTTTTTAATATACTATTATCGCCATACGTTTTTTCTTCGCTAAAGGTGCGTTTTGCTAGCGTCGCTAGCGACGTAAATTTTCCGTCGCGGACGACGTAAAACGCCAAGAGGAATAATTTGTTTATGGTGTGTTTTGCTAGCGACGATTCGGACGCGAAATCGCCGAGCGTAATACTTTGCTTAGGAACGTGCAGAAAAGTGACAGCGTAATCGACAAGTTGCTAAGCAAAGTATTCCGTTCGGTGATTTCGTCGTCAAAATCGTCGCTAGCAAAACACACTTTTAGCAACCTGCAGCAAAGTGACAGCATTAAACGACACGTTGCTAAGCAAAGTATTCCGCTCGCCATAAATATCCGCCACCTTTAATGTTCAGTAGTTACCTGACAGATAAAATAGATTGAATATACCCAATATTATTACAGACCTGGAACTTCACTGAAGAAGTAACTAACAGCTACTTTACTGGACACATGAATAAACCAGTGTAGGAGTGAGCACGCACTCTCCCGCTATCTTAGAGTCCACTCTAGACCCACTTACCTTAGGCAGTAACTACTTTAGAGCGATTGCTGCCTAGGCAGGAATAACTCTAATTGGACAAGATGCACTCTAGGGTTACTTCTGACTGACTGCTTCATTGAGTCAGTATTTTTAAATGAATTTTGGTCAGTGGGTATATTAACTGATCAGTATATTAATTACTGGATTAAATACTGAATATATTAGATAAGCAGCCAGCATTTAAATTAAATGCACGTCTAATGCTGATGATAATGCATTTATTTATTTTTGTTAATTTTGAACTGAAGCTAAATACCAAATTTTTTAGGAACCAAATTCATCAAATTACTGAACAAGTAATCATTTTATATTGATCAAATAAATAAATTATTGGCGCTTCATACTTTGTACTGATTAAAGTATAAACATACAGGCTTCTAAAAAAATTCCATCAATTGATGTTAAAATATTCAGGGTGTTCCATTTGACAATTTCGTTTAATTATTCAATTTTCCTTTCATAAGGCACCCTTATAAAAAATTATCATAAACTTAAATTTGACATGATAGTTGTAGACTAGACGATGTTGCAAAATTTTTGACAATATTTCAACCAAAATGTTCATTTGTTTTCGAGCAGTGATTTTTCAAAAATGGATCTTTTTTGGCTTAAATGCAAATATCAGCAAAACGAGTGATGATAAACCCATTAAAGTTTATACAAGGTATAATTATCTTTTGATAAGGAATCCAAATATGTCATAATATACGGGTGTTCCACTTAAAGAAACATTACTTTGGTCCGCCATCTTGGAGTGGACACCCGGAATATTTTTATAATGTGCACTTAAAGGTATTGTATATTCTAAGGAAAACCGCATGTCGATATCTTTTTTCATTTTAGAGTAATCTTACTTCCTCGCAGCGCTGGGACAACCTGTACATATTTTGATATATTCAGTTTTTGCTACTTTCTACACAAACACATAATTTCAGTTCAAAATTCTATTAAAGGAAAATACTTTTTAAAAGAAATTACCTAATCCAATAGTAGAACATATCGAACCTTCAGTCTGTTTTTTAATACTTTCTGTTAATACCCACATAATTTTTAATATTTTATAATATTGTTACGATTTTCTAAAATAACTAATTTAATTAATGATAAAATTAGATTTTTCTTTATCTAATATTGCTTGTGATGAAGGAACCTCTATTTTAATTAAAAATATAGGAGAGTACTTCTTGCCCAAATAGAGTGCATCCTGACTGCGGGTAACATCCACTCTAGAGTATCACATACCTAAGCGGCGAAAACTGTAGAGTCTCGTAAGACGAGAGTGTCTCTTGACTGCCACACCGGCGCTAAATTGCCATTTTCTAAACATATTTTTTTTTATTTTTTTTAATAAGAATTTTGTAAACACGTCAATTTATTTTCAGAGAGTTGTTTTTGAAAAAAAATGTTCCAACTAAATTTACTACAGTTTTTAGTCCTGCATATTTAGTAAGTTACAAGACTTTAAAATTACAGTACAGTAATTTCGTAAATAAACCTAATAAAATAATTTATAAAAATATATGATTAAAATATTTTTTTAAATTATTATTTTATATTTCCTTCTTTCCACTTGTTGTCGTTATTTTTTAGTAATTAAATTAAAAAAGTAAATCACGTGTTCTCTAAAAATACATCTGAATTTCCAGTTTCTTTTTCCTGTTTTGTTGGTGGAAAATGTAATTAAAAGTAAATTTTATGTACATACAGTCGTTAATTTAAATAAAAGGAGTGGTTTCTGGTTGTATATAAAAAAGACGCGAGAGATATGGGGAATGCAAATTATTCCAACATCTGAAAGACGGCTTCATTTGGTTTAGAAATAAAATATAATAATTGAAAAATTTTATATTTACATTGAAAATTTTTATAATTAAATTTTCTTATTATAAAAAGTTGTAATATTGTAATAATTACTCAATGCATTAGAGTCAATTTTTGTTTTCTCTTCATTTTGGTTTATTCTATAAGTTAGAGGTGGTTAACTGTAGTTAATTTAATTAATTTTATATACTCAAACTTTTATCATTAAATAAAATAAATATAAATAAATACTTATAATCACAAGTAAAGTCTTCTGTTCGTTAGTAAATTTGTTAAAGTAAAAAAAATATTTTTTTTTAAATTTTATTTAAAACTGGCAAACGATGAGAATAGAGATACTTCAAAACTGTTTTCTTCAAAATTCATAATTTCTGATAGATGAGTTTTGAAAATTCGATAGATTTTTATTATAATCTTAAATTATATTTGATTTATTATTTGAAAATAAAAATAGTTTTTAATATCAGTTTTTGATTTTTTAAACTTACACTTCTGTTTCAGTATTTATGTACAGATAATTTACAATTTAAAATCTTTATTTTCAAGAAAAGTAATATATCTGCTTTTCATAGAATTTTGCACGTAGCCTCTCCGAAACTTTGATGTATTTATATTTGCATTATGTATAAGTTGTGATCACAAAGGTGTAATGTGTATTAATATGAGTATCGTTTGTGCATTGTAAAAATGCACATATAATCGATATAGAATCTATAAGCAATTATATTTTGTGCAAAACTTTGAAACAATATTTTTATTTTGATAAAACTTGACGTATGATTTCAAATTGGGTTTTTATTAAAAAAAAATTCTGTAAATGTTACAAGTATGTAGTAAATTACATACATATAATTATATGATTTATTTATAGAACCTACGTTTCGTAATTTAATTCTAAATAATTAAGATTTAAATAAAGGTTTATTAAATTAAGTTTTCTTTGGTGCTTTGCTTATTTGCTTGTTATGTGATTGAAATATTGTCAAGGTAACATAGGTAACAATGGGAAAGTATTTTGCACATACCTACGCAAGTGTTATGTTACAAACGTTACAAACGTTTCAACAATTAATTTATTAATTAATTTGATCTAGGCTGACTAAGAAGCTATTGCGTTTGAACTTTGACCTTATAAATATTTACTCATATGGCATTTAATCCTTCATAGAAATGGTAATGTATTGTCGAGGACCCCTATAAAGTCCTATAAAGTTCTATAACTAATATAATTTTAATTGAGACAGTATGAAGATAATAACTTGACGAATAAGGTAAGTTGGTAATTAATAAAAAAACAAATTGTCAAATAACTATCATATACAGGGTGTTCCTTTTAAAAAGAGCCATCCTAAATAACTATAAAAAAAATAATTGTAAAAATGCCGTGACAGGTCGATTTTTACCTTCAAGGGGACATCTTTTAACGACAAAATAAGAATGGTAATTCCAACCACCATCCCTACGGAGCCAACCTTTCAATTTTTTTTAAATGGGAATGGGAGTCGAGTGACGGTCGAGAAGGAGGTGCCAGGTTCGAATTCTGGCCAAGGAAAATTTTGCACTAAAAAATGTTATATAATTTACCATTTTTTTATATTATGGACCATAATGTAAGCATGTAACTTCGTTATGGTCCATGTTGTTGGTAAATAAAAAAATTAGAAGGGAAATTGTAGATTAAACCTAGGCTTAGTTGATCTGAATTTCAACCTCTATTGAACAACCGGTCCTTAAACGATAAAAGATTTACCGAAAACAAAGAAAAAGTTTGTCCTGTAAAAAAAATTGAAGATTCATGACGTTATCAATTAAGTTTTGGCACCAAAAGATGCCGTTATTTAATAAAAATCCAAGCTATTTTATAAAAAAAAACATTAAACATGCAAAATATTAACTCGTTTCCAAACTTTCGCATCACCCTCGATAATATTTTTCTCCACCTGTCCCAAATTATGGTACATATTTATTCAAAATCCCTTTATTATTAAAATTTAAAGAAATTAATGAGTTTCAATCATTTCATATTGAAAAAAAGAACATATTCTTAATACTTTTATAGTTGCCTTTGATCATAACAAAATGAATTCCTGTGTTGTGTTTACCATAATTTGAGACAAAATAAAAACGGATATGTATACCATAATTTAGGAGAGAGGAAGTATAAATTTTTATTTTAAGCAGACTAATTATAGGTACTGATTATACAGATTATTTTCAATTTTTATAAATTAATTATAAAGTCAGTATAGCACGATTTATATTTATTTTTTTACTGAATCTAACAATAACCGGATTTTTAAAATTCATAATAATAAAGAAGTTGAGTTCACAACTTTTATCCTTCATTTCTCAGTGAAGAGGATTTTTAAACTATTTTTCTAAGAATCGCTGAAGGTACTGGAGAACTTAATTAACGTCATTTTTCAGTCACCCTGTATATGTTTATGAAAGAAAGGAAAAGAAAATTTTATATTTAATTATAAATTTTTATTAAATAGTGAAATAAGAAAATGTTTCTAAAATTTAAGACTATCCTCTATTGATTAAACTGAAAGAAGTTTTTTAATGCGGGTATATTTTTGTATTTGTTTATAGTATTTATAACTTTTTGAAAGTGAAGAATTTGCAAATTACATACAGCCTAGTATTTTTAAAATTCGATAACCAATCCCCAATTCATTTAATAATGGAATAACCGTTCAAAAACGTACGAAACATATTGATGAAAATACCTACAATTTTATTAGGTTAGGTCATTAATGTGAATATAAGAATAAAATATGTGAAAAGTGATGATTAATTATAATAGATGAGAAGGGAATGTTCAAAAATTTTGGTTAGGTTGGTAGCCATTAAAATGATTTTAGTTTAAATTTGATTAATAATTTTATTTGTCAAAATAAACTATCTTTTAATAAAAAACTAAAAAATATTATAATATCATTTTTGAACTACTTGAACTATTTATAATGCTCATATTTTAACAAAGTTAATCAGTTAAGAGATATTTTATAAACGTATACAAGTGTACGTTAACACTATACGTTTTACATAATCTGATACTACGTCTCCCAAATTACCTCTTGTTTTATCATGAACAATATCAATGTTTCATTGACGCACATTAAATTGCATTATATTTCTAAAGGTCGTCGTATCCGGGAGTGGGTGCGCATTATAAAAATTAATGGACCAATTTATCAAGCTTTAAAATAAAATATAGTGAGGCTGGAGTTTTTTCGCAATTGGGGTAACAAACGACGGGGCTTAGCAAACATTATCATTGCTCAAAAATGAAACAATCGCGGCTTTTATAGACGATTAAATCAGGAAGCCGGAGATCCAAGCGGTTCATAAAGTACCGCCGCCTCTTCTCATCCTCGATGCTTGTTAAACTAAGCAGCATTATCGATTTCCAGGATCGAAATTTTCTAAGGACGACCCTTAACGAAAGCAGTCTTTTCTCATCTCCGACACACAATTGATTATGCTAATTCACGACTTCCTCCATATGCATTTTTTATTAAAGCGCCTCATATTTAATACTCATGAATACCAATACAATAAATATATAACTTAAATAATTCGAAATAAAAAGAAAAATCGTTTTCTCATATTGCTATGAAAGTGTAGCAGATCGTAGCTTTCTATGAAAGAGCACTAAAAGCTCGACCTTTGTAAGAAATCTAATCAAAGTCGTACAAAGACTTTCGCCGGCCAATAAAATCGATTTATGAAAGTGACGACATCGTCTTTCAGTGATTGGTAGCTTCTGTCACAGTGTTTGGTGAACCGTAGAGCTCATCATTTCCAAAAAGCTCCCTTTTCCCGCCAAGCCGTGCTATCCGCCCAAATCAAACACAGAGATGAGCGTTCCATCTTATAATAATTTATTGGGGCTCCCAGCATTTGAAAGGGAAATTTTTATCGTGATCATAATCTTGAGTAATATAGGAATGGTTTTAAAAAGGAAACTCTAAAAGTAATCTCTTAATCAATTATTTATATGATTCATATTTCTTATACAAAAGGTTCCAATTTCGAGTTTAAAAGAAAAAGTTTACTTTCCACGTCAAGTGCTCTCATAAAGAGTTTTATTGTGAATATTTAAAAGAAATTTTTCCATATTTAACTTTTGCCATGTAAATCAAATAATATTTAATTGTTATAATAATCCCAGGTGTTTACTTCAATAATTATATCAAATGTATATACAAATACTTATATATCAGTGTTTGTACAATTTAGTGGGCCTATCCCAGGTGATAGGAATTTTGATCATTTTTATTTTATAGATAGCTGATTAAAAGATACTTATAAATACCAATTCTTCTTGCAATTGGTGCAGCCTTTTTTTTATTTAAAATTTTCTATCGTCGTGACGTCACTCTTCCGATTAATTTAGGTGGCAACGTTACACCTGAACCGAATATTAACGATGAGATAATAACCAATGAGAACGATCCGAACTGACTCGAACGATCCACCAATTGTTATTTGCGGCGCGACGTGCCACATGCGACATCTTTTTACTGCTTTTGACAGGTGTGTTTTGGCTTTAACAATGATGCCAACCTAAAATCAGCCTCGGGAGCTTCGCGAAGGTTGAGACGACAGCGACTTACTACAATGTTGCTAGATGTAAATCTCGGAAGCGTGACGTCAGAGCGACATAAAATTTAAATTTTTGGCTGTTATAGAAACTATATAAAAAACTGATTGAATATATGTATTTAGTTAGAGTTATAATGAAATAAAAAATCGGGGATAGTCCAATAATTACCGAGTGGTTGCGCTTGATTCACCTGACTTAAAATGAATCACTAAACTAATAGGAATTTCCAAAAACGTTGGAAATACAGACACACAAGTTCAACGGATTTTTGGCATGCATTTTTGTGAGAAGGGGTTCCTCAATCCTTCTCACTTACTCTCATTTATACATTTCTTTTTGTCTCACAATTGGGGATTGGCCTTCCTGTCAAACGCACTAGGCCTAGGTTTCGGGCCGTTTTTTAAAGTATTTATCTTATGTGTGCTGTGTGTCTAGATAATTGTAGGTTATAACGTTCATAGTTATTAACGTTATTGTAAATTTCAAAACGCTGTGCTTCAAAACTAAAAACGATAGCACCAGACTTTTTTCTATATTGCTGCTTAAATTTCTAGTGTGTCTAGATAATTATAGGTAAAAACCAATTTTATATTGTATAGACTAAGAGTTTACACTTTCGTATTAAGTATACTTTTAAACTTTTTACAGTGCTCAAAAAATTTTCTGAAATTTTTAGAAATAAAAGAGGAATGCAGCTAGAATATCTAGGATTAGGCTATATTGAATTGGTAGATGGATTCATAATAAAACAACTCGAAGAGGGGAAAGCTGTTGGTATTTACCTGGGAATTGAGCAGAAAAACCTACACGACGAAGAAGCTGTAAAGGAAAAAATAACTGAGAGATATTTGACGAAGATTAAAGAAATACCCAAAGCTAAAAATAAAGCTACCCCTATAAGGATCTTAGCTGTTTCGATTCCAGCTTCCGCATTCAGAGTGATTAAGTGGACCGGGAATGAGCTACAAGAACTTGACAGAAAAACGTTCTTAAGAGTGATCTAGTCATTGCATGCAACTTTTTATTGAGAATGGCTGTAAAGTTTAAGAAGAGATAGAAAGAGTAAGATGCATCAAGAATCATATGTTTAGATAGCTAATCAAAGCGCAGGTCTCATTTTGGATACTTTTGGTAGAAAAAGTTACTCTCTTCTAGACACAATATTTAAATAACCAAATAAAAAAAATTGATTTTTTTTTAAACTTGAAGAATCTGTCGTTTTAATAAATGTGTAAAAATTTACAGTGACTTCAAAAACACCAAATTTTACCATATTTGACGAGGAATATTTACCATATTAAAAAAATAAGTAAAAAATCTTGATGAGAAATGTAAGCTTAAAGGGCAATATTTGTTTAAAAACAGATTTTAATTAACTATTACAGTTTTACCATTATCATGTCCGGCTTTCACATGGAATTGCATATAAATATATTCGAGTAATCCCTCCTAATGAAAACCCAAGTTTACACTGAAACGGTTCGGTACAGAAGATGTACATGTCAAGAGCTGAAGGTAGCCGTGAATTAGTTCATGATAAGACCGTTGTATCAATGACAGTAGAAGAACTGTGCAAAGATGGATTTGCTGTAGATTGTCAAGATGGAGTGTTAATTACATTAAATTTGCAGAGAAGAGTATTTGGAAGTTAAATAAATGACAGTAAATGCAGAGCATCCAGAAAGGAAGGAGAGACTGTGATGCACATTCTATTAGGATGTAGTAGGCACGCTCCAAATCTCTACTTAAAACGAAAAACTCTATAGAAGTAATCTTGGGCATAAATTAGTATTTTATGATAAAAAGATAAGCCCATATATTACTGGAGAAGAAGAGTTAGTAGTTTCAAATTATAGGGCGAAGATATTTTGGAACTTTCCGTTCCAGACAATTAAGCAGATTGAAAAAGAGATAAGACACCTCGTGCTCATCGAAATAATCCCGGCTGAACCTATTATAAACACTTATACAAAGGAGAAAAAGCAGAAATATAATGATCTTTAATTTGATTTATCATAAACTTACCCAGAATACCTGATAAAACTAAGTACAGTAATAGTGGGAGTCCTGTTAGGAATGTGCTAGAAAGTGAGTTGCGAATAATACCTGAAACAGAAAAATATGTAGTTAGCATATGCGCAGAAAAACAAAAATAGAAGCTTGTGGGCTCTATGTATATTTTACGGGCGCATAACACCAGATTCAATTAAGCTACTAATCGGTCTTTGACTGAAGTATCGTATGCTTAATTCTGGTATGACGGGAATTGTGGATGAAGATTTAGAGAACTGAAGTAGGACAAACGCATGCAAAAAGAAGTTATCCAAGCAGGTTAATTAAACCTGCTTAGAGCTCATAACATCATCTCAGCGTTAATCACTAATAGCTGGAAGGTTATAGTAGGGACTACTACTAATACAACTGTCCAGCATGGGTAAGACAATTCAGTGTCGCTGTTTTGATTCAATTCCAGTTAGTTTGGAAATCTATACGTCATTTTAATTTCCATTTTTAAAAATTGGGCATATCATTAGTGCTTTCAATTTGTTTGAATTGTAGAAACTTTCAATATTAATTGTACAGGTAGCAGAGAGGTGCAGGTAGAATCAGAGCACAGTCCTTAAGTAAAAAATTGTAAATTATACTGCAAATAAAACTGCAAAATATCGCTTATAATATATTTACACGTATTGATGCAGTCTTATTGGCTCTCTAGAGAAATCTTCCAACTAAAAGCAAGTGCAGCGTTTTGAATTCGATTTAAATACTATATGTAAACGTTGTAATTGAATGGCTTTTTAGTAATTAATCACATTGTAAGTCCTGAAATCATTATGTGCTTTTACTTATCTCGGAAATTTGAGTGAGTATTTGACTTTATGATAGTCCCTAGCGTATTCTTCTTAAGATAATTTTATGGAGGAACGGATTTTATGTACTTTGTATATCTCAATTCAAAACCGCCATTTTTGGACTCGTACTAGGACCGATTCTATTTAGTTATAGCCAATAAATCTAAACGTAAAATATAATTACATTAAAGTAGAAATACTAGGTCTAACCTTACAAGACTTCATAATTTATGTGGCGATTTATATCATATCCAGTATTAGTTTATGTAATCTGTAAATTTCACTGCAGATCGAACAATTTTTCTGCCCGTCAATAATATAAAAGTTATTAGAGTTTAGAGTGAGCAATCAATTTTGAGCACCATGTACATACGACGTATGTTTTTTTCCGTATAAAATACATAATATGAGATTTTATTGTAATAACCTGTTTCGAGCAAGCTGGAACTAAAATCGATTTATTTAACTAAGTTCTCAAAAACCGAATTAATATTAATGACAGAATAATTGAAAGCTATCAGTAATAATGTACAACGTGCAGTATCGCAAGTAGTCGATTAAGTTTGATCAAAGCAAACACCGTATTAAATGGCTTGTAGGAGCAAAGTTATTATTATCAACTGTTGTACTAGATATTAGCAAAATATTTAGCACATTATACATCTTCAGACAACATCAACGCCATTCTAAGTAAACACTAGCACAATTGATACTGAAACTTGCTTTAATTACACTTTGACGATGTTAAACATTGAGTTCGTATATAGAGGTATTAAGGAGTAGACACTTTGCACTCTCATTAGGCGAAATACTTGATGTTCTTAAAATTATTTTCCTTCAAACTTGTTTGCAAATTTGAGTGAAGTTATAAATGATAACATTTTCCCACGAAGAAAAAATAAAAGGGATTTATTTAATACCAAATCCCTGCCAGCAAAAAAGCTCACTTGAGAGTGGTAAAGGTCGAAATCAGTACAATAAAGAAAACTGAGCACATACCAGTTAAAACAAATATGGATTTACTATCTCTATCACCCCTCATTTTTTGTAAAGGGAAGAAAAAGGAAAAGAAACGCCTGAAGGACGATGGAAAGCAACACAGTTGACATGTATTAGGTGTGCAATCTAGCAAATCAAATTTTAAGACTCTTCTTCTTTCTAGTCTCACCACTACATATTGTTATATAGACGATATTGATCCGCCTCTCTTTATCTCTTTTTCTGCTGTCAGTAACGAGATTGCTATATTTCCCCCCTTTAAAATTCACAACCCGGCGCTTACGCCAAATAAAAGGAAATAAAATTAATTTATAAAAAATACAAAATATAAATTTAAGATAAGTACTTCCTTTGGTGCAAAGTAAATTAACAAACCACTTCTTGAAGAACTTAAAAATTGAAAGAAATTTAAACCCAACGTAATTTAAGAAATTGTAGGATAATTTTATTAACGGACCTTCAGGGTTGAACCCCTTTTACCTTATTTTGCCTCAATTAATTTAAACTCGTCCTCTCGTAATTAAAAGAGTCATTAAATAAAGAACTGATTTAAGTCAATTTTGAAATTAGTTTAGATCAAGATAAATCATTATTATAATTCATTCTTAAATTGTAGAAGTATAATTAAATGCAAAATTAAAATATACTTTATACATTTTGAATAATTTATGAAGCACTCTTAATATTATATACTGGATTTAATAATTCATGTCTTAAGAGATAAATTATTGATTATAAGCGTTGATGTAAATGTAAATTTTGCAAATGTATTTATTTGCGCAGGTTGCACAAAGTTTGTGTCAAAGCATAAGCCAATGGAAACCGACATGCAAATCAATCATAAATTGAGCTTCTGCAAAGGATATTAATAATGAAGTTAAATGCCTCAGACACATGTCACGATGGTATGGGCTTTTGTTCCTGATCTAACACACAAATTCATTGCTTCGAGGTAGGTTATAATTTTTTTCGAATATACATATAATTTAATTTATATAACATACAAGAATGTGCAAACAAACTATTCCAATCTAATTATAATAATTAAAATACTTCTAATGTTTTGTATTTCAAATTTTATAACATGTCGTTATTTACCATAACGCAAAATTTTAAAATAATATAAATCATATTACTTCATATGATGAAATTTTGTAAAAAGTTTTAACATGATTATATATTTATAAAAATGAATTCAATGTTAAAATATAAATTCCAGTTTTATTATTTTAAATATTGTATATTATTAAAAGTTTCTTAGAATAAGGTATAGCATTCCTGCTTTTAATTTAAATGCATATTGTTTATATTTGCAGTGACGTGTTTATTTGTACATAGGTAGAGGTCATACTTTTGAAACCGCTGACAACCGACATTCTTGTCTTGGGAGCTCTTTACATTCCTGCTGTCATCCGTTGTAAGCTTCAGATCCTTTGAATATGTTGTTGGAGTTTTTGCACCAACCAGATAAAGCGAAGAATCCTTTATACAATTATTGGAATGTCCACTCTCTTATTAAATTTATATAGTTCCTTGCGTACCTTTATTCACTTTGATATAAGAAAACGTTCTTACTCCAAATAAAACACATCAACATTACTCTGGATAATTGTTTTTAAATTTAGGTTTTTACAACTTTATTTTACGTTTTAAAAGTGATATCCGCAAAACTGTTTTCTATTGTAGACGTAACGAATTCCAGTATCTGGCCTCAAGACATCTCAATTAACAGGTATTTTCAACATCTCCAGATGAAGCAGTAGAGATCCAGTAATAAGACATTAATATTCAATAAGAGGTAAGGTATACAGAGTGGTCACTTTTCACTGCACTCCATTGGAATCTTGGAAACCCGAAGAATTACAAAGTTGCTTAAATTCCAAAACATTTGCTCTTTTGGATTCTTTTTAGAAATCCGAGATATTTTGCGCCATTCCCCCAATATCGAGAAATAACTAAAATTTTGCATTATTTCTTTATATAGGGTAATTCAGACCAGGTTAGGTCAATTGAATTTCTGACTTACACGTAAATAACTCCTTGGTAACACTACTGAACACTTTACTGGGAGGTGAATAAACCGCCCCTAAATGTTTGGTATATACTTTTAGAGACTCAATTACCTTATAGTAGATCGTTTAACTGGTTAATATTATAAAAAAATTCCGGAAAATGAATTATGGGAAATTTGAAATACATCACCACTTGAAACGTTATGATATCTAAATTGGTTTAAGCAAGGTGGGCGGCTCCCACAAAGCAAAAATTATTTCAGAATATTTCGTTGAGCGGTATCCAAATAATTGGGTAGGAACAAATGGTTCCATGCGCTATCCTCCAAGTCTCCTTGTTTTGGTGTTCGTTAAAAGATTTTCGAGGGAAAAACCATGACGATTTTTAATACGTTAATACAACATGCGTTAGAAACGCTATAAAAAACATGGATAGGGGAATATTACTCTGCATTGAACATGACGGGGGAGATTATGAATAATTTATGTAAATAGTGTTACTATTTTGTATTTTTTGAATATTGAAATAAACTATTAATTTATTTTTGTTAATTTATGGCATAACTATATTTTGTGAATATTGTAGTGGTATCATTAAACATTTTTTTAAAGCCATTTTTAAAGTAAAATAACTAAGTATTTTACATCACTGAAATTGTACTTATTTCTCTGTGCAAAGGTATAAAAATAAAAAAATCGCATTCATAAGAAAAACAAAAGTTGGTTTAAAATTAGAAAAATCTAGTTGACCTAAAGTGTTTTAAGTTCAATAGATTCGGGAAATTAACTCAAGTAAGACTGTCAAATTTCCATCGAAAAACTTAAGTCATTACAAAAATATGGAGGAAAAACGAAAATGCAAAATTTCACTTATTTCGTGATATTTGGAGTTTCCAAGATCCCAATAGTATACACTATAAAAGTTAACACCCTGTATTCCTCACCAATAGGTTTTTCAATAAGTTCCTTGAAGTTATTGAAGGTATCTTGGAATCCACAGAGATGGATGATTATGTTTTAAGAGGATAGTTTTAAATATTTTACAATTATTCAATATGATTAAGATGATAAAATTAAAATTTTTAAGGTCGTACCAACGTGCAGCCTGGAAGCAAAAAAATAGCTATTTCCTATTTCTTCAATTAATTTATCCATATCCTCAGTACCTATAATATCATGAATTAAGACCTGAATATCCAATACAGAAGGGTAGGCTTGAGAACAGTGTAGAGCATGATAAACCAAAATCTTTAGTGTTAGAATTATGCGACAACAATAATAGATAATTTAATGGTGATTCGGAAAATAATGGTATTGGAGATTTGTTGGGTTTGATTGAAAGTAATTTAAAAGACAATGATCAGGACAAATAAGACAATTCTATAGTTTAAAGTACCTTAATAATTTAAAAATGATAAAATCAATAACAAATAGAAAATAACACCTAAATTTACTTTTATCTATGAAGGTTACTACAGAGTTTAGTTCTCATTTTAGCCCCAGAGGGCGAAAACCGCCAACTATTAGTAGTTAAAATTACTAATAGATGACAGCATACAATTACAACCCTATTGGGAATTTCGACTTGGGATACGCCCTCTGGGAGTTACTTGCTGAAGCTAGAAAAGGTCTACCTTGACATAACCTGTTTTTGTAAAATTTATTTCCGTGCAGTTATATATCAGTTTCCTTGGGTTTATTATTACTATTACTATATTAAAATAATAATATTTTTTACAGGCTGTAATTTATTACCTACCCCAAAATAATGTAGTTATGCAATTATGCAACACTCACTGGTCAATAAAAGATAAACACAATTTTTAAACACAAAAAACTTGATCCAAACACAGGCGCAGCTACTAAAACCAATAAAAATTAAATCGGCGCGAAAATCTTTTATTACTTTTTCCTCCATGTTTATTCAAATTTACGTCAAAATAGCGCCATCTATCCGTAGTAGAAATTCCCAACTGGGAATTTTAGCTACCTGTAGGGGGCGCTGTTTTGATAGAAACAGATGATTGAAAACAGATAAAAAATTTTAACATTACACTTACTACCTATTTATTTCTTACCTACTTATTTCAATATTTTAATTCATAAAACAAATAAAATAGCTTTTTATAAGCGCGATAATAAAAATTAAACGTATTTTTTTCTTTGACTTTGACTTTTTTCGCTTAGTTAAAAAAATCCACGAGAGCGCATCTACAATTCTGAAATAGCGAATACACCCTTAATAAAATTAAAAAAGTAACAATGTAATAATAATTATGTAGCCCAAGCTGCAAATGAGCCCAACTCTCTGTAAAATTTAATTAAATATTTTGTAAAATAATCTTATCATACATTTGAAAATTTATTTAATATTTCATTTTTATTAAATATTATTGTTTAGAATATTTAATAAAATAAACATTTTTCTGCACTTTAACTTTTAGCTATTTGAACGAAAAAAAAAAACAAATACAGGGTGTCCTGTAACTACACCGACAACGCTTATTAACTGTTGATAGTAGACGTGAAAATAAGTCCATTTGACCCTATTTATCTATATCCAAAAAATGCACCCCTAAGAAGTTATAAGCTTCTAAAGTTCATTTTTAAAAAAATATTTTATTTAATTACTGCCAAAGTAATGAAATTTTATGATGAATTTTGTATGCATGCATTTTTATAAAAAAACGCTCATTTGGTAAAAATTTCTCCAGTCCTTGATTACTGGAAATGGTCTTTGATGGTAAGAGAGGAGATAAAACACTTAAAAACTTTTTTCGTGTTTGAAATTTTAATTTAAAATTTATTGTGTCATGTAGATAAATTCAAGAGAAAGATTTTTGTCTCCTATAAATTTTGTGTAGGATGTGCTTTTCTCGAATAAAATTTTAAAAAATGATTTAATTTAAGATGTTTTTAAAACCGTATCCATGGTAACAAGCTACATCTTCAATTTTCAACTGGATTTCCCAATTTTAAAATTTAAATTCGAGTTTAATGAGTATGTGAATATGCATTTAATATGGGGTAAACGCAATGGTAATTTATGGGCTTTAAATAAATATAATCTTAAAAATGTATGTTAAAAAGCCTAACTTACTTACCATTTGTAAAATTATTTTTTTCAATGTTAGGCAAAATTTGTAAGAGACAAAAAAAATTCTCTGGAATTTCTCTACAAAAGCAAATATTTTACTAAAATTTATGAATACCAAAAAGGTTCTCAAGTGATTTATGTTCTTTGGTACCATATAAGACCATTTCCAGTAATCGAGGATTGGTAAAATTTTTACCAAATGAGCGTTTTTTATAAAAATGCATCCATACAAAATTTAATGATAAAATTTTTATTACTTTGGCAGCACTAAGGGGTGCATTTTTGGATAGAGATAAATAACGCCATATCGACTTATTTTCAGCTGTACTATCGCCAGTTAAGCGTTGTCGGTGTAGTTACAGGACACCCTGTATAAAATAAATATTATCGTTTAGAATATTTAATAAAAAATAAAACATTTTTCTGCACTTTAACTTTTACCTATTTGAACGAAGAGAAACAAATATAATTAAATACTTAATATTTATTTATTTATGTTTCTGTACATGAGTACATTTTATGGATACTTACAAAACATTTATTGGTAAAAATTCACTATAGGGTGTGCGCGTATTTCATTCAAAAAAGTTTTCCGTTATCATGGTTTAGTATAAGTGCCTACCGTCAAATGTCAAAAGAATGAAGGAGAAAGGAATAATAGCCTTGTTGAGGTTATAATTATTACATATTATAAAAACAAAACTAAAACTAACCATCGCCTATTCGCCATCAAAAGAAACACTAACACTCCTCTACCTCAAACAAAAATTTGGCTATTATTTTAATTTTTTCCATTACTATTTTACAAATTTAATTTATTTTGACTGTTAAAAAATACGACACTACTAAAAAGTCTGAACGAATGGTGATAATTGTGGACAGCAGACAGGGTAGGGAATCTCCCATATTAAAAGTTTTTTCCCTAATTTCGGGAGGACCCCTACTAGAAATTATTCTTGGTAAAAATTCACTATAGGTTTTGTATATCAGGCCATAATACTTAAAATTTTAACACACACCGAAAAGCCCAAAAATAAAAGCGAAGTTAAAAATAGTAGTATGACGGTGACATTACTTCCAAACATTACTATAAAAATTATAATTTTTTTAAATAATGCAAAGTCAAGAAAATTAAAGAAACAATTCAAAATGTAATGGATTTTTTTTATTTTTGAAAACTTGATTAATTTATCCAAATCATCGTAAGATATATTTATTTTATATTTTTTTGATTTAGGGGAAGCATAGATGGGTAAGGATTTGTAAAAAAAGTTGCCTAAAAAACTAATAAAGCAGCGCCATCACGTAGGGTTCCTCACGAACTTAGGGAAACCACATTTAATATGGGAGATTCCCTGCCATGGGTTGTATACCTGTTGAAATCCAACTAAGCTTCATTTCAGATCTTTTATTTTAGCCAAAGAACCTCAACAGGTTTATTTTTGGGAATTACTTAAATTATAAAAAAGTAAACCTGATATTAAAATTTTGTCATTCTTTTTTTTAAGCATCACTGGAGTATTGTTTATTTCACTGGGGCCAACTGCGAAAAATTTAGATTTCCTAATATGCAAAACTGTTAGTACTTTTCCAAAGGTATTGGAACTATCACAGGCCATCCCTATGCTTAAAAAAGGAGATTCTACAGACCCCGGCTGTTATAGGCCCATATAAATAATAGCTATATTTTGTAAAATAATCGAATCACTTTTAAACAAAAAATTAACAAAATATTTCGAAGGAAAAATATTTTAATAAATTAATTTGGCTTCAGTTCTCCGCTATACAAGCAACTCAAAATCTTTTAATCTAAATTAACTAAGGTGTCGAAACTAAAAACCATGTGGGCGCATGTTTTAGGACCTGTCAAAGGCGTTCGATTGTGTGTGTTATGATACTCTCTTAAAAAAACTTGAATTTTACGGATTAACTAATATTAATCACTGGGAATAATTAAATCATTTTTAAGCAACCGTGATCAGTTTAGCAAGAGTTGCTTATCATAAACTCAGCCCATAAAAAGGGATGTGCTCCAGGGATCAATCCTAGGGCCACTTCCATACATTATTTATGTCAACGATTTCATAAATTGCGACGAAATACTAAATTCACATTGTATGGAGACGATAATATAACCTGCCATATTTTGCACGAGAATTATATGATGAACACACAATCGAAGGCAATGGACTGGTACAATGCCAATAACTTAATGTACAAAGATTATGATATCCCTAAAAGACCCAATTTATAATGAAAAGTTCTACCAAAAAAGTTCACGCTTTGTAGGAGTCCTCTTGAATTTTAAACTGTTTTGGGTCGTAAACACAAACGAAGTCGCTTCAAAACATATTGCTACGCAGTATCCAAAACTATTGCTAACAGCAAGCAGTCCTAACATGTTACCATTCGCTGTTCCTATCACATGCAACTTGTGCCATTTTGTGCCGAGGTCATATGAATAACAACATCCTAAGAATTTTTGGTCTTCAACGAAGAACAGCCAGGAGACTTATTCTTGGGCCGGTCGAGATCGTGTGGTCGACGATATTCATCATTCTGTGCTTTTCTTTTACATGAAAAAATTAGATTCTGTCCTTCTAGTCTCGTCGACGACATGATCTCACTCGGCCCAAGAATAAGGCTGCAGAGCGCAGAACAATACTGTCACAGCGTTTCTTTTACAGTACCATATCACTGTAAAAGAAACGCTTTTATTTTTTTATTAAAAAAACTTCTTATTTCTAAAAGAATAGTATTAATGAAATTCATTTCTCACAAAATGTATTGCACTCGTTCCATGTTGCTTACTATTTGTATGTATTATGTCTGACTATTTTATTTTGTATCCGCATATTTAATTGACAAGTGTATGTACTTATGGATTTTAACCCTGATTAGTTTATACTACTTACTCTATTATTATGCATATTTTTATTTATTTAAAAATAATAGTAGGTATATTCTTTAATTAGGTGTAAATAAAAAACTTTTTGTGGCAAGCACGCATGTTCGCATGCACTTTGTCGCCTAGACATAAAAGTAAACCCCATAGACGTGGGCAATATATAAACATGACTCAACTAATAATGAAATGACTGTTATAGTTTGTGAGGCTTTACATACGGTTTTACTTTATTGACTTTTGAAGAAAAAGGAATGTTGTGTATTTTTTGCTAATTTAAATTTGCTAAGTTAAATTGAATTTACCACTCAGGTACATCACTTGCTTTCAGTATGTGCAAGAAGTAACATCGTCTTTCGAAGTAATTCAGAAAGTCACGAACTTAGGTGATGAGCATTTAGCGCGTTTAAAACTTTAGTTTCATTCGCCTACGTAGTGTCTGGACTCACCCACACGTGAAACAACTTTTCTCGCCTAGATAAACGTTTCATACTAAAATAGAGGATTAATTGTTTGTAACTTTGTTAACGAATAGCTAGCTCCCTTCCAGTTATTTAGCTACTATTCATGATTTGTTTTTAGTATTGTACGATAAAATAAAATCATCTTCGAAATGTTTTTAGATTTAAGTACTTTACTTCTTCATTTTCTTAGAAGCGATAAATAAATACGTAATTTCAAGTGCTTTTCAAAAATTACTGATTTTACGAAAGTTAGTGTTCAGGTAGTGTAATGTAAAATTATTTTGACGATAGCTCTTTGTACAATATTAAAAAAATGTATCAATAAATTGTAGAATTAAGCATAATATTGTATCGTTCCATAATTCACATTCTCTACGATTGAAATTCCTTAACTGGTATTTCCTCACCAAAACGGGGAATAACCATTTAGATAAATTTAAAAAAAAAACTCTAAACATAAAACTTAAGCGCCGGGAATGCGGGATTTCAAATAATACCATTTTATTTAGATGTTAAATTACAAATACTTTTATTTACTTCCTCTATATTTCCTCTAAATAAAATAAATAATCTTTAAACTAAATTTTTCATTTATCTTCTTCTAAGAATTTATATTAAATATTATATAAATTTAAATTATCTACAAAAATTTCAAAAAAATATAGGAATAAATATCTGAAGAATCTTTGTGTAAAACTCTTTGTGTAACGCATACTTGTACAATACAGGGTGGGCCAACGAAAACGAAACAGACGAGTTTTAAAATAGTTAATAAAAGCTTTTGAAAATACGCTCGGACAGGTCAACTTTGGTTTCGAGGGGAACATATTTTGCAATAGAAGTGATTCAAAAATCCATTCACCCCTGTGCCCTATGGACACAACCCCTAAATTTTAATAAGGATGGTGGGTGTTAGAAAGATCTTTTTACTCAGAGTAACATACAAAAAAAAAGTTAAAACGATCGATTCGTTTTAAAGATATTCAAAATTTAGCAAATATAGATTTCATGTCTTTTAAAATTGTGCTATGAACACCACGCCTTCAATTTTAAGTGTTTTGAAAGGGTAAGTAATATCGTTTCGATGGGGACATATTTTTGCAATAGACCTGATTCAAAAATCCATTCATCCCTCGCCCTTTGGACACAACCCCTAAAAATTTAATAGGGATGGTGGCGTAAGTAATACCTCGTTAGAAAGATCTTTTTTCCCAGGGTAACATGCCAAAAAAAAAGTTAAATCCTTCGATTCGTTTTGAAGATATTCAAAATTTAACATGTAAAGTTTTCATGCCTTTAAAATTGTGCTATGAACACAACGGCTTCAATTTTAAGTGTTTTGATAGGGTAAGTAATACCTCCTGGGAAAGATCTTTTAACCCAAAGTAACATACAAATACATGTAAAACGCAATTTATTTTCATTTTCTACAAAAGAGAGATTTTAAAAAACAAATTTAAATTTATTCGAGGAATTGTTTAAAATTTTGTAACATCTGGAACAAAACAATGTAAAACATAAAACGATTTATAACCACATTGAGATTCTTTTTATCAGTTGTATTTTGTATTCGTGGTGATTTTCATCGTGTTAAAACTGTTTATGACTAATTATTAGAAATCAACATTTAAAATTTTGCGAACTTCTGTAAAAGCTTCTGCTAGCAATGGTTTATACAATTCCAGAAAGGGTTGAATTAATCACTTTTTATTTTAAAAACGATGAGAATGCTCATCCTGCAGCTAATTTATTTAATGAACAACATCCAAACAAACATTGTAACCGAAAATACGTTCTGGAGTTGGTTGCAAAATTTAAAAATACTGGTTCTGTTGGTAATAAGAAACGCGATCCTGGTAATGTTCGTCCAATAAGAAATGAGGTCGTTGAAATAGGTGTTTTGGGACAAGTTGCTGCAGATCCAACTTTAAGCACAAGAAAACTGGAGACTGTAACTAACATCAGCAGAACAACCATTCGCCGAATATTAAAAGGTCACAAATATCATCCCTATAAAATTAATTTAATTCATGAGTTAAATGAAGATGATTTTGATAGGCGACTGCAATTTTGTGAGGTGATGACGGAACGGATAATTGCTGATGAAAATTATCTTTATAATATCTGATTTTCTGATGAGTGCACTTTTTTCTTAAACTCAACCGTTAATCATCATAATTGTCGATATTGGTCAGATGAGAATCCTAGGGTATTTCATGAAGTTCACACTCAAACTCCTCAAAAATTGAATGTGTGGGTTGGAATTTTTGGAGACCGTCTTATTGGTCCTTATTTTCTAGATGGCAATCTAACATGGGATATGTACTTGGATCTACTTCAAAACTTTGTTCATCCAAAATGACGATCGTTATTTAGAAGACCATCTGATTTTCCAACAAGGCGGAGCCCCTCCTCATTACACACGGCCCGTTAGGGAATTCTTGGATACGACGTTTCCTGGGCAATGGATTGGGCGTAGAGGACCTTTGGAGTGGCCGCCGCGATCTCCCGATCTTACTCCCCTTGATTTTTTCCTTTGGGGGCATTTAAAAAGTAAGATTTACGCAACGGAACCAGGATCTCTAGCAGAGTTACGAAAGAGAATTATTAATGAATGCCGAGAAATTACTGCTGAAATGTTACAAAATGTAAGAATTCGCTTTGAGCAAAATTTGTACGTTTGCCTGGAGGTTGGTGGAACTCAATTCGAACATTTAATAAAATAATAAAAACATCCTTGAAAGTGTCGGGATCGATGGGATTCTTTAAAGTGTTAAGTTTTCTTCAAAAAGATTAGTTAAGTTTAGTTTGGTTAAATAAAAAATAATGTGCAATACTGTTTTATTTTGAATTGTTTAAAACAAACCAATCGATTTCACTTTTGTTTTTTTGTATGTTACTTGTGGTAAAAAGAACTTTCCAAGGAGGTATTACTTACCCTATCAAAATACTTAAAATTGAAAGCGTGGTGTTCATAGCACAATTTTAAAAGGTATGAAAACTCTACTTGCTAAATTTTGAATATCTTTAAAACGAATCGATCGATTCAACTTTTTTTTTGTATGTTACTCTGGGTAAAAAGATCTTTCCAACGAGGTATTACTTACCCCACCATCCCTATTAAAATTTAAGGGGTTGCAAAATATGTCCCCCTCGAAACTTAAGTTGACCTGTCCGAGCATTTTTTCAAATTTTTTTATTAACTATTTCAAAACTCGTCTGTTTCGTTTTCGTTGGCCCACCCTGTATATAAAATATATGTATAGTTCTTTACTAATCCCACTATAGCAGAGTTGGTTTATGTGGCGTGCTACACTTCATCTACAGTGATTCTTCATCTACAACGTTTTGACATGACCTTTACATAGACACAATTGGACGTGGTTCCATCGACTTGGGTTTTTAACGTTGGTGAATAAGGACCTAAGCTTGGTGTTACTGGTGTAATGTTAAATTTTGATGATATCTGTTTGATCTTTTCGGAAATACAATTGGAAAATGTGGAAGATATTTATTAGTTTTTATCATTTTCACTGGTATTTTATTAATTGATCAAATATCTCTAAATATTGATTATAATTTTTTTTAATTGTCTTATCTGCTTGTAATTGTATTTCAGAAAAATTAATTTAATTTTAGAAAAGTTTTTGGCAGATTATTTCCATTGGGTTTAACTTTGGTGAATAAGGACCTAAGCATGGTGTTACTCGTTAAATGTTAGATTTTGATGAAATCTGTGTGCTGTTGTGGTTCACGTGTATAATCGCCACCAAAAACTCTTGGCTTCCTCATTTTTTTTATAATTGGTCCTGTAATTAAATTGATTTTTCTGAAATACAATTGATGCTTTCTGAAATACAATTGATCTTTTCTGAAATACAATTGACTATTCTAAAATACAATTGATATTTTCCGAAATTGAATTGATTATTCTGAAATACAATTGACTATTCTGAAATCGAATTTATCTTTTTTGAAATAGAATTGACCATTTTGAAATCGAATTTATCTTTTCTGAAATACAATTGGAAAAGGTGTAGATTTAAACATCTGTGCAGATAAAATAATATTTGCGATAAAACATGTCTTTGTCGATAAAAAGGTAGTGTCGATGAAACTGTAGTCGATGATACAACATTGTGGAAGAATTGGCGATGTCGATGAAATTGTATCTCTATGAAAAAGTAGTTTCGATGAAACGTCATTTTCGATGAAAAGATTTGTCAATGAAAGGGTGGTTTCGACGAAATGGTTGCGGATGAAAAGGTAATGTCGATGAAAGAGTAGTGTCGATGGAACCTTCCCCAGTAGCACACAATATTAAACCTTCATTTAACCATTATTGTACCAATATTATATATTGGCCCAATATATAAACATATTATACTATATTGGTTAGATATTGTTTAACCAATTTAATTATATATAGGTATTTATATGCTCGATGAAAAGGTAATGTCGATGAAACGTCTGTATCGATGAATTTGCCATGTCGATGAAAGTTTGTGTCCATGAAACGGACTGTAGTTGAAATTGCATTCTACAAAATGGCTATGTCGATGAAAGGGTATACAACTGGTTTATGCAACTGCTTATATTTTTCTTGATTTTTTTTGCAATGATTCATGGGAAAGCAAATTTTTAGTACCACAGTCCATAAATGTGATAAGTATAGTCAGATCCGCGATGAAATAGTTGGCATTCAAGAAACTGCTTACTAAACTCTTTAAACTCTTTTAATAACCGTCTTCTTCATTCTTCATTATTGTCGAGAGATTTTGGGTCATCCGTTTGATAATAGTAATATTATTTTATTAGGAGAAAAAGTTCTTTTACTTCAGATTAGGTATAAGAACTTTATATTGCTATTTTTTCTTCAAACTTTGAATTTATAAAACATCTAATATAGATCTACCCAGTTTTTCGTCATCAAACTGGACTAGGATTAATTATGCAATATGTTGTTAAAAATTTTGTTCTTCAAATTTTCTTGAGAAATATTATAATTTAATATTTATTTTTTTTCTCATTCTCTACATACTACAAATACGTTTTTAAATAAATTCTTGTTTTTAGAGAGCATTGACTGAATACATCAGGTGCTGTCCCTTGATTTATGCAATTTATACAAATTGCATTTTAACGCATCCGAAAAAAAACAGGGTGTTGTATAGTTTTTCCGGGTCATAGTTCATTCACATCTCGACCCTTAAAGAGGAAGCAGCAGAAAAGTGTTACTATGTAATTTGTATCGAAAGCTTTCGAGAACAGACTACCAAAAACAATCTGATAATATTATTATTCAAATATATAAAATAATTAAACTTCAACTGTTTTTTAAACTGCGGATAAAATTAATTAGTGCAAAAATTTATAGAAAGAGCGTGGACGTTTTTTTTAATAAAAACTTGTTGTAGGGTATAGTATGAAAAGGTTCCTGCAGTAATTCTTTAGATGGTTGTCGATTTTATCTTATAATGCCCTCCAAATAAGAAAAAATACAAGATTTTTATTTCTAACTATAATTTATTGGTTGAATAGTCTCTTGAATTTTATCCCAAATATTTGAAAACACTCTGAGTTTAAGTTGTCCATTTAAATCTGTTAAATATATTTTTTTAATTTATTCTACATCTACATACATTGTTAAGCATAATACGAAGGTAAACTTTATATGTATTTAAAATTATTATTGTAATTTTAATATCTCAACTTTTTATATTTTACTTAATAAAAAAACTTGAAAATCAATAAAAAATTATAACTTAATCAATTGGAAACCTTATTTTACCATTTTTTAGGAGAGTAATATTATTGGAGCTAAAAAAGTTTCGTGATTTAATAACTATTGTGAAGTCAATATTTTATTTAGAACATTGTAATATGGTTTTATTTGTGAATTTGTATAGTAGTATGTTGTAATATGCCCATATTTTACCAACTTCAATTCATTTCCCTAAATGGAATCGATACTTTCATTATTAAAAAACTTCTTAAAATCAATTTAAGTAATTACAATATTAATATTAAAAATAAAATTTTATATTTTTAAATTAACACCTGCGGTTTTATTCTTTATTGCTACTTTTTTAACGCTGTATTCTCATCACTTTTACGGTCTTGGAGTAATTAAATTTATAATATGTCTTTAGTTTTTTACTACCTAAGAAAAATTTTACTAGATTAAAAGTTATAAATTTTATGTATTCAAATTTTTCAAAATGATTTTAATTTAATAAATTAAAATACAGGGTGTTCATTAATATGTGGTCCAAAATCGATGATATTTTTGGTTGAAATTAATTTCATTTATATTTTATTAAAAATGAATATACCACTTACGTAGGAATCCTTTAAAATTTGCTTAATAATCTTCCATGGTTTTTAACACCAAAGATCTCTTCAAGTAACACTTAAAACGAAGCAAAAGGTCAGGAAAAAATTATGGAAGCGAGTTAAGTGTAAATTAAGTACTGTACAAAATTTAGATGCTGTACTAGGATCTGTTCTGAAATAAATGACAAAAACCTATTTTTCCGCACCTTTGAACAACTGGAGCTCCCTTAGGAAACGAATTTGGACAAATGTTTATAAGAACTTTTTTCATTATTTTGACGTCCTCTACCCACTAATAAATTTTGTGTGTTTCAATAAAGACTTAAACCAAATATCAAGTTTTATGGAAATACTTATAACTAAATAATTTTAACTTGGTAAATTCTAAAATTTGAGGGAAATTTGGTTTAAATCAGATAAAAATTAAAAAAATCTACCGGATGACACATACTGTAAATATAAATAATGTAATAAATACATTTTAATCTACCTAAAGAGATAATAAGAAAAAGAAATAAAAATTAAAAAAATAATAATTTTACAAGGAAAATAATTTATAAAACATCATCAAGTTACTTATGGAAATTTAATTAATGTCTTTTATATCCTTTCATTAAATTAACTTTAACTCTTTATGTTTTAAATGTTCTTTGTAATATTAAGTACTTACATATACTTAGAGTTTATTCGTAAGTATTGTATATTTGATCGCATTTTCTACTGATCAATAAGCTTGCAATTGTCCTTGACGAGAAATATTATGTATAAGTGGTAAAAATGTGAAAGGGAGAATTGAATATTACATCTTGAGAGATATAATAATGAATTTGTATTTTATTTATAAGAAAAGTTAAATTAAGTCACCTTTTATTGCTGTACTTTAAAAGCACATTTCGAGAAAAAAACATTGTTGTAATTTATTACAATATAAGGTGGTTTAATGATTTTTTTCGGCTTTGTGATGTTACTATGGATAATAAAGAATTAAAAAAATGTGCTATAATATTAAATACAAATATAATCTAAGAAATTGACATATTTCTCATAGAATTTCTGTACTTTTTTTAGTTTAAGTATTACTTGAAGCTTAAACTGTGGAACCGGGCCTAAGCCAATCAGATTAAATTTTATCGAGGGAAATTTAAAACGCTCCATTTAGATTAAAAATAGGCTTTAAAGTTGAAATAAATAATAATTGGATAAATTCCAAAGCATAAATGATAAAAAAAATATGATAATGAGTATCAAATCAGGTGAATTTATTCAACGCACATTTTAACAGCTTCGATTTGCCTCATATAGTGGTTAATGTATTTTATTCATAAATTCCAGTTGACCCGAATCTGTGGTAACTGGGCCTATTGACAGATTTCTAAAAAATAAGCAGAAAATAAAAATATTATGGTATTATTTAAATTTTACTCGATAAAAAAGTAAAGAGATTCCATGAGTAATTAAAACCCAATAATACAATCGTTATCGAAAACGATAATGTTTTTTTTTCATTGCCATATCTCCTCTCGTTCCGAAGATATGAGATATGATTAATAAAAAATTGAAGACCTTTGTGTTCAATTCTAAAATATGTGGAAAAACCATGATAAATCTACAAATACAAACAATACCTACTTTACCAATATTTTTATGTATACAGGGTGATGATAAAGTTTGGAATAAAATTCATAACTGTCGTATATAATTTTCTTTGAAATTCGCTCAGACAGGCTAATTTTAGTTATTAAAATGCCATCTCTTGGTATAAAAAATATTAATGACATCACTAGTGATTTAGCAATTATGTCATCATCGATTTTTCTAAATGAAAGCCCCCACTTTGTTACACGTTTTTGATAGATATTCATGTCACTTAAATGATGATATAAAAAAAGATTACATTTCTAAAAAAAATTTTGAACTAAAAAATAATTAATGTCAGCTTAAAATAAAGTAATATTAAATTTAAAACATTTAAATGTTGCATAAGATTTATTCTGACTGAATTCAATAAATGGTAAATCGATTAAATTTTATTCTTTTTCAAGTCTATTGAAGTAAATTTTTTTTTCCATTTTCGTGAGTTCAAGTTACCTTTTTTCAATTAAATTTAGTGGATAAAGCATGTCTTTTAATAACAAGTGAGCAAAAATCATTTGAGTGAGCAAAAATCAAACTCATGATAAAATCATACACGTTGCTCACTTGTATTACAAATAATCTTTATATCATCATTTAAGTGACATAAATGTCAAAATCAAGTAAAAAGGTGGGGTTTTCATTTATAAAATCACGTCATTGCTGAATCAGTAGTGACGTCATTAATATTTTTTTATACCAAGAGATGGCATTTTCTTTAAAAAGTTAAATACGGCAATTACTAATTTTGTTCCAAACTTTCTCATCGCCCTGCATGAATATATACATTTGAAAACTGCTTATAATTGGAATTCAGCGGTATAAATTAAATTAAAATTGATCGATTCGTTTTGAAGAAAAAAAAATCAAGTTTAAGTTTCATAAAACTTAAAAACACTCTACCTGTATCTGTAAAACTATGAATTTGATTATCAGATTTCATCAGAGAAAATATTGAAACCAGGGTATTTAGAAGTATAAAAGAATGTAGCTCCGTTGGAGAGTTTAACTCTTTATCAGTTGAAACACTATCTGAAAATTGGTAATAATTTTCACTGGTTACCTGAGTTTCACCATCTAAATTATTGCATTCGGTTTGACTTCCTCTTGTTTTTGAACTATTAAATGAATTTTAAGTTTGTTTTTCAATGATAACAAAATGTGTAGAAATTGTATTTTCAGAAAACGATTCAGGAATCTCAGCATCTATAACTTGTCAGTCATAATATTTTCAAGTAAATCATTACAAGTTGAAGAAAAATTTTTTAAGGCGAAATATTCTTTGGTCTTTTTTTAACTCAGTTACTTTTTATAAAGTCAAATTTTGACTTAGAACTGAATTTGGTAACAGTGTTCTTCTAATAATAATAAAATTAAATGAAATAAACATAACTGGCTTAAAAAAACAAGTCTCGGAACACACGTAACAGAAATTTAGTATATTTTATAATTGTATTTACTTGTAGAATGAAAGTCTTCGTTTTTATAACGAAGAAAACATATTCTTTTGAATTTGGTTACTTTCTTTTCCATCTTTAAACGAACTTCCCATAATTTTCTTAAGTGTTCTTTATGAATATGACTTATATGACCATAATCACTTTCTTATCTTAACTGCTTTGGTTTGAGAAATGTAGATATGTTGTCTACTTTTGCACTTAAAAAGTTAAGAAATAATCAGACTTTCAAGTTTCAGTTCCACTTTAGAATTTTACGCTGTTATACAGCAAGTATTGACAAAAACAAGTGTTCAAAGTGGTTTAATAACGCAAAATAAAGTACTTTAACGAATTAATTTAGCAAAAGTTCTTTGATACGTAAACACATTATACACGCAAATAACGTCACACGGTTAGTACTCAAAATTACCGCAGGAGGAAGAACGCTTAGTTTGTATATCGAATTCTCTTTTATATTTCGTATGTACAGGGTGAGCTAAAATGATTGTGGTCAATTCAAATTTCCCGCCTAAAAATCTGGGGAATTTGTTTGTTTCAAGTTCATAGAAACACAAAATCATGTCAAAATTATAACAAAGTAACTAGACTACAGAAAAGCAGAGACGTAGGTCGAATTTTTACCATTGTGTCAAAATTTCCGATTTTTGTATTTAGTTATTGTGCCTTCTGTTTCATAAGCAACAGTTTATATCAAGACTGTTTTGTTTTGTGTTAGCATCTGCCTCAGAAATGAAAGTCATAATTTTCAACATTTGACATTTGTTGTAAAATTCAAGAACCAATTCTACTTTTTTATATTTTCAAAAACACAAAACCTTAATAAATAATTTAAATTTATATATTTGTTTAGAATTCTTGACTTGTTATGATTATTATATTCATTTTGAAAAAAATATTTGCTACTCCATTGGGTTACTAGGGTGTTTACTTTTTAAATTTGTAGTTCTACCAACCTTCATGTTTGGTTGCCTACATATCAAACCACAATCATTTTAGGTCATCCTGTAGGTATAAGACATTTTAGTCGCCTTAACTAAAAATAAGTTCACCCTAAAAAAAAGTTTTAAATAAAAGTTGTAGCGAATTTTATGCTTTATAAGATTGATAATATATAATTTTATCGTAGGGTTTATAATAAGGGAGATATTGGGAGAAAACTATTTTCAACCCCCATCCACCCCCAAAATCGAAAGCAGATACTAAATAGAGAAAAAATCCCATGTATAAACCCTTGCGCCACTTCTGCAAGTTACTTGCTGTTCTCTTAAAGGATTTTTTTTTCTATTGAGGTGATTTTTTCGTCAAAATGAGAACTTAAAATGAAGCTGACGAGACTTTACTGGTGTGCATTGTAAATACTTACTGGGCTGCAATAACAACTGGCATTTTAGCGCTAGCAAATCATTGCCTATGTAAACCTAGTATAGTTAAACTACTTTGAGATTCTTGTAGTCAGGTGCACAGTAGTTTATGGGATATGGAGTATTACCTATTTTATTTTTTGGACATAATAATTTTCGAAAAAAAAATCATCCCTTAGAAGTCTAGGCTTTAATGTAATTTAAACTATGCAATTATAAAACTGAATGTAATTTATAAAATATGGCTGTAGTTTGAAAAAATGCAAGGCATATTTAAAAGTAGGTAATACCGTCGTAGTCGAGATTTTTAAAATATAACAGATTATTGTTGGTACTTTCAGTTTGATTATGCAGGTGTACTGTGGATCAAGATTTCTTCGCCATCGTATACATTGTAAGTTATTTTGATGTCTGATAATAAGATATATATTTTTAATTTAGATAACTTGAATAAGTTTTTTATGAAATATTATAAAAAATCTATAGAATAAAAAAGGATAATACAAAAAAATACCGAAGAACAACTTAAAATCCTTAATTTATCACATTAGGAGAATAAAAAATTAACAAAAATTAATGTTGTTTTCTGGTAATTAGTAACAAGTTTTTAAGGGTAAATTTCTTCGATATGGAACATCTTCTGTTCATTTCAACACAACTCTCATCAAAATTCGGCATTTCCTAACAACAGCAGGTGTCAGTATATTTTTCAATAATAAGCGAGTTTTAAATCTATGAATTATTTTGACCTATTAAAAATATATCATTACCAAGTGATGTAATACATATAAGAACATATAGATATAATATAGAGGAAGTGATGCAAAAGTGGAAGCGTGGTGGAAATGTGGAAGCTGCAGAGCTTGACAAGTGACAATGTGGTGGCAATCGCTTAAACATATTGCTAAGTTCAATTTTTTAGTTCCTGGGATTGTCGGCAGTGGGTGAATGATTTTTTAAATGGCAACATAGGTCGAGTTTGGTATTGTTTGTTAGATCTTTAAAAAATAAATAACTTTTACTTAAATATTTTTTCAATAATTTGCATATTTACAATTTTATATGGAAAAAAACAAAAACTGTTAAAATTAAAATTTTGTTAAATAAAATCGAAATGCGAAATAAACTATGATACTAGAAGTGAATAAATAATATTTAATTCGTTATTTTGTTGAAGTATGATATTTAAAGTTGGTAAAACATTAAAAGTTTTAGAAAGAGTTTATAAATTACATATTTCAACAAAATTCTTCAAAATATGCAATATTTTTATTTACTTTTTTTAACATTTTTTTTTTTTTTCGAATAAATACTAAACTATGGAAAATATTAAAAAATATTTTAATAAAAGTTGTTTGTTTTTAAAAGACCTATCAAACCATACCAAATCCGACCTATGATTGTATTTAAAAAATCAAAGTCATATCCGGTTCCTAATAGTTCCGGGTTGTTCCGAAAAAAAAGTAAGTACACCAATGGATTGTTTATTTCAGTCATGTACGATAACGGAATCTCGAGATAAATGGGTGGCACGGCTGGTCTGATACACCCTGTATATATATACAGGGTGAGTTTAAAGTATCGTACAAAAATCATAACTACCATATTTTTTGGAATTTTCAAAACAGTAAAAACTGTGTCGCATTGTTTTTAAAAAACTTTATTTTGAACTCAAAACATTTTTTTCGGTTAGCATGACGTCACTCTGACGTCATCATTTTTTTTTTAAATGGATAGATATGGTTTTTATATCATAAAATAATACCTTATTGAGAGTGTTTTACAATGGTACCAAAAACTTTATACTAGATGCGGTTAAATATATAAAATTTCACCTTAAAGGATAGTTTTAAGTAACGCATAAAATTCATAACTACCTTATTTTTTGGAATTTTAAAACAGTAAAAGACATATCGCATTGTTTTTTAAAAACTTAATTTTGAACTCAACAAAAAAAATTTCTCGGTTGACATGACGTCACTACGACGTCATCATTTTTTTTAAATAGAATGATATCATTTTTAAACTATACTATACTGAAATTTAATAATTTTTTAATAACATCTAGACGGCATTAGTTTAAACTTTTTGGTACTGTGGTAAAACACTGTTGCGTTACTTTAAACTCATCCTGTGTAGTTATGATTTTTATGCGTTACTTTAAACCCAACCTGTATATACGTTTCCACATTGCTAGCACATTTTGAGAATTTGATTAATAGGCACATTCTGGTCAAAATTAAAAACCTTTTTTGTTGATCGTATATTTATAGATGTCATTACTGTGATATTGCTTAAGCGAAATTGACATGTAAAGACCTACTTTACATTACGATTGCAATATAGGCAAAAATTTTACAATTGACACTTTATTTTTAACTTTATTTTAAGGGTTATCTAACATTTTGAAATTAAAATTTATTTAAAATAAATGTTATTCATAATTTTTACACATTTTTAACTATAATTTCAAATGGTAAACATCACTTACTTTGGTTATCGGTATATGTGTAGATAGACAACGTGAAAGAAATTAATAATTTTTAATAACATAGGGGAGAAAAGTTGGCAAAATCGTACCACCCTTCAATTTCGGTTAATATCAATTGTTCGCGCCAACTATCAAATTGTATTATGGGCTAATCCCATGCTAATCCATATTTGTTGCAATCTATCTAAAATCTAAAAATATCGGTAAAGCTGTGGTAGAGTTGAAAGGAATAGGAAACACTACTGTAAAATTTGAATCATGTTGTACTTGCAGTGGCAGTATTATATTAACATAACCCTACATTTATTATGTACATGTGACATGTCGAAGGCCATCTAAAAATTTAGTTTATAGTTAAATATACCACGATTTTGAAAACCACCTGGTACGATTTACGATACCGTTTTTCGAAATGGGAAATTTGTGTTACGTTTTAAAAATGCAAATAAGATTATAACAACTATTCTTATAAGATAATTAATGGTGCACACATATTGTTTAAATGCCATTTAACTTAGAATTACCAAAAGTGTAAAATATACAAAAATCGATAAGTGATACGATTTTGCCAACTTTCCCCTAATTGTATATTTTTTTCTTTTAATTATATTAAAAATTAAACAATAATTTATTATAAATATTAATAATGTTATGGACTAAATTAATTATAATTATTCCAATTTTTATAAAATGTTATATATTTATACAGTTGATACACTTGATAATAACACCAGATTTGCAAATAACTTTCATATTTAAAAGCAAAGTAGTGTTCTTGAAAAAGCTAGTGTTTTTAGTGTGTAATTATGAACTTATTAGAACAAGATGAAGATTCATTGACTCCACCAGAAGTCGTGGAGAGTGCAAATATTGCTTCACTAAGTCTGCTGCCCAAAAAAAGTAAATTTCGTTATGAAAAAACTTATTTATTCTGAGGTCCATTTAAATTTGAATACATAACCTAGCACCTACAAATGTAAAGGTCAATAGAAGTTATACATACGTTCGTTTTGAATAGTAAAGTAGGTTGTCCGAAATTAAATTAAATGCGATCAACATAAAAATATTGTAACCAACTCGATGGTTAATTAGGCGTTTAATAACCTCAATAACCTCAATAATTTCGTTTATTAAACTCCTTTATTAACCGACATGTTGGCTAAACTACTATTAATTATGGACAAATAAGGTAACCATGGAAATTGTCCATTACAACCCATATAACAGATTTAAATTTAAAAGTCTCTAAACTTAAATTATTTGATTAGAATCTGGGTATAAGTGTCTAAATAAAAAAAAATATGTATTATTTTAATATATTTATATTAAATCGATAATGAATAGAAATTAAAAATTAAAAGAATAAAAAATATAAAATTAATAAATAACATATACAATAAATAAAGTATGAACAAAAATAAAATAAGAACAACTTAATAGAAAATATAAGATAAAAAAAATCGTCTACGAATGCTACCAGTGTTATCATTGTAGTTGATTTTTTGTGCCCGATTGCCACGTCTAGGCCTTTCTTGTGCATCTTTATTCTTTTCTTTAACATCCTCTTCTTCTTTCTCATTATCAGTCTCTGGTTCAGTCTTTTTAGTTGTTTTCTTTATACCACGCTCGGGAACTTCTACTTCTTTTTGTTCCTTAATATCAGAGGTTGCTTCCTCAGCTTTCTCTGCGGACCAATTACCAGGTCTTCCTCTTTTAGCTGGTTACTTTTTTTCTGCAGGAGCCATCTTTGGTTAACGTCGACGTCCTTTCTTAAAAGGCTCAGGCTCCTGATCTTCCTTGCCGTTTTCTTCTTCATCTTCAAGGGATTCCTCAACCTGGTCTTCAACTTCAGCATCAACAGTTGAGATGTTCTTTTGGTGTTGATTATTTCTTATCTCCCATAACTGGATCTATTGAAGGAACAAAGGATCCATCAAATAATAAATTACAAACATCTTCTTCGTTCGAAGAGGACAAGCCATACAAAGACAAATTATTCTAAACATCGGAATATGGAATTGAGAATAGTTCAACAAAGGATTTTCCTTTAGGAAGCGTACCCAAGACAGAGGCAGCATTACCCCCTCTGAATAGCAATACTAATACGCTGTATTACAAAAGAAGTGGATCTTGGTTCCTTGGTAACATTTACTAATCGTTTTCCTATTTCACTAATAAATCGTAAACCAAGAGGACAACAAACACCAAAAGTTTCGATGCTAATTGAATTTTTTTTCAAGATTTCTGTATTTAGAAATTTTAATCATTTGTCCAGTTAATGATGCAGCTCCAGACGAATTTGAAGTACCTGATAAATGAGAAGAAGCCATAGTATCGACACAAGTAAAATTCCAAATTACAGGTTTCCCGCAACTCATGCTCATTCCATCAGGCCTTTTTCCATCATCTTTGCTTGTTCGTAAAGGCTCCAAAATGAAAGGAATATTTGCGGAAGATAATGCTCTTTTAATAATATTATTTACTTCATGGTGTCAAGAAAATCTTTCTGCACTAAATCGACAGTTTAATCCTTGAAGTCCATCCTCATTGATAGTAGCGCCACAGGAACAAGTGTGTTGAATACACAGAGAAGTACCAAGACGAAGACCAATTGCTATTCTGAAGGAATCATTATCAAGTAATGTTCCTAAAGAAGCAACAAGAACAGAGTTGTGCCATGCACCAGATTCCTTAGACAAGGAAGCAAAAAGACGTGCCCCTTCTTATGAGAATTGTTAGCAGATGACAAAATATTATTTAAAGTTAAGTCCAAAAGAGGAGACTCCCAGGCATTTTGAATAGATTTTTCACGACGATCCAAGATAATATTCGGAATTTTATTAGTCCATAGAGATTCACATTCAATTAAAAGATTGTCCATATTTTTTTTTATAATAAGAAGGTAAATCACATCAATTTTATAAAAAACACCATAATAGGAAGAAAAGAAAGCAGGCAAAGATAAAGACTAGGTCAAACGAATACCAAGACTACCCTTACGTATAGGTAAAGTTGCATGGGACCAAATTACTTGAGGAAATAGTTATTTATGTAACGAGAGTGTAAAGTGAAGTTTTATGGCATGAGGTAGGAAGTATCGAGATGAGCCTAAGGCGAATCTCGATAAAACCCGACCGAATGACATAAAACTTCACTTTACACGAGTTACATACATTTTTTGCACGATCGCAACTTTAAACAAAAACAAAATTTCATAATTTAGTGTAAAAGCAATCTAAAATCTTAAATAATTAACAATATTTACTGTTTATTTATTGTTTATTTGGAGCAGGATATTGATGAAAATGAAGAGGGTAACAGTGTTCCCAGGTTATGATAATTTAAGAGCAGTAGCGAGTAGCTAAAAATTAGTGTATGAACGAAAGCAGCATTTTTTTGTGATGGTTATTTACGCATGGGATATAACTAACATGAACAGTCATGTTGATTATATACATGCATATATTACCAACATAGCACAATGACAGTTCTATGACAGGTAAACACTATAAAAAGCAACTTTTCGCATTGTTTAGATTTTGTAAAGTGACAACTTTAGGAGTGGTCGTGCAAAAATATTTATTTGTAATTTTTTCAATAGAAATTTTTAAAATATTGTCAAAATTTTAAATTCCAGAAAATTCATGCCAAGTAGGACTACATCTCAATAAATATATGAGTTTTGGAATAGCCAAACAATTTTTTAAAAGGAAGAAAGCTATGTGAGATGGAAGTTTTAAAAGACGTGATGACATAAGTTTCTGTTGAAAGCTGTTGGAGAGAGAAGTGTGAGAAAGGGGAGTATCAAAAAGAAACCATTCTTGTTTTTTTTAACATTTATACCTGGGGCGAGAATATCGAAATTATTAATAATCTCTTGGTCAGGTTTATCCAAGAAAAATAGTTCATATTTATTAAAATTCAGTTCAAGGCCAATTTTTCTAGAACTCTTAATAATTCTTTCAATGTTATCAAGAACAATGTCCGATTGATCACCTATAGAGCCATCATCAAGATACCAAGCATTAATTTCAGTTGTAATTGATTTATTAAGTTTGTCAATAGCTAAACAGAAAAGAGCAAGCCCAAGAAGATCTCCCTGTTGATCACCTCATTCAGACATAATTCTGTGTTCACCAAAAGTAAGGAAAGTGTTATCTTTATAACATTGACAGACGAAATGAAAGATTTTGGGAGCATAATCCAAAACCAAATTAAGAAAGGTATTTCTACTTATTAAATTGAATGCATTCTTGAAATCAAGTTTAAGGAAAACACTTTTGGATGGATTGATTGGGATGTTGAGTAAGGTATCTTCTAGCTGGATGAATGACAGTTTCACAATCTCCCTTACAACCAAATCCAAATTGTATGGGATGAAAAAGGTCTCCAAGAGAATCTTTAATTTTGAAGCAACACATCTTCGCAACCAATCGTCTAAAAAATGTTCCAATAGCAATAGGGCGAATTCCTCCACATAAGGTAGCACCATATAGAATTGTACAAACATAAGGGATTACATTACCAGACATCATAAGGTTGCAAAGAGAGGTAATAGAATAGAAAAAGTTTTTCCCCAGAAGAACCAGAGGAGTAACTGAGCATATCCATGACATGAGAAGGTCTTAGGGCATCTAGACCACTAGCGGAACCCATATTGAAAGATTTAATAGCAAATAAAACTTCTTTTGAAGATACTTGCAAAGGAAAAACTGGATTATTTGTGTCAGAAATGATAATCTTAGGTTCATTTGCAATAGGGTGTTTAGAAAGTAGGGACTCAAATGTAGAAAAATCATGACCAGCGAACGAATCATTAGAACTTATTATTCTTATTGCACTAGAAAGATCTCCATCGGATACTTTTCCAACATCTTAATCAATAAAATCATCTTCATTACCTATACACTTTTTCTTATTTTTTGAAGAAATATTTTCCGATTGAAAGCTTCTTTCATTATTTAAATTTTTAATAATTATTGAAGTAAGAGACCCATTTTTCTCAGTTTTGACTTTGGGAAAATTAAATGATTTAACAGCAAATAAAAAAAGATTATTCCAAGATTCCACTGAATTTTCTTTAATACAAAAATCAATAATTTCAGAAAAAAAATTCGCAGAAAGGAGACTTGATCCTTTTAGAATTCTTTTTATAATATTTTAAGTACATTTCAAGTTGGATAAATAACTCTCAAAATCTTCTGGTTTTTAAATTTTAGTTGGAGAATCAACGAAATTCTTTTCATAATTTTTTTTAATTAAAGCTTGATTTGGATGGGCCTTTGAAATGTGAGTATTTTCTTTTGCAAAAAAATTACAACAAATATTGCATTCAGTTTATTTATTATTTTATGGTAAAAATAATAACAGTTATTTTAAATAATTACTTGATGGAGGTTTATACAGATTTTTGAAAACTTTCATGGTTAAATAAAAAAGATATTAAAAGAATAATAACAGGGTTTCCACATCTGCACCACTACCTCTAGGTTGTCTCATAGGAGCCATCCTATCAATGCAATCCTATGGTTTAGACAACATCTCAACACAAATAATCAAAATGTGCTCTTATGAAATTTTGGAAGCCTTATGTCATGTGATCAATTCTTCATTTACAACCGGGAAATTACCAGAAGCTCTTAAAGTTGCCAAAACCATTCCGATTCATAAAATTGGATATTGGACTGTTATGTGTGAAATTTCCCATCATAGTTGCGATTTTCATAAAAAAACGTTTTTCTATAGTATATATGAAATGAAATAAAAACATGTGATATTGAAAACGGCAGGTTATCTTCATTAGTAAAGAGATGTAAGAATTCGAGGATACTGTTGATAGTGATTAACCGATTATTTATATATATTTTTTTTGTGTCCCATGCTATAACTGAAAGGGTTTACAATAATTTCCAGATAAGTAAATATAAGATAAATAACTTGAGAAAAATCTACATATTGTTTTCTTTAGTACTGTAGTATGGGGTTATATTGGACAATAGTCCAATGTATCCCGCACTGTTAATTTTTTTCAGAGAAATGGAACCGATGCTTTTGTTTATCCTACAGTTGAAGATAAATCTGTATTTTATTTGAAGATATATGTAAAAAAATTCATATTGTAACGGGAACATTAGATCATCCTAAGTGGGGGTACCGGGAATGTGAGGTGCGTGACCGGATAAGGGATAAGTTAAGATCAGCAGAGTTCTGTATCCCGAACCGAGTGTATCGGCCGTTCCCTGTTCCAATAAAAGTATAAAGTGCCGCGGTGATTTTCGCCCGTTCTTTGTTCTTTCCACGCGGTGTATTGTTACGCCCGGGTTATTAGTTATTATTTTGTTAATTTTTATCAACATTTATTTGTAAAACATCATTCGTGTACGATTTGAGAATATAGTTATTTTAGTTGAAGTCGTGTTTACTTTATTGAATGTGTAAAGGTCAATGATCCCATAATTTAAAAATTCATCCCTGAGAGTGTTACAATATTACATTTTTCAGAAGAGGAAAGTATCATTTTTTGCAAAAGTATTAAACAGTTATATAGACTTACGTTAGAAAGAGTATTTTTTATGTTATTATTATTCTACAGGTAATAAAACTTTATATACATATAACTATGATTTTTTTTTAGATTCAGTAAGTGAATTTACTGATATTTTTTCAAGTCCAAGATATCCTTTTCGCATGTCCAATATAGCCCCTCCGATGGGGATACATTGGACAATTGCTCCTATTGGTCTTTTTTATATCTCCGCGTCGATAAAAGCCTATAATAAAGCTTTCAAACTTAAAAATTAAAAGCCTATAATATGAACTTTAAAATGATAGGCAATTCATAGAAATTATATTATTATCAAGGGTGTCATAGATCCCTAAGCTAAAAATGTTCAATGTATCCCCGATCTCCCCTAGGACTTTTTTGAATGCAGATGATACTGCAGTAGTGATCAGCGATGATTGTGACAAAATTTTAGCTGATAAAGTAAATAACGTCATATTTTTAATAAACGATTGGTGCAAACGTAATAATTTAATGGTTAATAACAGCAAAACGGATTTTATTGAGTTCTTAACTTATAATCGCAACCCACTAAATCTTAAAGTTCAATATGATGGGATTCATGTATGTCATCAGAAAGAGTCTGTAACTTACCTTCGCCTCAAAATTTATTAGTACCTAAACTTCCACGAGCACATTACTGACATCTCAAATAAATTAAATAAAGTGTTTTTTGCAATCTTGCAATTGAAACCAATTTCAGACCTAAAAGGACTGTTGACTACGTATTTTGCAATGGGCCAGTCTGTTCTGGACTATTGCATACTAGTCTGGGGTGCAAGTTCTCACATCTAGAAAGTTTTAGAAAGTCAAAAGAGGGTCATACGGGCAATTTTTGGTCTCCCACCACTAACATCTTGTAGAGAAAGTTTTATAAATAACAATATTCTAACTGTTGTGGGTCTTTACTTATATAAATTATTAACCAGTACACACAAAATGTATAAAAGCTTACCAAAAAACTCAGACACGCGTAATTATAATACTAGACGAAAAATTGACATTAAAATAAACTCTTATAAACTCTCAGGCCATATCAGATCACCACAACACTCTGGTGCATTATACTACAATATGCTACCAAAACATATGAAGGGCCTAAGTATAAATAAATTTAAAAAAAGCATAAAGTCAATCTTAATGAAAATATGCCCGTATAGCATGGATGAATTTAGGTTAAGCATTACTGATTTGTAAATGTATATTGTTTAATTTTATAATAGTGATAAGTTTAATTTTTTAATTGTAATTTTATATTTAATGAATTTTGTCTTGAATTAATGTACAAAATGTATTTCTGAAATTCTAATAAATAAATTCTAATGCTACATATAATGTCAAAACAAATGTTTATTGCCTCCAGCACAGTATAGGCAACTACCAGTAGCGACACTTCATGCTAATTACATGTTATTTGAAGGGACAATTTTTGGTGACCTTGACGATATATATATGTATACTCAGATACGCACGCGGGAAATTTAAATTTACGTCACTTTTTCTAACCTTAAAAATTTAACATACATTTGCAAAGTTTTGATTAAACTTGAAGTTTATAATGATTTTGACAAGCTTAAATTAAATAATATACATTTTTCAGCAATTCATTGATTCATTACGGTATATAAATTCAAATGACGACGGTTTTAAAATTATTTTGATCATAGAGAAATGTCACCATTTGTAATTTGCAGTTCTAAACTCATTGGTACCAGATACGCACCATAGAAATGGTACTAGAATAGACACGGGAGAGTGTCGCTACTGGTAGTTATTTATACTGTGCCTCCAGGCAGATTACAGAAAAATAAAGGAGTAATAAAAAACCAGTGAACGTACCTAATCGCTGATCGCCAAAATCACGAAATGATCCTATCAAACTGATGAAGTTTTAGTATACAGTAAAACGATTTTCAGTGTTTTCAATTTTTTATTTAACCATTAAAAGGGTTAAGAGCAATTTCCTAAACGGAAAATATAGTGGTTTAGTTCTGCAGTTATAAAAGCTAGTACGAACAACATTTTTGTATAATTTTTTTGTAGATGATTTAGAAGTCATTTCCTTAATTTTTGCCAGAAGGAAAAAAAATGGAGAATGTACAAAAAAATATACATATAATGATCTAAAAGTACCTTAACTTTGGACCCTTCTAATTAATTTTGTGCTAGGTTGCAGAAGGTAAATCTATGGCAGGATGTAGCCCAATCAATTTAGATTATAAATCTGAAAAAAATTTGAAAATCTAACGAGGGAAACTTGAGTTATGACTGCAGAACTAATGTTCGATTTCGTGATTTTTCACAATTTTTCCTCCCAAACTCGCGCGCCCTCTAGGGATTCGCATTAATTATCAGTTATTTGGTCATAATTTACAAAGAAGCTCCAGAAAAGTGGGATGGGTTGTTATTATCTCCAACGGAAAATTCATCGCGGGTGTCTAGGAAGATGCTCTTAGTTTACAATTTAATCTTCACATGCAATTAATGTTTAATATCGTGTTAATAAATTAATAATTAAAATTGCTTAAAATAAATGTAACCAAACAATTGATGGCTAAATATTTTTTGGTTTTATCAAGCTCTTTTTTGGTACTTTTTATAATAATTTTATACGAATAGAAAAAATACTATTATTATAATCGTCGTTGTGCTAACAAGAATATAAATAGGTGGACTTGCTGAACAAAGAAAGCAATGGGTGAAAGTAAAAAAACATGGAATCATCGGATGGTGAAGAAATACTGATTTATATTTTCCAATTTTTCTTACGCCGAGCCAGGGGGTTCATGGGCAAGCAGATCAGATGCTGTGAAATAATGATACCCCCACTAGAGAGAGAAAAGCTCCCACCCTATGCGCGAGGAATCGAATGCGGGATGCTGCTGCTCTGCTTCTCTGCTGCTGCTGAAGCCGAAGCCCAGTCTCGGCCTACACCGCGTTTCTCTACCGTTGCAGCGAACGCTTTTCCTGCAGCGTGACGTGTGACGTGTGACATGCCCGATCCTGCTGGTGTATCGAGTATCAAGTATCAAGCAATCTTCATGGAAACTTCAGAAGCTTGACCCCTTTATTATCTTAAAATATACGTGCGAAAACTTTAATGTACCGCATTTTATTAAAATAAACTAAAAAATTGTTTATAAAAACCCTTAAGTGGTGTGTGTAATATTTAATATTCAACCCCAAAAATATTTTCAAAACCCTTTGAAAATATAATCATACTAGTGATTTGTAATATCCTATAAAATAAAATTAATGAACACATCTAAAAAAGGAAACATTTAAAAATTTTACCGTGTAAGGACTTTTTGCTCTTCGTCCTGTTTTTGTGCAACACCTTATACGCTCTCCTTTTTTCGGCGAAAGTTCTTATTTACTTGTAAACTAATTTTTGAGTGGCAAAGTTTATGCCGAAGATAACTGTGGCTTTGTGTGAAAAAAGTTTTTCCCGGATTTCCGCCGCCAACGGGCGCAACCTATGAAAGTTTTTAAGTGTGCAAAAATTTTCAGCTGTCGCGCGATATATGGATTAACTCGGCTTGAAAAAGTAGGTAGGCACTTATATTGAAATATCTAGAAAAAGTTTAAATCGAAAATTTGCTACGCTATAAATTCTAATGAATTTTATCTTAAACTTGCTGATTCTCATTTGTGAATTTTATAAGAAAAATCTTCATTGTATTTGCTTAATATAACGATATCAATCTTCAAAAAGTCATTTACATATTTTTAGGCTTTTCAAAAAAATTAAAATACTTAAAAGGCAACTGGAAAGATAATACCACTTATCACCTAGCTAAATTTTATTCTGGAACAATTCACTATTTGCCTGTAAATTGTAAAGTAATAAGGGAAGTGTAAATGTAATTTGATGTATTTACATGCACGTGAAGTTATGAACATCAATATGCTATTCTGACCACCATTGTGAACAAGTTTGCAAATAATTGTAATACAATTGGTTACAAGGATGTTTTTCCTAGAAAACCTATTTATTATTTTTACTTTAAGGGTCATTTGTACCATTGATCCATAATTTTTAAATTGCTCTTAAAAGTCCTAAGTAAAAGTTTGTACTTTGCACCATTTTTTAAGTAACGCTTTAAGAGCAATTTCCTAAACGGTAAATATAGTGGTTTCGTTCTGCAGTCATAAAAGCTAGTACGAACAACATTTATGTATAACTTTTTTTCTAGTTGATTTAGAAATCATTTCATTAATTTTTGCCAGAAGGAAAAAAAATTGGAAAATTTACAAAAAAAATATAATGATCTAAAAGTACCTTACCTTTGGATCCCTCTAATTAATTTTGTGCTAGGTTGCGGAAAGCAACTCTCTGACAGGATGTAGCCTAATCAATTAAGATTATAAATCTTAAAAAGAATTGAAAATCTAACGAGGGAAACTTGAGTTATGACTGCAGAACTAATGCTCAATTTCATAATTTTTCACAATTTTTCCTCCCAAACTCGCGCGCCCTCTAGGGATTCGCATTAATTATCAGTTATGTGGTCATAATTTGCAAAGAGGCTCCAGAAAAGTGGGATAGATTTTATATACCTTGTTATTATCTACAACGGAAAATTTAACGCGAGTGTCTAGGAAGATGCTCTTAAGTCTAGAACACTAATAAAAATTGTGGTTTATAAAGGAAAACTTGTGCAAGGGAAACAAGAAAAAATACAAAATTAAAAAGCACCTACATAAAAAATTTTAACCAGATAATAAATAATGAAGTACTTCAAATGATAAAAGAAAAAGAGAAGAAATATATTTTTAAGAAAAAAAGTTTTTATGAAAAAATGCATTCAAAGAATTTAAAATTTATAAAAATTTTGTAAATAACATAACTAAACAAACTATGAAAATCAATTATCATGAAAAACTTTACAGTAATATTAAAGTAATATGTAGCTCTTAAATTTTAACATTTATCTTGAACTTTTTTGTGATAATTGTTAAAATAAAATACTTTTTAAATCATGTCTTAAAAAATCCTGAAATTAAAAAAGAATAAATATTAAAAATTAATAAAAATGAAATAGAAATAGAAAATCAAGAAAAAGTAGCTACAATATTAATTCCCCCCTGCTAACTTTTGCACGGTTATGTTTTTGATTCTAAAAATTTGTCTACAGAGGAATCTAATTGCGAACTTTCTAATAAAGGTATTTTTGATTTGGTCAAACTTCCGGTTATACCGAAAGAGAATAGCAACTTTCTTATTTTAAATGGAACACCCAGTATATTTTTGCATTTTCGCATTCTTCATAAAAATACCATAAAATTGACCTAGCATAGTGTGGTCTACGATTAATACTTTCGGAATTACGCCCATTTAAAAATCGCATTTTTATGCAACTTCATTTACACCAGAAGTTGGAACCAAGTGCCCCAGCTTCCTTATTTTAAATGATTTATTTTGCAATTAAGTTAATAACATTAAATTTAAACAAAATTTTTATCTAATAGATTTCCTGTTAATCAGCAAAATTAACGAACTTACTATTAAACATAATTTTGTTTAAATTTAATATTATTAACTTAATTGCAAAATATTTCATTTAAAATAACGAAGTTGGGGCAGTTGTTCAACTTCTTCTGTAAATGAAATTGCATAAAAATACGATTTTCAAATGGGCGTAATTCCGAAAGTATTAATCGTAGACCACACTATGCTAGGTCAATTTAATGGTATTTTTATGGAGAACACGAAAATGCAAAAATATACTGGGTGTTCCATTTAAAATAAGAAAGTTTCCATCCACTTCCGGTATAACCGTAAGTTCCACAAAATCAAAAATACCTTTATTAGAAAGTTCGCAATTAGATTCCTAGGTAGACAAATTTTCAGAATCAATAACATAACCGTTGAAAAGTTAGCGGGGGGGGGGGGGGGGTATTTACTTTATGTCTGCACTGTATGTGGTTTATCAAATAAATGTTCACTCGGTTATGATAATGGATATGAAATGTTAAACGACTGAATTAAGTTCAATTATAGCGAGAATTATAAATAATATATTATTGATTGGAAAGTATCCTCATATTCTTAAAATTGTCAAAGTAATTCCTATACAGGGTGATTCACATTTATGTTAAAATCTCTCGGGTGGCGATTCCTTAGATAAAAATAAGAAAAAAAGTTCATATAAACATATGTCCGATTCCGTTTCCTAAGAGAGTTACAGCTCTTCAAAGATGCTGACAGAGAACAGGTTTTTGGCCATTTATTTCAGAAGGGATACTAGTAAAGCATTCAAATTTGGCATAACTATTAATATGCATTGGACTCACGTCCAAGATTTTTTTTGAAATTTTTTTATTGGATCTAAGTGGTATTTTAAGAGATGTTTGGTGGTAAAAACAATGGTAACTTTTTTAGTACTGCATTTTTATGAATTTTTTTTCAGAATATCATTCTGTAATCAAATTTAAACAAAAAACGTGCTCCTATACAAATTCGATAAAATGAGCCGTTTAAGAGAAAAGTGCGTCTAAAGATGTGCTTGCCGGGATAGTTGTCATGGTTACCATACAAAATTTTTTTGTAGACCTATTGTTTTACCAAAATTTTTCCAAACGTTACATAGGAACCTTTTTTCATAAATTATGGAATAATTTTGGTAAAATAATAGGCCTACAAAAATGTATGGTAACCATGACAATTATTGTCGTGGTAAGCACATCTTTAGACGCAATTTTCTCTTATAACGGCTCATTCTAACGAATTTGTATAAAAGCACCATTTTTGTGTAAATTTGATTACAGAATGATATTTTGAAAAAAAAAATCTCATAAAAATCCAGTACTAATAAAGTTACCATTGTTTTTACCACCTACGATCTCTTAAAATACCACTTAGAATCAAAAAAAAAAAATTCAAAAAAATCATGGACGTGAGTTCAATGCATATTAAAAGTTATGCAAATTTGAATGCTTTACTAGTATCCATTCTGAAATAAATGGCCAAAAACCTGTTCTCTGTCAGCACCTTTGAAGAGCTGTAACTTTGTTAGGAAGCGGATTCGGACATATGTTTATATGAACTTTTTTTCTTATTTTTATCTAAGGAATCACCACCCGAGAGATTTTAAAATAAATGTGAATCACCCTGTATAAAAAAAGGAAATAAGAAACATCCTAATAACTATAGGCCGATTTCAGTTCTTCCAATTTTAATAAAATTCTTGAAAAAGTTATTAACAGAAGACTTGTCAACTGTTTTAAAAATACAATTGGATTTGATTTTCATCAATATGCGAGTCGATATGGATTTTACGTTAAGAGTCGGAAAATCGGTATATTCGACGATTTACGCGTAAAACCTAGGGTTTACCAATTTGGAGTGGTAAATGTGCGGAAAGTTCTGTTTTCGATAATATTTCATACATTTACCAGGGCGAAATGGTAAATCTCAGGATTTACCAGTTCCTGTTGGTATATCTAAGGATTTACAAATTCATATTGGTAAAAGCAAGTTTACAATTTATTAGAAACAAATATTTTCTTAATTGTTAGTCAGTGGCGCGATATGTCATTATGAGCCCTTAGGCAAATTTAAATATTGAGGCCCTAAAATATTGATATTGTTAAGAAGGATTTCGAAATTATAGTCGAACTCTGTTATAACGAGCATTAAGGGACGGTGACTTTTACTCGATATAACCGTTAATCGATATAGCCGTAAAAATGTATTGGCCTGCTATTATTCAAATTCGTAATATACAGGGTTTTTCAAACAAAGAGTCGGTAACTTTCCGATTCTTGACTTTATCCAATTTCAAAAGAAAAAACAAGAATATGTATAATAAGCTACATTTTCGAAATACAGGATGTTTATGATTTTTTTTTTAATTTTTAACATGTACATTTTTATTGATATTTTGGTCAAATTTTGAAAAAACTTTTGACAGTACTTTTTAGATAAATTATGAATATTCAAAACAATTTTCAACATGAACCTTTTTCGAGAAGATCCACTCACTTTATCTCCCCAATTTTTTTTATATGACATTATCCTTAATTAAATCAAATTCTTATTATTATTTCCTATAAATTCCTTTTCCAACCCAACATAACAATGGAACAAGTCAGCGACGCTGAATTTTGACACTATTGTCTCTCTGTGATTGTTAATTTCTGCCTCGTCAACCGAACGCGTATCGTTTTTCTTAATCCAATATCCGTACAAAAGAAAGTTGCTTTGCTTACGGTTTTTTAAATGTACATGACTCATCCTTATCTTTCAATAGTCTTGACGACATCCATTTACTAGACGATGAAACTATACTAATTGACATTTTTGATCCCAGGGATGGCAATATAAATTTTATTAATGGATTTTTTCCATTAAAAGGGAATTAACGAAATTCACCGAAAAAATATTTACTCAGTATATCCGTAAAAAAACTCGTAATAGCCGTGACTTTCTGAATTGAAATTTATTGGAACTAAAATACGTATTTGGTCGTTATATCCGTGTTCGGCTGTATTAAAAAATTGAGGAAAATAATGTTAATTGTATAAAAATAATGTTAATTTATTTGTTGTTAGTAAATGTTGAACTTCTATTACATTTTGAATTGCATAGTTTATCAGATGATCTACATAAATAAATTATAAGATTTACCAACAAGAATTGGTAAATCCTATGATTTACCGCTGTGTCATGGTAAATGTCCGAAATTCCTTCGAAAACACAATTTTTGGTGTATTTACCACATTAGATTGGCAAATCCTAGGATTTCCGCGTCAAACTTAAGATTTACCGGTTGTCGGGCTTTTACAGTAACATGAATATCAAAATTATAGTACTAATCAGTAATGATAGATTTTTATTAAATGTTGATAAAGGAAAATGCAATTTCGATTTTTATTGATTATAGTAGTGCTTTTGATAGGCTTAATAATGATCTTTAATTCTATAAAATTGAAAATCTAGATGTACGAGTAGTTGTGCTAGAACTATTTAAAAGTTACCTTACAAATCGATATCAATATGTTTTTCTTGCAAATTTTAATTGCCCCCCAAAAAAATAAAAGTAAGTGTACCTCAAGGGTCAGTACTTAGACCCATTTTATATAATTTATATATTCAAGATATTAAGAATGATATTATATTATTATTTGATTCAAATAATATAGTCGAAAATATGTATATAATCAATTAATAAAAATTTTCATGCTTGGTCTAATAATAACCTTAAAGCTCGCCTTAAAGTAAATGAAGAAAAAGAGTTTATATGACCCTTAATAATATTAACAAAAGGTGTATAAATTTAAAGTTAATGCCAAGTAGAAAAAATCTTCAAAAAGTTTCAGAAGCGACTGTGGATTGATGGAAAATTAAAATAGAAGAATCATGTAAATGAAATAGAAAATAAAATTATTCCTTTAATTGGTTTATTACGAAGAAGTGATAATGACTTGGATCTTTGGACAACTTTTTTAGTTAATTATTCAGTTTTTGAATCTCATATTCGATATTTGGAATTAAAATTCAACAATTTATCATTTCAAAACTTTTGAAATGTTAAAATTAGTTTCAAAATAAAAAATAATATTCTAAACCCAAATAATTCTGTTCATAACTATCCTACACGTTCTTGTAATCAAATACATACAAAATTTATGTCTAATTGTGGAAATTCAGTACCTACTTTAAATAATGCATTTTATAAATTTTTTCAATTGCCAAGTGAAACTCAAAATATTAAAAGCTTCAATTTATTTAAAAAGCTTATTAAAGACTTTTATTTTTGTTTTAATTTTGTATTATTATTTTTTTTGTTCGTTTTGTTGTTTTTTATTATTTCTTGTATTATTGTTTAATTTAATTAATTGAACATGTTATCAGCAAATTGCTTTTTGTGTTCTTTAAAGAATGCTATAAATATTTCTGCCAGAAATAATCCATGACTTTGAAAGGTTGCCACTAGAGGGAGTACAATTTACACTATTAGCAGATTGAAACTATTTCAGCTATGTTTGGAATATCAATATATGATAATAGTACTTACCAAAAAATGGTATATTATACCTAATTGAGTTTTTATAATAAACTGAATTAATGATATATTCGAGGATATAATGTATCTATATCGGAAAAGTTTTTTCCTATAAAATTGAACAATAACCAAGCTCTTGAACAAAAGTATATTTAAAAATACTGATTTTAAAAAGGAGATAATTCTAATCATATTATTTTTTTGTACTTCGACTATAAAGTTCTAACTTGGGTTCTAACAAACGAATGTACACACAAAAATTGATTATCGAAAAACTTTAAAAATATCAAAGAATAGATTTTAGTTAGTGTGACTTTAAGCAAAGCTTAAAATTGCACCTAAAAGAATTAGCATTTTGTAAATAATTGTAATAATAACAAACCACCTCAGAACAAAGTAAATCCAGATGTTTAAATTAGTTATTTTTTAATTGATATACCTTTGGAGTAGTATAGGTATACAAAGGAAAATGGAACGGTAGATAATGAACAACAAAATGTCATCAAATAGCATAATTTAATAAAATATATTTTAAATTACTATATTTAATTTAAAGAGAACAAAGTAGGAATTAATTTAAAAAAATTAAAAATATATTTATGCAAAGTTTCAGTTTTTTAATGATTAATAAATTTTAATTAAATTCGTCTAGATTTTACAGTGCTGTCAAACATACTTTTTCCTTACACGGTCTTCAAAAATGATTAATACTGTTGACATTGCATGGTAGGAAACCTAAGTTTCCCACAGTTGGCTACACTGAAACGAATATGTTGTGCTCCGGTGAAAAAAACATCGCGAATATTTTAACTGCACTAGTTCAAGTTTTGAAAAAAAAACTGTTTTTTATAAAATATGCAAAAAATGAGAAATAATTTGAAAAAATACCCGAAGAAAAACTGCTGAGAGACGCTTTGGTTAAAGTAACAGATCGGATATAAATTTTAATAAAAATTAACAGGTACACCAACTTAGCAAGTCTAAAATCACTTCAGAGTATGCTTGGTTGCATAGTTGCGGTATCAATCTTATTTGAATTCACTGTATAACTTTAAACTGAGTGGTGCAGTGAAAATATAAATAAACCACGTAATTTTAATTTTCACTTAATAAAGGAAATATTTTCAGGAGCATTGGTTCAAACGGTCCTAATCTAAACCGAAGTCTTTAATTAAATAAGCTAACGTAGAATACAAACTTAATTAGTTTAGAAATATTAAAAGTTTTATAGGTAACATAAACATCTTTCTTTTATAGGATCTAATGTTTTATGTAGTTCCATAAATGTGGTTTAAATTTAGTTGTTTTCAACTGCTTATTGTTTGATTAAAAATGTTTCTTTTGAAGTACAAAAATTTTAAATTCATTCAAGGCCAGAAAACTGATCGTACAGTTTTTTTAGCTCTATTGTAAATACTTCTGCTGCTTTCAAAACCAAAAGAAGCTTTTGCAATAGCAATTGATGTCTTTCACAAACAAGTTTCAATTGAACAAACTATGAAGATCCAATAACTAACTAACTAACTATGAAGATTTTTACTGTACACTACATTTTATGATTTTGAAAGATTGCTGTTCCCTTCAAAAATGTAGTAGGTACTGAAATGGGTTGAAATTAAAAAAAAATAATTTTCCAAAAAGGTTATGCTTTAAATGCATTTTTACATGATCATTTTATTACTTATAGTAATTTTCATTATGTATGTATACATAGGTAATACAAAATAGTTGAGTATGAGTTCTCTAAAATATCCCAAAAAATTAATCGGAATATTCTTCTTAAGATGTTTATACACCTTTCAAAACTACTAAAAAAGTGCCTTCGAGCATTACTTGCTTACGCCTGTTCATTTATTTACTAGGCTTCCAAAAAATCCTTTTTTATAGCTTATATTAAATTCTCATTTGGTTTTTATGTTTATTTTGTGTACATACCTTTTATGAGAGTGTTCCAAAAAAACGGGGTTAATGATTACTTCTTTTAAAAACAAAAAATGTTGGTGTATAAAAAGTCTTAGTAGCCTCTTATAGTACTCCTATTTTACAGTAAAATTTCTTAAAAACTAATCAAAGTATGAAGTAAATTTCGCCATATTAAACCAAGACATGAAATATGAATCGATAGGTATCATAAACATGACAATCAAAAATTTCTTTGACCAGTTATTATGGTTCTACGAAACGTTGGTTTTGCGCAAAATCATAAACATAAATAATATGCACAATAGTTTTAAATTTTGATGCAAAATTGTGTATATTGTTGTTATTATTTAATTAAATAGGGTATTTAATTTTTAAATCGGTGCGTGGCGCGAGTAATATAACTGATTTATTTTTTTTTATTGAAAATATTCCTTTAAGTTTATATGTTAAAAAATATAGTCCCTAAACCTATAAATTTGTTACTTTGTTAAAATGTATACTTCTTTGATCAAAAATGTATAAATGAGTGTCCGAAATTATTTTAGCTAGCTAAAACAATGTGTTAAAATTATGTATTTTTTTCTTCACCAAAATATCAGCGTTTAAATTTTAGAACAGCAAACCATTTCCTTTTTCTGGTCGATATCCGTCAAAACCGGACACTAAAGGCCGTATTTCACTATTCGAATTGATTAGAAAAAACGATGCTTTATTCGGGTGCATATTTAGAACAGTAAAGAAAATAAAACTTCGTCCTTAATTCATTCTGTATTTCGGAATCAAACAAACCTAGTTTTTCAAAATAGTGTTTTCATTTTGAGGCGGTTTGGAATAATAAAATATTTTCGTTTTAAGCATCTAAAATTTCCAAAAGAATTGTTAAAAAAAATTTAGATAGCTTATAGTTTATAAGAACAATATTATTCTAATGTATCAACACTCAGGATATTAATTTTTTGAAAAAAAAATGCTTTTAATTTATTTGAAAAGTAATAACCACTTTTGGTACATTTTGATATTATGATACTTTATAAATTTTAGACGTGAGCTAAATCTATTGGTGAACTCAGAATTGAGCTGTCTATATTAAATCCTAAATAAAAATCATACCAAAAACTATACAACCATGCAACGAAAGTATAAGAAGTAAGAACATTTTAACGTTTTACTTGCAAGTGTGCTCCTTATATTCACCATCCTTTGTTGCAGCCTGTAATTTATTAGTAGTAAAGGTAGTTTTAAAACTTACAGAATTCATAAAAAACCTTCTCTGAAAAACCAGTTTTATTTTTTGATACAGTTAAAAGTTTTTTTTCTTTATCAAATTTATTTTATTAACGTTTGAAATTTTTTTTTATTTATATAATACCTACTACAAAAATTCCTTCATTAAAAGTTTTCCTTAGAAATGATTAATTTTCTTTTGACCATAGTACTAAGTACGCGGTTTTCAAAAATGATTGATACTTTTGACATTGCATTGGAGGAAACCTAAGTTTCTCACAGTTGTCTATGCTGAAATGAATACGTTGTGCACCGGTAAAGAAAACATATCGAATATTTTAACTGCACTAATTTAAGTTTTGACAAAAAACTGTTTTTTATAAAATTTGTAAAACGCTCAAAAATATCTTGAAAAAAATACCCGAAGATAAACTGCCGAGAGATGCTTTGATTAAAGTAACAGATCAGATTTAAATTTGAATAAAAATTAACAGGTACACCAACTTAGCAAGTCTAAAATCACTACAGAGTATGTTTGGTTGCATAGTTGCGTTACCAATCTTATTTGAATTCACTGTATTAAGGCTCTCTTTTCAGTGTATATGCAGTTGCCTTACCGACCATTTACATTTGGGTGTTAATTTCTTTTATACAGTAAAATTACGGAAAACTTGCATTAGGATAAAAAAATATAAAAAATAAAGATCATTTTGAAATATATTTCGTCACTCAAAAGATCTTTTTAGATGAAATAACCGTAGAAATAATTTACAGGAACCTGTACAACCTAGGTGGCGCAAATAAATTGTTTTTACTGAAATTATTAACTAAAAAGATCTTTTGGGTAACCAAATATATTTCAAATTGACCATTATTGTTTATATTTTCTTATTGTAATACAAGTCTTCCGTAATATTACTGTTTTAAAGAAACTAACACCCAAATGTAAATAGCAACTTTACATACACTGAAAAGAGAGCCTTAAACTTGTGTATATTTACGAAAGAACTTTTTTTATTCTGATACATATCTTTGAAAATATAGAAAAAATGCTCTTTTTGATATCCATGGAAAATATAATAATGCTCGCTAAGAGGATTTTCGGCAAATTCGAGCGCTGGATTTTGAAACTCGCTTGATATTTGCGGTTTCGGTCATAATTTTTTTCAAGTTTTCCTTTTTTAATTTTTTTTTTTGGAACACAGAATAGTCTTGTGGCCAGCAATTACTTAAAATCGGAAGTTGACAAAAAACGTTCGCTTAGCAACTCTTTCGATATTTATTAAAAAACTAATTAAAACAATAGGTATGTCATTTCCAACGCTAACAATAAGTCAAGGTGTGTATAAACGAAGAGTTTATAAACTTGTTATATGTATATTTTTTAACTTTTTACCTCGCTCCAAAAATTAAGTAAAATTTTAAGAAATTTTTGGAGCGATGTAAAAAATTTATAAATATACTTAAAACAAAAAACAAGTCTCTTCGTTTATACCTTAACTTATTGTTTTACTGCTTCCGTTTGAGTATTTGGTTTGACTTACAAATACAAAAAATCAAATTGGTAACCACAAGACTCTTCTGTGTACCAAAAAACGAAATTTAAAAAAAACTCCATTGGAAAAAAAGTTATGAGAAAAACCGTAAATATCAATCGAATTTCAAAATCCAACGCCCTAATTTCCCGACTTTCGCCTTAAAAAGATATAATCAAAATGTCAAAATTTTAATTAAAATCAACTGAAAACCTTTTGCCTTTTAGGATTTGAGGTATATCTTTAAAATAAAAGATAGTAAATAATAAATGGAAAAGTTATCTATACGAAATTATATTATGTGCATTTAGATTTAAATATTTAAAACAGAGTTCCAGAAAAACTTTATATTAAATAGAAAAAATAACATAATTTATTGATCATAAATACTGATTTTGGAATAATATAAGCTAACTTCAAATTTAAAAATTATCATAAACATGCAATTATTAAAGTAATAAGGATTTAATTATAAAATATTGTTCAACAATAATGAGATATTATAGTTTAAAATTTTAAACAATTCAGTTTTAGCTTTAATGGAACATTAAATTTGTTTTCATATATTTAACGGTAACAGGTTCTGTTAAAAAACAAAAGCTAATATTCGCCGTCATTCGTGTAATTTTTGTAATAACCTTGTAATCGTAAAATTTTATTGGACTGTACCAAATAAATTAACAAAAATTTAAATGTTGGTTAACACAAATGGTTTAGATTAGAGGTGCACCAAATATTCGGTAACTATTCGACAAGCCAAATATTCGGCCATTTCTTTACTGTTTGGTGGAAGCCCGAATATATTGCAATAAAATTAAAAATATATATATATATATATATATATTGAAAACACATTGTTATTAACAATTTCAAAGCAGCACCACTTTTCCTAAAACCCCTAAGTGACACTAAAATTCAAAAAATTACAGAAATACAATAGAAAATCAGTATTTTAATTTTTTTATTTAGAATTAATTAATCATCCGAACGTTAGTCTACACATTGATAATTTTTTAGGGCTATTAGTAGTATTGGTACAACTGGCTCTTAGTTTCACTTATTTTAAGTGCCTTAATGTAGAAATTGGGAAAAAAAGACCTTTCATATAAAATTCTTCTCATGCAAAATATAAGTGGATAAAGTTGGATATAAAATTGATTGAACAAAACAAACTGAATTTTCTGAGACGGTTAAACTAGAAATTTTTTTGGATCTTTACAGACTATAACAAAAAAATATAAAAATTAGTAATTATGTTAAAATCCTAGAATATTTTTATTAATTTGAAGAAATAAAAATAAATTTTAATAACCTATTTTTATTTCTTCAAATTATTAAATTATCCAAATCATCGCAAAAAATTATTTTTATTTTTAATATTTTTATTGCCTAAATTAAAATAAAGAAAATGGTATAAAAATACAGGGTGGCTGGTAAGTGGCCGTATTTTCTTTAGGAGGTGATAGACAAGCTCATTTGCAACAAATTTAACCATTGGATGCATTATCCAAATCCTCATCTTTTTCTAGATTTTAAAATAATATGAGTTCTTCACCCAAGTCATGTGTTTACGATCATATTTTGATAAGGGTATTGTTTCAAATATATTTGTCTAGTATTTCCTGGCCTATGGAGAAATTAAAGGCAGTTATCTTTGATGGTGTTTTACCACTTCATCGACAGTCCATTTCAACGAAAATGCGTTTTCATCGACACGGATGTTTCATGGACACGACCAATTCATCGACACAAACGGTTCATCGACATTAGATTTTCATCGACAACCATTACCTTGACAATACATTTTCATCGACAAACATTTTCTTCGACAAGGGCGCTTCCTTGACACTACTTTTCCATTAACACAAATATTTCATCGACATTACCATTTCATCGTTAACCGTATCATCCTACACTACCTTTTCATCGACTAATCTTTTCTTCGACAAGGACGTTTCATCGGCGTTACTTTTTCGTCGATATAGACGTTTCATCGACACTACCTTCTCATCGACAAAGAATTTCATCGACATTACCAATTCTCCATCAATGTCGTTTCATCGACTACAGTTTCATCGACACTACCTTTTTATAGACAAGAACGCTTCATCGACAAACACACGTTTCATCGGTAAAGCTTTTCATGGCCAATATGGTTTTATTGACACAGACATTTAAAATATTTTAGAATGTTCGGTAAAATGCGAAGTCGGTAAATGACGAATATGTTTTTTTTTAAATTATTAAGAAAAAAGAAGTACATTTTTCGCAGTTTTCATATTTTCCCAAATATGCTAATGAGTAAAGAATATTATACAACAATAAAATAAACCGTCTAAGAAGGTACTGCCGTAATTTTTTATACTATACTATACTACACGACGACAGGAATGTCAATGAAAGGTCTGTGTCGATGAAACGTCCTTGCCGAAGGTAAAATTTGTCGATGAGAAAGTTGTTTCTCGATGAAAAGGTTATGTCGATGAAACGTCGGTGTCGATGAAAAAGTAGTATCGATGAAACATCCTGATCGAAGAATGGTTTTGTTGATGAAAAGGTAGTGTCGACGAAATGGCTGTCGATGAGGTAATATCGATGAAGCGTCTGTGTCGATCAATCGGCCTTGTCTATGAAACGTCCTCGTCGAAAAAAAGGTTTGTCGGTAATGTCTATGAAATGGTTGTCGATATAAACGTAATGTTGATGAAACGTCGTTGCCGAAAAAGTGGTGTCGATAAAACGTCCTGGTCGAAAAGAAGGTTTATCGATGAACAAGTAGTGTCGATAAAACGTCCTGGCCGAAAAGAAGGTTTGTCGATGAAACGGACTGTCGATGAAATTGTATTCGGTAAAAAGTATTTTCGATGAAACAGTATACAACCATCATTGAAAGACCATATGTTATAAAAGAAAATGATTTCACAAACCACATGACTCAGCTTGTATTGCGAGTAGGGACCAGTTTTCTGTATGAATAATAGAATTCCTTATTTGTGGTACAGGACAAAAATATCCAAAATAGTCGCCAAAATGCTGGAGAATTTTGAAAAACTGGGGGCTAATATGAGGAGCTAAATACACTTTTTGCAAAACTGAAAATGCTTCAGAAAATATTTTATTCTTTTTCCTTAGATTCAGAATCTATTAAAAATACACGTTCCCATTTAAAAAAACAACTGAGCTCGGGTAAGAATAACCATGAATAAGTCATCCGGGTAAAAAATAACTATCCCACTCTCTGGCTCCTTTCAAACTAAACAATTTTTAGTGACAAAATTTTTTTTCAAAACTTTGGATATACATATTTACATTATTCTGGCACCACACATGTGAAAATAAATGTTTAAAAATATATTCAATCTTTTCATTTTTATTGTAAGAGGATTCGGGAGTTTCAGGATACTAAAATTACCCAAAATTTACTCTTAAAGCCAATGCCGTAAAAGTATTGTTCTTCAGTGTTATCATTTACCATAAAATGTAAAACATTTTCTTTTTAATTAACCTCCATAAGTACTTTTATTGTTAAATTTTATTAGCTATTGTTTTGAAATATTATTTTTTGTGAATAAAAATATTTTTTCATTTTACGGTTGAATGTTTGAAATTGTTACTAATGAAAAATTAATACGATATCATAAGGGATATTTCTAATTAACATCAAACAAAAAGGGAAAATAAATTTATTTCCATTGCTCGCCGAAAATAGAATCAAAGCTAACATTCCAAATTAAAACTAAATATTTAATTAAATGTCCTTTAATATTTTTAATTTGGTAGCTATACATCCTCCTACCAATTAAATTTAGGAACATTGAAAATTAAGCAACATAAATAAAATTTTAAATGATTTCTCGCTTTGACTGATGTCATATATTAACTTACCTTTTCCTTTACTATCTTCATGCAATTACATTTGTTAACAAAGCGAAATTACTTAAATAATAAAAGAATAATTTGTTTTGTGTACTTTAAATGTATTTACTTTTTGAAACGGTATAATAGTTTTAATTTATTTTTTTTATAGAATTATACTTTTAAGTTTAAATAACATCCAATTTTCCAGGAGCGCCTTTTATTGTAAGGATGAGTAATAAATACTGGTTACTCGCGTAGTGTAAGAAGAATTACTTTCATAAGATATAAAAGTTTTGTTGAATCTGTATCCAGAATGTAAGAAAGTAAAATGATGAAGTTCGTACAGCACATTTTATAACTTAAAGCAAATAAACCGATTTTGTTTCCATAAATAATATATTTCCTCGGTCATGCTAAAGCAGCATATTTTTCCTATACTTTTACTACAAGTTTTCATGTAACTTTACGAATGTATAAAATTTATTTGAAATAAAATGAAATAAGAGAATATTTCCTAAAGTATGTAAGGAATTACCAATGAACGTTAAGGATTATATAAAATTTACTTTATTATACAGTGGGATTTGAGAATTTTTTCTTAAAAAGAAAAAAAAAACGCATTAGCATGGCGGGTAGTAGGTGGTACTGATAATATCGATGGAAAACATTTAAGAGGAAAATCCATTTATAAAGTATTCTTGAAGTTATAATTCATTCAGACTATCAAAAGCAATAGGACGAGCTTGGGGTAATGTATTTTAAATGAAAGAAACGCATGAGCAGTTGTCATATAAAATAAAGCGCTTAATTCTTGCATCTGAAATTCATCGAGGTTGAAAACGTTGCGCAATTCTTTCATTAAACCTATACTGCAAAATTTTCGCCTCAAAGAACACTAATTTTATGAGTGCTTATTAGTTTAGTTGAGAATTTATAATAAATATTCAGGATGTTTCTTAACTTTGGGAATTGATTTTTTGACCAACTATGAATATTTTCATTTCTTAAAAATTGCTCAATTTTCCATATACAGTGTGCTGAAGTTTACTTTTATTTTTTTACTTGTTCGAAACTAGATTCCAGCAATTTTCCGTAATATAAGGTTTTTATGAATTATAACCCAATAAGCATTATATGAGGTAAAAATACAAAAACAATCATTTTCCTCCATTTATGGTAATAAGTAAGTGGTCAGTTTTGAACAAATAGCAAAACTTTGGACTTCTCTAACGAAAAGCAAAAAAAAACTTATTTTTTTGATTATATCATTACTTTAATTTATTTTAAATAATGTATTAAAAAATTGGATAATAATTGTTTTATATAATATAATGAGTTATGGTTCATTTTTAAACTAGAAGGAGTGACAAGAAGATACTTTACAATAGAAAAGTTACTAGAAAAGTTACTAGAAAAATAACTAAAAAGATTTTTGCAGGAATTTTAAATTATTTTGGATTTTTAATAACAAAATATGTAAAGTAACAAAAAAATCGCTATTTCGTTATATTGAATATAAATTTATACATGTAAATATAGAATATAGAAGTAATTCAACTGTGATGAAATAGTATATTAGAAAACGAGTTTCATAAGTCGCATATTGTAGCACGCGTTCAATTTTAAAATACGAGTCGCGTAGCGACGAGTATTTTAATGAACAAGTGCTACTATCGACTTATGAAACGAGTTTTTTATACTATTTTTTCTATTTTGCGCCTTTTTATCTATTTAAAATAAAATATTATAGTTTTCAATTTTAGTAACTTTTTTGGTAGTTGGCAACTCTAATGTCAGGTTTGTCAAATCATCAAATAACCTAAATCGCTTGGCAGCTGCCACTTTAAAATCAATAAACTTCAGTGCTACCAACTTCGAAAAATAAAATTTACTACTCAGTAACGCACCGATAGCAGTGCGGTACTGGCTAGTAACGCACTGCTGTCAGTGTGTTACTAGCGACTAGTAACGCACCAAAATAGAAAAAATATATTGAGGTTTAGTGTCAAACCAATCAGAGATGTTTCTTTTTGACATTTTAGAGCGAGAAAGTTAAAACTCTCCTCTTAGTTTAAAAATGGATATAGTTGAGATAAAATATAAAAAATTTAAAAATACGTTCAATTTTGTATATTTTTAAATATAATTTTTTAGTCTTGAAAGAAGATTGCAACCACAATCGAAGCGTTGGAAATTTAGTAAAAAATGTTTCATTAAAATTGAAAGTTCATCTAAGCTGTTTTTAATTTCTACTTTGAACAACATATTAAAAATTGGATATCATATATTTTTTGTAATGTTTGTATTTGGAATTAAAGATAGTGTGTTTGGCGCGAACCTGTATTCTTAGGTTAGGTTAGGTAAGGGTAGGTTAGGATCGGACTGAATTGTTGACACCTTCAGATCTGGCTTATGAAGCACATTCCACTTAGTTAAAAAAACGCGGCATCTAACATGCCCAATGAAGGGTGGTGTAGATTGATACCAACACTAGATGGCTCTGCCAATTTTCGAAACTAGTAGAGCCATCTACTAATGTAGACCTATAACAATAAATTTAGATGGCTCTGCTCGTTTTATTTGGTTGCGAATTAGACCAGTTTCGTCAATCAAAAATAGCATAGATAGAAATGAAATCGAAGATGCAGAAAAGATTTTTTAGTCAACAATTCAGTCCAATCCTTTTGGAAAGGACTCAAACAAGCACTGTGTGAAGCTGATGAGTGCTAATTGGCCCGAAACGCAGCGTTCATCACTCTTCAGCTTTTGTGATTGTTGCTTGGTGCAGCTACACCCCTAAAACGAAAGCATGCCTAAGAAATCTTCTCTTATTCGTTTATTTATTGTAGATGTATTCTTATTTTTTATCAAAAAAATGATCAATAAGTAAATACATGTTATAATTCTTAAGGGTGTTTTTACTATCCTATATATCCTATATATCCTATACCCCTCATTACGTTATCATTTTTTAATAAAAATAATAAAAGGTTATTGCAAATAGTTTTGATAGTGTCTGTTTTAACTTAAAATGATCATCAGTGGCACATGTGGCGATTTGCATATAAAATAAGCCTTTTAAAATAACAGAGTTAGTTAAATCAGGCGAATGAGTTGGGCATCGATTTACTGCATCCCTTGCGAACGATTTTCCTCGCATTTAACGTTAATATAGTTTGTAATAGCAATTGTTGAATAAGCGTTAGTAAAAGTATAGACATATTAACTAAAATAAAATTTATGGACAATTTTAATAACAATTATTTTTGTCTATTAAAAATTAATATTTTTATCTACGACTATTGAATAATGCAAACACGTTTCTTATTTAGGAATGTAATTAGCTAACTTCACTCCGTGAGCAATGAATGCTAAGTTCACAGGCGGTAGCCTATCAAAAAGCTGTATTTCCGCTCATTTTCTTTATCCACGGGGTGAAGCTAGCTATTAAAGCATTGTTTTGCGTTGGTAGTTTAGCAACGGTTTAAATTTAATTGACCAAAATAATTAAAACATAAAAAATATACAGCAGAACAATAAAAAGTCGTCGATAATGGGTATTCGCCATTATTCGCTCGGACTTACAGCACTCGGCTTTCGCCTCATGCCACAATTCGTCCTAGTGAGTAATGGCTTGTCATACCCGCTCCCCGCTCATTGAATAATATACTATTATAAATCTACCGATCTAAAAATACATATGAAAATGTATATACATAAGAAATACATAAATCAGGTATTACAAAACTAAAATGTTTTTATTATCCATTAAAAATAACCAAGCTACAAAAAAAAATTCTTAATGATTAATTAAACACTTTTTAATTAAATTTTTCAATTTTATTTACTTAAATAAACCTATCCGAGGTCTTTTTAGGTTTTAATGAAAACTATACTTTAAATACAGAGCATGAAGAAGATAGAGAAGAAAAAACAAGTGTAAGCACTTCTTAAAAGTGTAAGACCTTAATATTCAGCTCGCTGCATGTACAGTAAGTACTTATAAAGTTGTACTATAGCGAAAGACGCGCCTTGCTATATCTATAAACTTATTACATTAGCCATGTTTAACAGGTTCCTTATTTTACAAAATAATAAGATACTTTATAATAATTCCTTTTTAAATAGATAAATGCCGGTTTAAAGGGGTAAGACCAAATTTGTATGTAATGGCAACAAATGTTGAAACTAATCAAACAAGATAAATCCTTACTGAAACATTTTTAATCCGTAAAGTTTTCGGCGCAAAGTGGAGATTTGGTGTAAAGATAGGAGGATGGTGGATGCAGTAAAAAAACTTGCGCCATATTTCATCCAAAAATATTTAATATTTAGCCACTTTATAGCTGAGATAACGAACTTGGCCGGGAATAAAATTTCCTCTAGCGAACAATGCATGCAGTAGCTAGAGCTTCCAGTAAAAAGTATCTGGGGATTAATTCAAACGGACTACAAATTTTATGGCACATGCTTTGTTGCTTTTTAACTATTGCTCGCTTTTTGCAAAGGCGACTCCCGTGTTATATTAACCTCCTTTTATATTACTACGATCTGACGCGATTTGCATTTTAACTTTTTTTATTCTCCAACTTTTAATTATCCAAAAATACTTAAAAATATACTTATTTTACTTTTTACTTTGTGTATTTTAAATATGTGTTTGTTGTACGTACTGAATAAATTGAGAAAGTTATTCCTGCTGGGAAATAAATTGAGTTTGCCGATCTACGCGACGTCCTTTGAGGAACTTCCGTTTAAACTTTTAAATTATGGAAAGTTGACTAATGCTCGCAATTTAATGTATTCTGCTGTTTATTATTTAAATTAATTTCATTAAAAATTAAATTCATTGCGTTTTAATTGTATAAAAAGGAGGGCGGGTGTTACGCTTCAGAGACCAATCCCATTAGGATTTGTTGATTTCAAAATAACCCCAGAATTCACTTAAACTAAGCGATTAAAGTTTTGCAAATATTTCTTACAAAAACATTTTTCATAAAATTATTTCGAAGTATTAATTAACCCTCTTATTCACTAACTCTTATCGACAAGCGAACGACTCGTTATTAAACGATAATTGTTATTTTAATGGTTTCGCTATTCTCTAAAAAAACTCTCTCGTTTACGAACGATACAATCGTTCATCTATCGCTATCCTACGTGTGATTTTTTTACATCGTTTCTTTTCTATAAGTAATAATACATACAATACAATAATGGAATATGCAGTTCTTTTATTAGCACAAGAAGTACAAAGAAAGTAAAAAATATCTAAAAAAAAATTATTTTTACTATAAGCAGGACGTATATATTGTAGAAGATATTATATAATATCGTTATTGTTTTGGCAAATACAGGGTCTCATTGAAAACTTCAAATGACGATTATTTGATAACTAATTTTTTTTCAAAAAAACAATCGAACATGTCGATTTTTAATAATTAATGTTTATCGTCCACAGATTAAATTACAAAGTTATTCTTGGGTATTGGGGATAAAGATAACCCAAGTGCTTACACTAAAACTTTATTTACAACGTTTCGACACACATTTGTGTCTTCTTCAGGCTGTAATAATAGGAAAATGTTAGGTTACACATATTTTTCACAATTTCATGTATACCTTGTTGATAATACAGACAGACATAATTGTCGGCAATTGCAAACATTCTGAAGTTTATGTCTGTTGCTATCACATCAATTACCAGTTGAATTATGCTTAAAAATGATTTTAAGCTCACATCACCCATGAAGCATTCTTTATACCGGGTGGAAATGAAAACCGGGTCACCTCGATAACTTTTTTATTTATGAATAAAAAAATTTGAAATTTGGCTATGTTCTATGGTTCAAAAAAACAAATTTTATGTGCATTTTTTATTTTCGAAATCACTTCCGGTTTCACCGGAAACACCATGAACTTTGTTTTTTTAAATGTAACATCCCATATTTTTATTCATGGCTTAAAATACTTTTAAAAAAGAAGTATTTTTGAGATATTAGTTTTTATTTTTATTGTAAAAAAATTTTTTTTCAAAAAAAAAAAAAAGGTTTTCGAAGTCGGTGAAAAGTACCAAAACTAATTCTAAATAATTCAAATACCTAAATAAAATTGTAATTTGAAAAAAAAATTAAGTGGTTTTTGAACTACTAGTTTTTAAACTTAGTTAATGAAGATTTTATCAAATATCTCACTTTTTTTAAATGCAATGATGCCGGGTCATTCGACTTTTTAAAAAGAGGATTTTATAACGATTATTTTGGTAAACCATATGTAGGGGTATTATTTTGCATGTGCCTGTAATAAAGATACTTAATAGCTATTATTTGCCAACTTAAGTAATAAATAATTTTACTAGTTCATTTAGCGTTCTCCATGGTGCACCCCTACATATGGGGTACCAAAATAATCGTTATAAGATCCTCTTTTTAAAAAGTCGAATGACCCGGCATCATTGCATTTAAAAAAACTGAGATATTTGATAAAATCTTCATTAACTAAGTTTAAAACTTAATAGTTCAAAAACCACTTAAATTTGTTTTCAAATTACAATTTTATTTAGGTATTTGAATTATTTAGAATTAGGTTTGGTACTTTTCACCGACTTCGAAAACCTTTTTTTTTTTATGAAAAAATTTTTTTTACTAAAAAAATAAAAACTAATATCTCAAAAATACTTCTTTTTTAAAAGTATTTTAAGCCATGAATAAAAATATGGGATGTTACATTCAAAAAAACAAAGTTCATGGTGTTTCCGGTGAAACCGGAAGTGATTTCGAAAATAAAAAATGCACATAAAATTTGTTTTTTTGAACCATAGAACATAGCCAAATTTCAAATTTTTCTATTCATAAATAAAAAAGTTATAGAGGTGACCCGGTTTTCATTTCCACCCGGTATAGTACGTTTACAGGCGCTACAACGTTATTGTTCACTTTAAAAAATTACACACATGAAAATACATAAGTGATTAATAAATTATTTTACCGAAATATAGGTACGGATTTTTTTTTTATTTGGATAGAATCTTGAATTTTTTTAAATCCATGAAACACTTCTTTCTACTAAAATGTGATCAAGTTAACCCAATCTCGGTATAATCGCTTTGTTTCAACATTAAAAAACTATCATGTATAGAATCCATGTCACGAGTCAGTCACAGTATCATCTCACTTCCACTCAGGGGTGGGTTCTATACTTCTGGTGAGTAAGACCGAGATAAAGAAGCTGACTTGTTCGTGAAATTACCAAAAGCGAGGCAAGGTCATATTTATTCAATTAAATTTTATAAGCTTTTTAAAAATATGCTTATGTTTCTTTTCCATAAAAACGATGTACAATTGGATAAAATGATATATCCAATTATATAATTGGTATGGAAAAAAATAGACCAACATTTAGGAGGTAGGTACATTTCAAATGATTGTTAGTTAACATCAGAACTATTTTATTGCAAGAATTTGGATGCGCTGTAAATTAATTTAATTAAGCCTAGTTTTTTAAGTATAGGGTAAGCGGAGTAATTTGGGCAAGCACAAACTATCCTTTTTACTCAACCAATGAATATGCAATTAGTAGAGTAGTGTACTAGTTTATGGTAAAGTAGAGGAGGATAGAGTAACTCTACCACTTGTCTTCTCCCACTACCGATTTTTATCCTACTTTATTCAACCGCAACTATACAATTAAAAATATCTTTGATATAGTGGAGTGTATACAAATTAAGTTTTAATTTTGCTTCAAACAACTCTACTCTTCCAAATATTTTAAAGTGCGTGTCAACGATACCACCAAATTTCGTAGAATAGCGTAGGTTGGCTAAAAACTGTAATAATTCATTACTCTACTAACTGAAACTAGACTTCAGCGTAAAATCAAAAACCTGACCCAAAAATTTTAGGTAAATTAAAATGGTCCCAGAAGATAGTTTGATCCCTCAAAAGAAAGCATTTTTCATAAAGATTACCTTTACCTAATTATTTCATTAAAATAATTATTTCTACCATAAACCAGTGGTTTTGGACGTCCAACGTATGCTTTGCAGCTGAATGCAATGTCCCCATAATGATACAATAAAGTTATCCAAACTATTTTGGTTCAAGAGCAAAAAATTTATTCGGTGAATTAGACTAATCCCTAACCCAAAAATAGTTTTTCACACCATCAAAGATTCCTCATAATGCTTAACTCCTGGACCAACATATTAAAAATCTAATATTGCATCTTCAAAACGTCCCATCTTCTTAAAATGAAGTCATGCAAGAACTCTTGAACTTTGTAATTGATTTTTTTTTCTGACAATATCTGGTAAATGTTTTTAAAGGTATTGAACTTTATAATGTATTTTGCTATTTTTGTCCTTCTGAAGGTAAATGATTAGATCCTAATTAGTATGTTCCTCCTGCAGTAAAACATGTTGCTCTATTTTTAATGGTGCAGCAATTCTTTCCTGGTTTCTGGATAAACCTACATTCTACATGTGTAATAATGGGCACGTTCCACTAAAGACTCACAATGCCCGCGACGACCGCGGTTGTTTCTTTCGTGCATAAAAACGTCATCGATGGCGACCGCAAGAAGCTCCCAACGACCGTATTTATTCGTGGGTTTCTGTGGTCGTTTATTGAATGGTGGCGTTTTGAGCTAGTGGAATGGGAAAATTTTGCGGTCGTGGTCGTTGGCTTTAGTGTTCATTAGTGGAACGCGCCCAGAGATTTGCTCAAATTTTGACAAGCGCTTACTTTTGACAGTAGTTTTTAGAAAAAATTGTGCTTGGGAATTCACCCTAACATTTTTCTGTACGGCGCCATTAACGACGTCAATAATTAACAATAATTTTTGATAATATTTGTGTCGTACGTAATTTGTTTTCAATATTCACCATTTTATCTAAAACTATTGCCAAAAAGGTATTAATCGAAATTCGCAGAAAAAAATGTCGATAATGTTCTGACAAAAGGGCGTATGCAAAATTTAGATAATTTTACAGGAGAGGCAAAAAACGTTTTAAACGTCCTTCAAAAGTTTTCCGAATTTTCACCTTTTGGTATCTTTCACGCTTGTTTGGTAAGTTGCGATGTTTTACTGATCATTTTTTCAGAACACGACAAAATACCAAATTGATTTTGGAAGGTTAATGTTATGCAGGATGGAAGTATATGGTATCCAGAAAATGGCAAATAAGTTCTGCAGTACAAAGATATGAAGGGTTATATGAGAATTAAACTTTTTTATTATTATCAATTTTAAAAAACCGGAAATTGTCCTTTAAATGTTTTGGTCTTTTTCATGGGTTAGTAACAAATTTAATTTAGTTCAGGCTTTATTGACTACATAATTAATTTTTAAATATTGAAAATTTCCTGCATTTATTACGGAAATTGAATCTGGCAACAATGTTTATACGTTTCCTGTTTTTAATTAAATACCTGATCAAATTGGTTTTGTCTAAAACATCGAATTGCGCAATATGAATTCGAGGTTTTTACGATTTGTTCCTAAGTTTTTATTTATTTCGTTTCAATAATTACTTTTATTACAAATTTTTAAGGTGAAAACTATGAATAATTATTTTAAAACTTGTAGTCTTTTTATTTTTGGAATTAATATGTATGTTTTTTAAATCGAGGAGTATTAATACTACACATACAGATATGTGTGAACAGAGTATAAACTGATACACTTCTTGTGTTTTCCCTAAAATTTGTGTTCAGTAAATTGGTCGCTACATGTTATGCACTTGAAATGACTATTTTAAATAAAATTTATTCAATTATGCCAGGTTTTTTCTAGACAATGTTAAAAGTCTGACATTACCTTTAATTACAAATTAATACCCCATTTCAGGCAGCAATGTTGCCAAATATACCTTTTAGTTTTTATTCATATCTTTAAAATGTAGGTCCATAGCATTTTTTTACAATTTTAATAAGGTTCCTTAAAAAATCCCCAATATCGTACTGGAGAGCTTATCCCACAAATCTGGATATCGATTAAAAATAATAGCTTATGGACTCCATTGCACTTTATGCATGGTCATTTCATAAAAAGCCTTTGTAGGGTGATCCCTCCGAAAAAACTGGATTCGCTACGGTAAACTTTCTGCTTTATGCAAAATTTACATAAAAAATGGTCAAATAGTGTACAAACATTTTAACAAACTTGAAGTATGAGTAAGAATATTGGATTTCTAAATCTCGTAAATGAGGATGGAAAATTTTCCAATGTTTTCATCCTAAAAAAATTTGTTCACTCCATTTTTCCAATGGAGTGTACAAATTTTTATCCAGCTTTCCTCTTTAATGTGCATTTTAATTTTTGGTAATTAGATGAAAAATTTGCTCATGTAAAAGTTCAAAGTAAAAAAGTTTTCATGAAAAAATTAAAAAACTCAGAACCTTCAGTTTTCAGATACTGAAACTAAAGTTTTAACTAAATCAAAATAAATATGTTTTGGAAAAAGGTATTCAGTGGTGAAGGGATAAAAAATATTCTCCGACGTCCTAGAGAAAAACGCTTTAATTTTTAATTAAGAATTTTCTTTCCAACAATAATCAAAACATGAACAGCGTGGATTTCCATGCATTAAGTTCAATGTTCTTATTAGGTTCATTTTAACCAGCTGAAAATTTAGTTGATGACTTTTAAGAGTTAAATTTCAAATAATTAGATAAAATAGTTTTTGATTTTAATTAATTTAGAATTTCAATTAAACTAAACGGAATAGGTTTAGAATTTAAAATAAATAATAGAAGGGAAGAATGAATACCTATTTGAATCCTGCGGATTTTAGTTTCTCGTTTTAACGCTCGGTTATAAATTCAGCGTTTCGGTGGTATTAGAAGTCAGTTATGCAGAAGACTATAAAAATTTTATCCTGTCTGTTTTTGTTTAGTTACTTGGAAATTTATACCAGTCGTAAATTACAGTGCACATATAAATTATATAAAGTAGATGAAATAAAGCGAAAGAGCGCCGTATTAAAAGTATCCAAAAAACGAAAAGCTCTGCTCAAATGTGTAAATAATAAAGGAAACGCACTTTATTGCTCGCATTTGAATAAAATTGAACATCAAGGCGGCGATAGAATGCAAGGATAAAAGACGTCTACATTAAGGCGAGAAAATCTAATAAAAAGATAATTACATTTTTAAATAATTGAGTTTTTTAATAATCAATTTAATAAAAATTTATCAAACGCTTTTGTTCGTAATACAACTTTTATATGTATTTAAAAAAATCTGAATCCACTTTAATGATTTTTGCTCTATATGTTGTTGTAATAAATTTTTATAATTTATGGCAGTTCAAAAGAATACGCTAATTGTTTTTTTATAAAAAAAGACAAGTATTTTTATTGATTAAGTATCTTATTAAGTTCAATCAAATTAACTAAGGTTTTTATTGTACATACATATATAATAACTTTCTGACTTATAATTAATAAAACTCAAAGCTCAGTTTTCAGTAATAATAAAAAAGGAGTTCGGGGTTGATGAATGAAATTCAGGACGTTAATTCAAAATTACTCGATAACTGAATAATGGCTAATGTGTTTTTGATGTATATATTGTGCTCAGATATTGGAGAACTGGTAGTAATAAGAAGGTCATGTTTTTGCCCCATCTAGGCCCACAAGCTTCCCTCCAAATCCCAGAGCATTTCATCTGTAACAATTTACAATAGACTGACCTTAATTTGTATTAGTAATCCAAGTTTACGCAGGGACAATTACAAGAATTAAGTTAATGCTTGCCAAACAAACAAACAGTCACAAATAATGAAGATTGTTTGCTTTATAAATAAGGAATTATAAATTAATCTAAAATAATGTATTATGTAAGATAAAACGAAATAATATAGTAATAAATTTAATATTTTTTTTATAAACCAATTCAAAATGCTTTTATATTTTAAGTATACTTATAAATTATTTTTAAAAGCTCACTTTTAGTAATGGTAAAGGTTGTGTTTGAGCGAAACAATTGCCATCTCTCAGAATTCAAAAATGCGGGTCATTTTGAAAGCAGTCTTGTTTAATTGTGCATGAACCCTTCTCCTTGGCGTCTTTTCCGTTTCTACACCCGTAAACAAATCAAAGTTTAAGATTTAAGAAGCTTTTAAAATTTTATTCTTAAATTTTGAGAAAAAAAGCTCTTGTTGTAAGCAATGAAATCGTTGACCTTTTCAGCTCTCTGGCTTGCATTATTTCGCTTATAAACTCAATTCAGTCAGCAAAGCTTTGATGTAATTCTGGAGAAAACTTTATACTACTATATTATACCAAAATCTTTTTTAACAAATTTCAGAATATATGTTTGGAAAAGCAAGGATATATAGGATTATCCTTCACTTTTTTTCCGCTTGAGTTAATTAATAGAAAATTTAAGCCACAACTTTAAAGATCGATAAAGGAAAAAATAAGACCTAAAAATATTAATTACTTCTCTTATAAAAAATTAAGCTTTTTAAATATCGAATCCATTAAAAAGCACATTATCTTAAAATGATTTAATTATATTACCTTATTTCTTTAAACTATTATCCCAAAAGTAGTCGATTAATTACAACGGAGTTTATTAAAAACCTATTTTAAAATTTAATTTACTAATTGATTTGAACCACATGGTGGTAATTAGTAACGCAATGTTGATTGCTTTCAATTTTTATCTGATTAATAAAAGCTCCGATACCAAAACAATTATATTATACCACTGCTACGTTTCATTGATGAGTAATTAAAAAAAGTACTGAAGGATTTGTTAGCACACAATTAATATTCTCCCTTAATTATTCCTAACGGAAATATTTGGTTTGGACATGTAATCAAATGAATTTACTAGGGAACTTCTAAATCATATCTGCAAAACACCACAATTATCCTAGTTATATTTATTTCAATTTTAGTTTACTTTTACTCCAAATCCTTACACATTTTTATTGAAGCTTTCTAATATAAAGTATATTGTAATTGTAATTTTATCCGAATAACCAGTTTTAATTTTTTTACAAGATATAAAGCCCTGTTACTTTGTAATTTAATGGCCCAAACTAAATTAAAATAAACTTAAACATATTTTCTACTATATTTTTATATCGGTTAAACCTTATTGATATTTGAATTTACAAAAAGTGAATTAAATTTTAAATTTTCGAGAATACCAGTTTTTATCATTTATAAGGAGGCCACTAGCTTCAAACAATTATTAAACAAGTAGTTTTTCGATTTTATTTTAAGGTCGAAATATAAATATGTATATTAAATAAAAATAAACGTACTTTTATATGCATCGAAGTAAAACAACCGGATCGTGATGATACTGTTTTATTTTGTAAACAAAGTCTTGAGCTTTTATTAAATTTCGTGAAGCTTGATTTTTATAACATTTAATCTTGAAAAGAAAACTTTTTGATGTACATTATTGTCTAAATTTCAAAATTTTAATAATTGAAATTTATTTATGACAAAAGTTGAAGAAAATAGATATGTAAAATTTACAAATAATATAAAGTTATACAGAATAACTTTAATATTTTTAATTTTCTTTATAACAACTTTATTAATTTACAAAGAAGTCAATTTAATTTAAAAATGTAAAAAAATATAGACGATATTTTTAACTAATATTATCGTTTTGTTTTTCATAATTAAACAAATAATTATATTAATTTATTATTATAAGCCTCTGGTGGTAATTAAATTGCCTGTTTTTGAAAATGATTTCCACTTTCGAGTTGCTGCCTCGGTTCCTGTCAGGTTTGGGGGTGGCAGCACATTTTTTTTATCAATTTGCTTAACACTCTTCATCGACTGGCACAATTTTTGAGCTTTGTTTTGTGAGGGACAAACAGTTCAAAAAGATATACCGGGAGTGGTCATTTTTTAATACTTCGGTCAAGTTTCGGCACATAAGAAAGATGGCACACTCTTGAGTACATAAAAAACTACCGATTCTACAAAAAGCCCGCTATATTCTATGAGGGAGACTTTAGTGCGGTCGGCTCTCCTACTATATTATGAAAATGCATAGAAAGTAAATATTTACTTTAATTTAAAAATAATTTAAAGTCCTTCCCATGTTCCTATGAATAAATAGTTCTCAACCTAATATTTTTGTCTTCAGTAAATTATTAAGGTGATGGGGGCTAAAATGTTGAAAAACCAACGTTTTGATTTTGATTTCGCTTCATATTTGCGGTTTTGGTCATATTTTTTTCACTGAAGCTTTTTCAGTAGAGTTTTTTAGATTTTATTTTCTTAGTGTGGCTACCAATTTCTTAATTTTTTGATTTTATAAATCAAACCAAATTCTCATAAGGCATCAGTATAACGGGCTCTTTAGAAAAGACGTTTGCTTAGCGGCATTTTAAATATTTATAAAAAAACTAATTAAAATAATATACAGTCGATTGCAAAAAAAGTAGACAAAAACAGTTTCCTGTAATTATGTTTTCCCATAAAATTATCATGTAAATAGAACTTTATTAACAACCATACAAATTCAAGAATTTGAAAGCTATCAAAGTCGACCATATCAAATTTTACATGATTTTTTTTAAATGCTGTTAAAGAATGGAGGAACCAAAGTGAATATTATAGCAGATTCAAATAATGTTTTTTAATTAGGAAAAATGTTGCATATTCTTCATTTGAAAATTACCACAATTACTGACAGTTGCATTTCCCATAACTTAATCAAGATATCTATGATCAAGATGTCCTGAAAGTACGTTTTACACAGCTCAAATTTCCTTGTCCACTTTTTTTCCTATCGACTGTAGCTTCTGTAAAGACAGATTTTGAGAATTTTTTTTACGGCAAAGATAGCTTTCGATAGTTTTAGCTGCTCCATTTAAGTTTCCCATTTTAAGTTCTCTTGCACTGTTACCCCCAAGATTTTGGCCTTGTTGTGGTTGCTTGTTTTGATGTTAATTACTTGGGTCTTATATCTATTTGGAACGAAGCTAATAGGGCTTCAGTGGTTTCATGGTCTTAGCGTCGTCAGCATATAGTCCTTTTTACGTTTGATGGAAGATCGTTTTTGAATATTCAAAATATTTTTGGTCCTAGAATTGATCCCTGGACTGCACCATACTTTATTTCTTTATGGCAAGATAATTCGTTATCCCTTGGAAGACATTGTTTGCTGTTGGATAAATATAACTTAATAATGGTGCTCACTGGAGGTTTGATTCCATAATAAAGGATTTTCTCTAAGAACATATCATGATAAATTATAGTCAAGTGCAAAAAATTGACAGGGAATTTTCAGCTGTGTAAATCGTATTTCTAGCACGTATTGATTAAATTATCAGAAATGAAACTGTCAGAAATTGTGGTTATTTTGAAATGAAGAAAATACGAGAACTATTTTTAGTGGCTTATGAAAGAACAACATTTTATTGAAAAAAATATTTTAAAAACAATTATACAAATTTAATATTGTCAATTTTAATAGTTTGTAAATTCTTGAATTTGAAAGGTTGTCAATAATTTTTGGGGAAAACATAAGCTGTGTTCTTTTTGATTGATTTGCTCAAGCAAATCACTACAAATCACTTTCTTCTCTTTTTAATTCGTTGGGAGAAAGTGAGATAGAATATGATTTGTTCGAGCAAAGTTGGTAAAAAGAACACAACCATAATTACAGGCTACTGTTTTTGTGTTTTTGTTCACATTTTTTTTTGTATTCGACTAATCAACAGATTTTTTTTTGACAGGTCATGTAAGGTTACTTGACGTTCACTTTGAGAATATTTCATTTGAATGGAACAAGTCTTCTGAACAAAAATTTTTGAGAATACGGGCAATGCTGCAACGGGTCTGTAGTTATTACATTCTTCTATGTTAACTTTTTTATGGTTGGGTACAATTTTAGCGATCTTGAGTTCTTTAGAAAAGTGACTTTCCTCTAAACAGGCATTTATTAAGTCAGAAATAATAACTTCTATTATAATTTTTAGGAGGTACGAAGTTCAACCTTATATGTCTTTAGACTGCATTGATTTCATTTGGAGTAGGAGAATTATATTATTTGGCTGTTTTACATTTTTTAGGAGTTCTGTAAAGTGTTTATACTGTCAAGCTGCTGGTGTTAATTGGAAATAATGGTTGGTGCAATTTTCGTGAAGTATTCGTACAAAGTATTACCATTCAAGGAACTAATTTTATAGTTTGTTTTGTTTGGACGTGTAGTTTCATTATTTATTTATGTCCAGATCCCCTTTTGTTTGTGTATACCTGCAGGCCTTTTAAAACCACACTTGTTTCAATAAAGATCTAATATACCGGGTGAACACGAAACTTAACTTACCTTAACTGGACTTTTTAAAATAGGAATTACTTTTATAATTGAAAATTTTATTTACATTTAATATACATACAGGGTGTTAATTTTATCGTTTGTGCGTTGTAAAAATTCACATACAATCGATATACCGGGTGGAAATGAAACTAGGGCCACCCCTGGCATTTCTTTATTTATGAAAATAAAAAATTAGAATTTTAGTATCTTATATGATCTAAGAAAACAAATTTTATGCATCGAATAAATCTTTCATTTTACATCCGGTTTATCAGGAAATGGCACCCACTTTCTTATTTTAAATGTAACCCCCTGATTTTTTCTACGTAAAATCAAACATTGGTTAGTTTTAAGTATGTTTATGATAAAAAAAAAAAATTTTTCAAAACTTTAAGAAAAAATGTTGAATTTTTTTTTGGTAAAAAATTTAAATAATACAAATACGTAAAATAAATTGTAATTTATAAAATTTATTTCACCGTTCTTGAGATATTATTTTTTTTAATTTTCAAGAAGCGTTTTTTGGAAATATCTTTACTTTTTTAAATGGTATGATATAAGGGCCACCCCCTAATTATATAGAGGGTTTTTTTCCGGTTACTGTGATATCCCATATGTATGTTTAAAAATAGTTTTTGGAGGTTTTACTCAAATTTTTTACCAAAAAAAAAAATTCAAATTTATTTCTTAAAGTTTTGAAAAAAAATATTTTTTTGTAATAAACATACTTAAAATTAACCAATGTTTGATTTTACGTAGAAAAAATCAGGGGGTTATATTTAAAATAAGAAAGTGGATGCCATTTCCTGATAAACCGGAAGTAAAATTAAAAATTTATTCGATCCATAAGATTTGTTTTCTTAGATCATATAATATACTAAAATTTTAATTTTTTATTTCTATAAATAAAGAAATGCCAGGGGTGGCCCTAGTTTCATTTCCATCCTGTAGAATCTATAAGAAATTATATTTTATGCAAAACTTTGAAACAATATTTTTATTTTGATAAAACTTGACGTATGATTTCAAATTGGGTTTTTATTAAAAGCAAATTCTGTAAATGTAATAAGTATATAGTAAATTACCATAAATAAGTCTCGAAAATACCCTTGCACAGGTCCACTTTAATTTTCAGCGAGATATCCCGATTTCTTTTCCTCTTAAAGAAAATTGAAAAGGTGGTTTTACAAGGAAGGAGATTGCAAAGACAACTTTAATTTTATTGTAAAAAAATGGCATTTATTTTTATTAAATTATTTTTTCTAGAGTGATTTAGGGTGATTAATTAAAAAATGAACACCTTATATATTATTCTTCGAATAGGCTTTATTTTTTTAGTACAATGTTAGATAAATAGCCGAAAACCTATTGTGTCGATTAACAGCTAAACTCATTATGATTTTCATCATAAATTTTGCTTTAATTAATGGAGTTACCTATGCGTCAACTCAATATTATTAATTTGGCCAATTATACATTCATCGTTTGGATTCGATCGGCGTATTTAATAATCAATTAGGTTAATGATTGATTTATCGAAAACAGCACAATACTCTGCTTTGGTGGGGTAAAGGGTGGGAAAAATAGTCGAGCACGGTTGTATTGGCAATGATTTGTACGGCTTAATCAGTTTATCTGTTAGAATATCGGTATTATCCTATTGGATTGGGACATATAGGCTCTGTCCAAGGGTACTAGCTGAGCATTATTTTGATTGACGCTCCGACACTTCATTATGCATTGGCTACTACCAAATTACTGACGTTGATTTATTTAATTGCAACACGTTGGATATACGACCTTTGCTATAATTCATTTTAAAATTGATAAATTAATTTTCAATAACAGCTAAAATCAACTTTTTAAAGAATTTAAAACTATAATAAAGCACGTTATTCCATTATGAAATAAACTCCGAAAAACAAGTGCGGAAAATCTTTTTTGTCACATTGATACCCGATACCGCTCTGTCAATCGTATGGAAATTGAAATGAATTCAATTCCATGTGTTTTTATTTCGTTAAAAGGAATTACATGTTTTCCTTAAGCTGCATAACTAAAAACAAGTGAATAAAATTTTACAATTGTAAATTGAACTTTTCATATCTATTTTACCTACAATTATTAAATTATTATTGCTAAGTTCGCACTTTTTCCATAAAATATATTTTTTTCATTTTTAGTACATACTTTATTTTTATTTCTAGCTTTCTTAAGTACCACAGTTACTATTAAAAAATATTTTGAATATTTAAAAAATTATTAAAAAAGAATGGTTAGAAAATAATTTTATAATTTACATTAGATTTTTTTTATTGATGATCTCAAAAATGTATCGTCGTATTTACTGAAAATGATATGTATTTTTTAGTTAAAAATAATTTAGCTGACAGGATAAAAAAAGGAAGAAAATATGTGAATTGCTGGTGGAGAAGCTTCCCCTGCGAAGTTTAAGCCTGCAAGCGTCGCGATCGGTTAAATAGTTTTCGAGATATTCATTTTCTCGTGAAATATTGAAGTTTTTTGAACAAGCTTACTTCCGAATATTTAAATTTTTTGAAGTTTAACATATTTCGATAAATAACTCCGGAATGAATGAAGAAATCGAATATTTTTAAGAATTCAAGAAGAGTGGAAATAAGCTGCAGAAGTTATAAACTTAAATCCTGTTATTTCAAAAATTTTTGAATTTTTGGGCCAGTAAAGAAATAATAGACCTGGGGGGTTATTCTTGAATCCCACGGCACAATATCGTATACGACATGACAAGGACGGATTCCTTTTTTGCATTTTAATGACAAATATACAGGGTGGTGATAAAGTTTGGAACCAAGGTCATAACTTCCGTAAAAATTTTTTTTGTAAAAATCGCTCGGATAGGTCAATTTTTGTTTTAAAAACGCCATCTTTTGGAATGAAAAGAATATTCATAACATCACTGATAACTTCACTATGACGTCATCATCAATTTTTTTAAATGGAAACCCCTACTTTTTTTACACATTTTTTATAGACCTTTTTATCATATTAATGATCACATAAAAATATTTAAAAAAATTTCAACCAATTTTGAAAAAAAAAATAAATTTATTCAAAAAAAAAATTATTAATTCTCAATGAAAATATTACAAAAAAAAAATAAATTTTTAATTTACAAGTTACAAATTTTAACGAAAATGTTCAAATTGTTCCCCATTGACCATTTGGCATTGTCCCATTCGAGTGTAGACACTCTGAATACTATTGTTAATAGCTACTTCGTCAATTTGTTGCAATTCCGTCCTAATTCTAAGCTCCAATTCTTGTAAATTATTAGGTCTATTGAAATAAACTTTTGATTTTAAATGTCCCCACAAAAAAAATCTAAGGGCGTTAGGTCGGGAGATCGCGGAGGCCACTCAATTGGTCACCTCCGACCTATCCATTTGTTGGGAAACGTGGTGTTCAGGAATTCTCGCACCGCCCTGCCAAAGTGTGGAGGAGCCCCATCTTGTTGAAACCAAATGTTTTGGTTAGGAATGTTGCGATTTTCATAATTGGGGAAAATACGAAGTAAAACTGGTAGCAAATCAGTCCGCAAAAAATTCAAGCATCTTTCGGCAGTAAGGTTTTCATTAAAAAAGTAAGGTCCTATAAAACGTCTGCCAATCATTCCCACCCATACATTTAACTTTCCCTGTCTTTGACTATGGGATTCTACGGCCCAATGAGGATTTTCCTGTGACCAATACCAACAATTATGTCGATTCACTGACCCATTCAATTGAAAGGTAGCTTCATCGGAGAAAATTATACTACTTAAAAAATTTGGATTTTGATCACATCGCGCCATCATTTCTTCACAAAATTGCAGTCGGCGATCGGGATCATTTTTAATTTCGCAAAACTTAATAATTGTTGATTATTATTAAACAAACGAAGTAAGCTATTCAAGCATTGGTAAATGGATTTAAAATTTTATTTGCCATACAAAATAACGTCAACTAAAGCACTTTTATAAAGGCAATTTTTATTTCAATAAATTTTGAATATCAAAAGCTTTTTCAAATTTATAATAAATTACAATTTTATTTAAAGTTTATTATTACTCAAACATTTTATTTTAATTACCTTTTTCATTAAAAGTTATTTAAAATTAGTTTTAAGAAAATTCCAACTGTGTAAAGAAGAACAATTCAAATATTTTCAATAATAATTTGTTATTTTTAAACTAAAAATTAGTTTAATTGATTTTTCTTGCCATATTTTCATTGAGAATTAATAATTTTTTTTTAGTAAATTTATTTTTTTTTTTTTAAATATTTGAAATTTTTTTAAATATTTTTATGTGATCATTAATATGATAAAAAGGTCTATGAAAAATGTGTAAAAAAAGTAGGGGTTTCCATTTAAAAAAATTGATGATGACGTCATAGTGAAGTTATCAGTGACGTCATGAATATTTTTTTTATTCCAAAAGATGGCATTTTTGAAACAAAAATTGACCTGTCCGAGCGATTTTTACAAAAAAAATTTTTACGGAAGTAATGACCTTGGTTCCAAACTTTATCACCACCCTGTAGAATGATAAAGTAGTATACCTCGTGTGATTCGAGAATAACCACACACCACCCCCACCCCCTATATCATTTTGATCAGTTGTTTTTCGAGTAAGAAGTTGTTTTTTCAAACAAATAAATTTCGTTTTTATTAAATTTCTCTCGTGTCAAGGGTAACAAGTTAAAAACTTTACCATAAATAAAGATCCAGAATAGTCCTGTTTGATAAAAATAGGTTAAAGGGTTTTTTTCTCAATAAATGAAAAATTTCGGAAAATTTGAAGAAATTCCCCTCCGGGATTTTCTAATGTATGCGATCAAGTTTGGCATATTTTTTCCGAACAGAATGAACGAGTGGGTAGGGCAAGCGAACGACTACTTTTTCATGTGAAAAGTGACAGTTGCTTATAAAAATTAATTTAGGGTATTAAATTTATTAATTACAAACGTAATTATTACCAGTTTCCAAGTGCATGCAAAAAAGTATAACGTTACATCAAAATGAGTACATTAGAAGATGAACTTCATTTACGATTTAGGATTTAGGGTGCGCGAATAGTTGGGAGTGAAGGATAGCGGCGAGTATAGAGTTGTCGTTAAGCATACTGGGTGAGGTTTTGTTCGAGGTGTCCAACGCTTTGCATTCTACCTTGTATTAACACTTTAAAATATAAATTCTACTACACATACAATGATTTTATTTTGTCTTCGAAAATTAGTTACTTCATTTTATTAACGAAAGCTACAATTTTCGACACCACGTTCGTCATCTCGAATTTAGATACATTAGTTTTTTTTAGATAGAGGTCCAGTTATATCTTCACTTCTATCCTCAACTCTCGAAAAAACTCGCTAGTATACAGGGTGTCCCGTAATTAAGCGGCCAAACTTTTGGAGGCGATTCTACAACTATTTTTAAGAAAAAAACTTCCTATAAACATGTGTCCGATTTCGCTTCCTAAGAGAGCTAACTAATACGTTTAAGATATAATTTCTCAATTTTTTCAGATTTTTTGAAAGCTCTCAAATTTTTTGAAATTTTTTGAAAGCCTTCATTAGTCTTCACACCAAATTTCAAATCTTTATTACAAACCGTCTTCAAATAAATGACAAAAAACCTAGTTTTAGTCACAATATTTAAAGGGCTGTAGCTCTCTTAGGAAGCGAAATCGGACACATGTTTATGGGAAGTTTTTTTCTTAAAATTAGTTGTAGAATCGCCTCCTAAAGTTTGGCCGCTTAATTTCGGGACACCCTGTATATACAAGGTAAAGGCTCTTTGGGCTTTGGACTTCTCGACCATAACCTCGCGAGTGTATTTAATTTTCTTTTTCTTGATGGGGTCACCTGTGTTGTTGATAACAAAAACAAACGTTGATGTTGTCGTTTGAGGGCTTAAATAAACTCGATAAATATAAGTTATTACAAAGTTTTGGGTGAAACTACAATTTTAATTATTACACAACATGTTGTCTCACTACATCTAAACCCAGAATTATATATATTTTATGAAGGGGATGATAAAGTTTTAGGTATATGCAGAAATGAAAGAATTTTAATTTTGTAATTTTATTTATAACGACTGCTAAAAATAAAAAAAAAATAGTAAGTTATCTTAAAAAAAGTTAGGTTAAAGAATGGAAAAAAATACTATGTCAATTAAGCTCTATGGCGAATAAATGTATTATTAATTTTTGTCTTGAAATTGGTCAAAAACCAATTACCTAACATCGAAAATTTTTTTTATCTATACTAACTCTAATGCTAAAATGAATATTGGTAGGACATTTTTTCTCAAAAATCAGTTCTCATATGGCAAAGTTTATTACAGAGTTAAAGAATCACCCTGTATAATTTCTATGTAAATACAGGTTCTTAAAAGCACTAGGATGTCTTGGATTCTATTAAATACATTAATAACATTTAGTTGAAGCCTCTTATTACTTACGCTTCTGTGCGCAAAATAAATAGTTAAGAACAAATTTGTAAAACGATCGAAGCACCTCTGACAACGTTTACCTTGTTAAGTACACACGATATAACGATATATCTGACAGAAAACCAAATTAGAATTTAGCTTAGGCTTATTTTAAATAAATTAACGTATCAAATTTATTTGCTAAGTTAAAAACATAATTTAAATATGTAGTACCAAATACCAAGCTCTCAAACTACTATATTAGTACTTTTTAATAAATAGGTTAAATATCCTTAAATTAAATATAATAATTTTGAAAGAAAATTGCATAGAATTTACTAATTGTGATAGTGCTTGTGGAAATTATGTATAAATCTGAGCTGCCAGATCTAACGAATGCAGGGAATAGTTAGTGAAAGATAAGGCACGAGGCAGGAGATTTAAACGTTCCACTTGTAATACTAATTTATAATACTACGGTTTACAATAGTTGGCCATATTCTGCCTTTTATGCGTTTTAATATTCATAAATTTTATCTAAAATGATTAAAAACTGTGGAAAATAAATTAAAATTACTGAAGTAAAAATATATTTTTAAAAAATTTAAGGAAAATTGTTTCTAATAAAGGTTAGGTTACGTTATGGAAATATAGGGTGTCTCATGGAATAAATAGTATATTGTTTTATTAGGAGTAAAAGAGGTACTTTTTGTGGCGATCATGCAGTTTTGCGGAATTCGACGTTTGAAGAAAAAATAGCATGTTTTATTCGGAGTAAAAGAACTTTTTGTGGCTCGCATGTATCCGCGGGACTCGCAAAGCTCGCCCCGCAAACCTACATGCTCGCCACAAAAAGTACTTCTTTTACTCCTAATAAAACAATACACTATTTACAAACTGACCTTCAGAAAACATGACACAAATTTTTCCCCTATTGTAAAAATCTAGGGAATGCGAATAAAAAAATTGCCGGACTGCATCTATAACATTAACTCGAGTTTTGAACTGCCTAATAAAGTGGGTGTGGTAATGTTTCCCAGCCAAGTTCAGAAATTTTTTTCCGGATCACTTGCGCAAAAAGGTTTAGCGTTGTTCTGTAAGAATAGAACATTCTTTTGATTGATCAAAGAAGATTGTTTCTGGATAAGTGCCGCTTGTACTCGCTGAAGCTGATTACAACAGACCACAGAAGTAATGGTTTGGCCTGTTTCCAAGAACTCATAATGAACAATTCCGGCTGCTGTCCTCCAAACACACAATAAAATATTTTTTGGGGGCAATTAATTGGAATTTGTGGCATTGGATCTTATCATTGGTTGTTACCAACTATAACCAATAATAAGAAAGCTTAGAATTGGTGTTCAGTATCAACTTTTCGTCGCAAGTTAACAATGTGTAACCCATTTGCTTAACTTCCACTTCATCCTTAGCTGATGAAAGTGCAACCGAATGATTTAATCACTCACATTGAACTGTAAGCTCTAAGCATGTTGTACTGTAATTTGCCTCCACAACTTGTTTAAGATATTCGTTGCTAATGATCTTGACACCTCGAGCAAAACCTCGAGAGTATGTTTAAAAGCTAGGTTAGTTCCTCGACTCTATCCTCTACTCTCGACTATGTGCGCACCCTTAGAATAACGCAAATGCTCAAAACTGATCATTTCGAGTGAGAGAAGATTCAAATTCAAAAGTTATTAAATAGGTTCGGCTATCTAAAGACATGACTCGAGAGCTGCTCGAAATCGAAATTCTGAAGATTCTTAGTAAATCCTTAAGATAATATTAAACTAACATTTTAAGAGGATACTCGTCAAAACGTTTGAAAAACGTAATTTTCACTATTAATAATTGATTTATGGATATGGTTTAATCTGTAAATATCTAGACACACACCGTCCAAAAAATATACGTTTGACGGGAACTCCAAGTCTGTGACAAAGAAGATATAAAATATAAATGAGAGCAAGTGAGAATGAATGAGCAGGAATGAAGAAACCGTTGTAACAAAAATGAATACCAAAAATGCTGTGTCATTATGAAACTATTAATTCGTGAGGTTACGATCCATACTATAAGGTTCCTGTAATTACAATAAGATGGATGTATTTCCTAATAAAAATTTTATATCCATCTTATTTTAATTATGAAACTATATTTCCAACGTCTTTAATCCCGATATTTCTTTAGCCATTGTTGGTTAGATTGAGATTTAGCCATGTTGCCAATAACTCGTTTTCGAACTCATCGCATTTGAAAATGAGAAGCAGCGGCCTTTCAAGAATACAATTTACGTTACGCATGCCTAAAATGTTGTGCTAAACTAAAAGTATACGTTCATGAACTTATAGATTGGAGAATCGGTAACCTGGTAGTATAGGTTTTTTCGTGTGTTAATAATTCGTACACAAGGCAGTTTATATTTCCATCATTTCTGTGCTATCTTAAAAAAATTCGATTTTCAAAATGCGGTTATAGGTTATAGGTACTTAACTTATATATTTTAGGTGGTACCAACAATTTTTTTAGACATTTATACAGGCACTCTTTTTGTATACATTATATTGGCTGCTTAGAATCAAACTTATTTTTTTCTATGGCGGTCATATTGGAGATATACGTATTTTAAATCAGTGTTTGGTTTCTGGGTAATTTGGTAAACAAATTTTGAAAATCGCATTTTCTTATTTTTTTGCAAAATTCAAATATTTGTGGCTAAACAATATTAATATACTCATAGTACACACGCCGAAGACATTCCATTACCATCCTAACATGACACATAACGTTCACCTTTCTGGATTGTTAATTTCTGCCACATCAACGGAATGGGAATCGTTGTCTACAATTGACAGAACGGATACGAAACGATTACGAAAAGAGAGAGAGTGAGTGAGTGAGTAAGTATGAAAATAGCAAATTGCATATTCACTAACTCACTCACAGGGAACTCGGATGTTGCATCTATCTTTTTGTAATCATTTCGTATCGGTTCCGTCAACTGAAGACCAGAGCCTTTATTCCATCATCCGTACATAAAATGGATGCCTTGCTTACAGACTTTTAAAGGTAAAAGGGTGTGAGCAAAACCGTTTGCTTGACTTTCGGTAGCAGTACCACCAAATATCTACTACTTTGTACTTTGTCCATTTAACCAACTTTCTTTCTCCAATAATTACAAAGATACCCATGCAGTCTAAAGGCCTGTGAGGCAGGGTGTACATATTTTTAATTTATCATAGTAAATCCCTTCGGTCAATCGCTAATAACTGTATTTTATTTTACCAAATTTGTAAGTAATAAAATCAGTAATGCATTGGTTACAATTTCATATTTTTCAAGTACCACTGACAAATACGTATTTTATGTGTTTGTTTTTTGAAGATGCTACAAACATGCCCTATGCTTTTTGAACTATGTATAATCAAAAGCTGAATTTTCATTAATCACCATTTTTAAGTAGAGTCTGTTATGCAGGTGGTACTAAATGGTAGCGTCCATTGGTTTAAATTGATAATCGTCAATTTTAAAATATATAATAATAAAATAAAATTGTCGTAGAAAAAGTATATTCGCGTGAAAATGCCATTATTCAGAAAAACCGAATTTGCGATACCTTATTTCTCACGAATTGAATAATATGCCATTATTCTTAAGTGATTATACTAAATAAAAATAATAAGTATGAAATGTTTTAACTTAAAAAACGGTAACTTAAAAACTTGTAAATTGTTGTGTTTTCGTTCGTATCTTAGATT